>JXCR01148433.1:40241-159900 GCA_002079205.1 Phalaenopsis hybrid cultivar
AGCTTTAACCATGGTTCAAGCCTTGGTTAACCACATTAACCCAAGCTAAAGCCCAAAACCGTGAGCCCCCACATGGTTAAAACCCAAACTCATGATAAGAGGCCACGTCAGCTCAAATTGAGCTGAGGACCCCTCTGCTTGACACCTAAGCAGTGGGGCTAAGCTCTCAATTNTATTTCTATAAAATCCACCCCACGGCCATGAATAGTGGGTGTGGTAAAAAATTTTCACTAAGGCCTTTCAAACNGAAGAAAACTAAGAATCCATGGAGAAAATAAAATCACACTTTAGTTTAAAAGAAGAAACCATTGTCAAACCAACAATAAGTCTCAATTAAAACCAAAAGTAGTCCAAAAAAAAAGATAAAAACTTATCTCAAGTCCTCCACCAAACTCTTGAAGTTCCTTTGACTCTCTTCTCTTTACAATCACTCAAAATAAAATAACAAAAAGGATAAAATAAAAGTAAAAGTCGTGCCTAGAAATCTCTCCAAACTAACTCCCCAATGAGAACTTTCAAAACTTTCCAATACTTTCAGTACCTCTTTCAAAGTCCCAATCTTCTTTCTTTTACAATTTTTCAAAAGGTGCCTTGGTTCCTCTTCAAAATATGTCTAAATTTGATGTATTTCCTCAAGTGATGCATCATTTTGTGATAATTTTTGTCTATGGTGGTTATAACCACCTATTAAGCCAAATGGTACCTTAAGAACCTCTTCAAAATTTGCAGAAACCAAATCTACTCGCCCAATAATTACCACTGAAACTTAAGCGTGGGGCCTCTGATGCTTAGGCGTGGCCTTCTCTCTTTAACCGACGCGTAAGCGCCGGATCTGGCGCTTAGGCGCCAAAACTCTTTTGCACTTTTTTCATCTTTTTGCTCCAAATTTGATCTTTTTTCACTTCTTTAAGCATTTTCCACCCTTTTTACATGTATCTACAAGAAAAACAAAAAAATACATTCCATTAAATTACAATATCTCAAAAATATGTATAAAAATTTGTCTAAAAACACTATATATTTTAGGTGTACCAAAATCCCCCAAACTTAAAATGTTACCTGTCCTCAAGTGACTCTTCAATCTTTAAAAGCTAATTATGTATAATATGTATATGAGTTTCTTTAGGAGTTACTAAAATTCTGATTTAGAAATATAGCAGTCTAATTTAGAAAAAATATTCAGTAAATGAGACCAACTTAAAGGTTTAGAAATATTTAAGTTAAGAAAGATAAAAATATGAGTTTCTATCTAATTTAGAAATATATTGTAGATTTTCCAAATTTAGAATTTAGTTCTTTTACTATCTCCACTTAAAAATTTTCATTAAAAATAATTTTACTTACTATATTATATCTATAAGCTTAAGAGTTTCTGAAGTCTTACACTTAAAAAAGATTAAATGTAGAATCAATTTTTGATTAGACACTAATCCTCAAGCAACTCTTCCCTAATTTTATTTTCTCTTTTTCTTTTTCTTTTTCTTTTCTTCTCTTTCTCTTTTTCTTTTATTTTTCTTTTCTTTCTTTTTTTCTTTTCTTTTTCTTTCCAGGCAAGGATTACTGTATCCAGATAGACCTTTAATAGTTTTGAATTCCACTTCTTCTTTTCTAAAGTAAAGTCTTGATATAAATCTTTTACTTATAAATATAAAATAGTTTTGAAAATTATTTTAATAAAAGAAATTTAAGTATTAAAAATAAAAGTTTAGATTATCTAAATTTTTGAAACATACAATTTTTCTTACTAAAGATAGTTACATATATTAATCATTTTCTCATCTAAGAACTTTTTAACTTAAGGATTTTCTTCATTACTAAAACTTTTAACCAAATTTTCTTACTCATTTCTAAAATCAAAATTTACTTCCCTAATATAACTTCATATACATAACCTTACTCATTTCTAAAATCAAATTTTACTTCCCTAATATAACTTCATATACATGATCATTTTTTTTTCTTTTCAAATCAAATTCAGTAGTACATTTGAGAACAACAATTCCAATTTTGAAAATATTTTTCATCCTGCCCCAAACTTAAATTTTTAACAGATTAAATAGTTTAGCATCAAATATATATAAGTAGGAATGAAAATTTAAAATAACATACTAATAAGAATTTTTAAACTCTAATGATACAAGTATAAGGATAAAAATAGGAGTAAAATTAATTTTTGATCAAATTTTCTAAATTTTCATTTCACTTTAACATGTAGAGATTCAATAAACTTCTAAGCAATTGGCATAAACATAAAAGTAAACTAACACACTAACTTGATTTCACGATCTCAACATAAAAACAAACAAACTAACATGATAAAAGAAAATTACAGGGTAGCTATTTCAGAAATTTAAATTTAATATCTAAGTTAGCTAGATTTTTAAACTTTTCAAAAGACATAGAATCAAGTTCAATCCTAATCTAACTAAAAGAGTATTAAACACGCATCAACAGTTACTACTCTAGAATATTTAAACAGGCCACTAACAAAACACAACATCACAATAATAATATAAAAGGTCCCAAACATAACATAGTACATAGTCCAAATCAACACAAAACAAATGTAGCAGTACTACATCACATAGTCTTCAACATAAACAAACATAAAAATATCCTCAATCTACTCCTCATCCTCAGAATCACCGCTTATACCACTTTCTACAGGCTCATAATCAAGATATCGAAGATATGGAGGAAATTACACTCCTGGGTCACCTCTAATCAGGCTCTCCAAAGATGAGTGGAATTTCTCTTCATAATCACTTTTTCTTCTATTATAGCTATTAGTATGATCTGCAAAATGCTCTAAATTTTGAACATATCAGCGGTAAAATTGATATTATCCATCTTCTTCTGTAATAACTCAGCTCGGGTATCAGTAGACCACCTCGAGATGTAAAAGCACGTGAGGTAGATGGTCTAGATGTAGAAGCAACAGACGTCTCCATTCCATAGCTTCTAGAAAATCCTCCTCTCTAGCCAAAAATTGAATGCTCAGAATAAGTCTTCACATTCATCTTAGTGATGGGTTTTAGAGGTAATAACACTTCCTCCCAGCTATCATATTTAACTCCAGCCTGCTCACACAAAGGAAAGATCAAAGAAACAAATTCCATACCTACAGTTGTAACAACTATAGCAGAACTAATGATAGTTTGACAAATCAAAGCTCTAATGTTGATGAGCTTTACCTCTTGAATACAATAGTTCAACGTTGCTTTTTCTCTTGTTACTTCACTAATATGATTGATCGGAAGTAGACGAGTATAAATGAAATAGTGCTAGGCCTTTGAAGGTGCACATAACTTTGAAGTTGGGAAGTTAACTCTCCTTTCATTAGTTATCTTCCAAATTCCTCTCCCAACAGTCAAGTAAGAAATAATCTCGTCTAATTTCGCTTCATTAGAACTATAATTTGCATAAAAAACATAACATATCTGTTGGTAAATGGTAAAATAAGTTGATTACCTCTGACAAAAAAGGTATCAACTTCCCTCAAACCATGACTCAATTTTCTTCAGCTTTAGGGAAATTTGCATAAAACTCCCTCACAACAGATACAACTGCCAGAGCAGAGAAACAACAAAATTGTTCCCACTGTCGGTGAACAATTAAATCTTCCATGTCTTCACCAGAATTTCTAAACCATTACTCCTGAATTAGTTTGCGTGATTGCAACACATCGCTATACTGATCTTGAGCTTTTGAACTAACAACTTACTCGAATGGAAAGGGGCTTTGCCTTTTCTCCTCTTCATTCTTGGTGTCATTCTACAAATTTGATAAAGTCCAATAATAACTTCAAAAATCAAGTTTAAATTACTAAACTAAACTTCCAAAAGCACAAACTAAATTTCCCATGCAATTTTCATAGTTTTTTCCTTATTTTTCATCATGAATAGTGAATTTTTGAATTCTTCCAAATGTGCTCAAAATACACGGTGAAAATCTGAAAT
Source organism: Phalaenopsis hybrid cultivar (assembly GCA_002079205.1). NCBI lineage: Eukaryota > Viridiplantae > Streptophyta > Magnoliopsida > Asparagales > Orchidaceae > Phalaenopsis > Phalaenopsis hybrid cultivar. Next base: position 44,201 of record JXCR01148433.1, read on the forward strand.
TTTTGCATAGAAGTAAAGCTCTTACCTTAAGGAATCCAAATCTAGAAAATTTTTCTTGATTCCATTAAGAAATCTCCACTTAATGGTGCACCCTAGCTCTCAAAAAATTGCATTTTGGAGAGGTTGAAGGTGACGAAAGGTGTAAAAATAGTGATTTTTTGCTCAAATTTTTACTTTTAATCATTTGTGAACTAGGTTTTGTGAACCGGCGCTTAAGCACGGGTAAGTGGCGCTTTGGCACCTGCCTCTCGGGTTTGCTCACGCTTAAGTGCAAAATGTGGAACTTAGGCGCTAGTGCACGATTTTTAGAAATTTCAAATTAAATTAAAATGCACTATTTGCCTAAGTAAACCACCCCTAAATGGTCTCATAGCACTTAAATAACTACTTTCAACTTTCTGTAACTTTCCTTTATCTCAAAAATTCTCCTTAATAACTAGTTCAATTGGAGGCTAAAACAACACAAAATTTCACAAAAATAAACTTATATTAATTCACAAATGAGTACAAATACATTTAAACACTTAGTTCTCATTCCAAATAATTTTGGATGAGAAATTTTTCATAAATACAAACACTTAATAATCTTTCACAATTAAACACCTAAGTAACACAAACACTAAAAGCAAGGCTTAAACACTAAAACACTTAAAGACAACGACATTAAACACAAAAAAAAACATAACTTCAAACATAGAACTTAATTCCATTCTTCATTAGCAGGAACAAATTCAAGTCTTCTATTAGTCTCTCCTGGGGCAACTGGAATATAAAGTTGATAAAACGGATGGTTGTGATGTGCTTTGATGCAATATGCTTCAATCCACTTTTGCTTAAGAAACATCCCCTTATCCGCTTCCTCTATATAACTAGTGTGGCTAAATTGCACTTTCAATTGCCATCCAATATGCTGAAGATGTGCATGAATCTCCAATACCTTAGGCTCAAGTACAGACATGGTATTTTCAATTTTGTTGATCTTCTCTGATATCCCTTCAATACTAATAGCTAAGAACCTGTTATACATTTCTTGTGCACTTTGACTAATGATTTTCTTCCTCATGGTCTCCTCCTTCTTCTTCTTCAAATCCATCTCCCATGAAGACATCATCTTAAAATCTATCTCTCTCTTAAACTTTAGGGTTAGAAATGATCTGGGGTGATATTCCTTCACTAAACCCTTTTATTTATAGACCTAAATCCTTCCAATAACTCCTAGACACATTTAGAAACTACCTTGGCATGTTTTTACAAACTTTTAGGTGGCACATATTTTTAAATTGCCTCATTTAAGCAAAAATTTAACGCTTAAGCGCCAGTGCACATTTTTGCATTAGTCAACTTAACATCCAAATTCTTATTTTAACATGTCTATATCACTAAATAAAGTCTTAAAATCAATACTAACACATAATAGTCTCAAAAATACTACCCCAAATTTTCTTAATCACACATAAAATAACAATCAAAATAAAAACACACTGATAACTACGGGTTGACTCCCACATAGCGCTTGGTTTTACGTCTTCAACCCGACATAACCAGTGCTTACTCTAGTTGACCCAACATCATTCCATTATTAAAATTATGTTGTTCCCCTATAAAATAAGGTTTTAGTCTATGTTCATTAACTTTAAATATTTTCTCAGACTTAGGATCTTTAATATCCACCGAACTCATAAGGATAAATTTTAATCAAAATAAATAGGCCTATCCACCTGAACTTAAGTTTGCCTGAAAATAATCTTAACCTAGAATTATATAGCAAAACTTGTTGCCCTGGCTGAAAATTTTTAGTAAGAATCCTTTGATCATGCCACATCTTTTGTTTTCTTTATAAATTTTGGCACTTTCATAAGATTCATTCCTTATCTCTTAAAGCTCATTTAATTGCAACAATCTTTTCTCTTCAGCATCTTTCAAATTATAATTGAACTCTTTCATCGCCCAATATGCCTTATGCTCAAGTTCAACTCGTAATGACAAGTTTTTTTCAAATATTAGCCTATATGGGGACATTCCTATAGGAGTTCTGTATGCAGTCCTATAAGCCCCCAAAATATAGTCAAGTTTCACTGACCAATCCATTTTTGTTACATTCATGGATTTTTCCATAATTCTTTTAATTTGCTGAATAATTCAGCTAAACTACTTGTCTGAGGATGATAAGCAGTAGCAAACCTGTGATTTATATGATATATCTTTAATAATTTCTCCATTATGACATTTCTGAAATGACTTCCTCCATCAGTAATGATAACTCTTGGCATCCTAAATCTACAAAATATATTCATTTTCAAAAAATTTGCAACACCTTGAGCATCACATCGAGGTAAAGCAACAACTTCTATCCATTTGTATACATAGTCAATTGTTAACAAAATATATAAATTTTTGAAAGATGGTATAAATGGTCCCATGAAATCTACTCCCCAAACATCAAATATTTCAACTTCTAACATACAATTGAGGGGCATCTCATTTCTTTTAGAAATATTGCCTACTCTTTGACATTTATCACAAGTTTTGATATATGCACTAACATCTAGAAAAATTGCAGACCAATAAAATCCAGATTGTAAAATTTTCTATGTTGTTTTATCAACACCAAAATGTCCCCCAAAATCAGAATTATGATATTTTTGGATAATCTCATAAGTTTCTTTTAATGGTACATATCTTCGAATAATCAGATCCTTTCCTTATTTATAAAAATGGGCCATCCAAAAAATAAGTCTTAGCTTCAGAAATAAGTTTCCTCTTCTGTTGGTATGTCATTCCATAGAGTATAATATCACTAACAATAAAGTTCACAATATCGACATACCACGGAACACACCACTCATCAATAGTGAACAATTTTTCATCTGGAAAATGTTTATTAATTTCATTTTAAAAACAGACTGGTTTTTCTAATTCAAGCCTGGACAAATGATCAGCAATTTGATTTTTAATCCCCTTCCGATCTACTATTATAAAATCAAATTCATGCAAAAGAAGAATCCAACATATAAGTCTAAGGTTAGCATCTTTCTTTTTCATTAAATACTTAATAGCGAAATGATCTGTATGCACTACACAATCAATTCCAATTAAATATGATCTAAATTTATCAAAAGCATATACTATTGCTAATAAATCTTCTTCAATTCTCGTATAATTAATTTGAATTTCATTAAGAGTTTTACTAGCATAGTAAATAACTTTGAAAATTTTTTATAATTAATTTGAGTTTCATTAAGAGTTTTACTAGCATAGTAAATAACTTTGAAAATTTTAGTCCAAAAATAACTCCAATAGCATAGTCACTAGCATCACATATTAATTTAAAAGTTTTTTCCCAGTTTGGTGAAACTATAATTGGTGCAGTGATTAGTTCTTCTTTAAATAACTTAAAAGCTTTTAGACATTCCTCAACAAAATTAAAAATTGCATCTTTCTCCAGTAAATGGCATAAAGACTTAGCAATCTTTAAAAAGTTATTAATATATCGTCTGTAGAATCCAACATGTCCTAAAAAACTCCTAATTTCACTTACATTTGCTGGATAAGGTAAATTAGCGATCACTTGAATTTTAGCGGGATCTACTTCCATATCATTTTCTGATATTTTATGTCGTAATACAATTCCTCCTACTACCATAAATTGGCATTTTTTACAGTTAAGGACTAAATTTGTTTCTTCACAACACTTAAAAACTTTTTATAAATGTTCTAAACATGAGTCAAATGAAGTTCCAAACACTAAAATATCATCCATGAATACTTCAATCCCATTTTCAATTAAATCACAAAAAATTGCCACATACATTTTTGAAATGTAGCAGGGGGATTACATAAACCAAAGGGCATTCTTCTAAAAGCAAAAGTACCATAAGGACTGGTAAATGTTGTTTTCTAATGATCTTCAGGAGATATTTGAATTTGGTGATAAATAGTATATCCATCCAAAAAACAAAATTATTTATGCCCAGCTAGTCTATCCAACATTTGATCTAGAAAGGGTAAGTAGCAAGATTTTATTTTCTATAATCAATGCATATTTGCCACCCTGTAACTTGACTACTAGGTATTAACTCATTATGTTCATTTACAGTTACAGTTACTCCTCTTTTCTTAGGAACACAATGAATTGAACNTAAAATAGCAGAGAAGAAATTATGATTTTTCTAACTTTATTTTAATTTATATTATTATTTTAATAAGATTTTCAATATTAATTTATTTAATTAATCAAAATAAAATTTTTGTTCATGGGAAAATTAGTAGAGGTTTATCTAGGTTAGAGGATCACTTAGACAAAAATTAATGATTTTTGGGATTATATTTTAATTAGTATAATTATTTATTATTTCTAGTGATTAATTAAATAAAAAATATATTTTAATTTCAAAAATTACTTTTTATATTTTTATTAAATGTTTCTAAGTCCAAAAAACATAAACAAACTAACTTTTCATTTTTATGATTTTTATTTTTTTATTATAGTTATTTTAATGAATAATTAAAGAAAATACAATTTTAACATTTAAAAATATATAGCTAAATCAGTAAAATTAGCAAAAAAATATTATACAGGGCCCAAAGTGATCAAGGAACAATTAGGAACATTTTTTGGGTATTTCATATTTTAAAATCTTTAATTATTTTTAATTATTTTTAATTATTTTTAATTTAAAAAATAGCTAAAAATGAACTATTTATTTTAATATAAATTTAATTTTTTCTTAGGTGCTCCTGGTCACAAGGAACTCAAAAAATTACTTTTTATAGTCTTCAAAATTATAGTTTTTTATTATAATCATTTTAATATAAAATGCCATTAATTTTGAAAATTTACTTTAGTATTAAATATATCTCAAATGGACTTCAAATTTTTATAGAATGTTCAAATGATTGATATTCACAGTGTGGAACCAACTTTGATAATTTTATAAATAATATTATATGTACTTTAATTTCCATAAATTTTAGGCACTTAATTAACTAGGAAATCCTACACATCTATTTAAATTGATTTTACGTTTTTTCTAGAGTCCTCTGACCATTAGGAATCTACTAAAGCAAATCCCATATTTTTTAATTAATATTTTAATTTATGTTTAATGTATGCCAAAATGGGTCACTAGACTTAAAAATTAGGGTTTTAGAACTAGGGGCATCCTCTTACCTTGGAAAAATTAGAGAACGTCCTCACTGTCATGAGAAATAAAACCCTAAAGTTTCAAGCCATGGTGACCATCATTTACTTAATTAAAATTAAAATAGTCCAGAAATTATTTAATTAATTAAAAATACAAATATGTCAAATAATTTTCGTTTTTGTTCCACAATTTCTCCTCTATTCACTGAGTAATAGGTTATTTTTATTTTATTTTTATGATTTTTCAACACCAAGTTATGAATTTTTGAAGTTTCTGAATTAATTTAAATTAGAAATACCCTAATTATCTACTCATTCATGTCGGCACCACCCAAACATGCAATAGCTCTGGAAGACCTCGTGACGCTCTCCCATTAGACGTCGCCTTTTGTGTCAACGCTGACTAGCCCACACTTTATGTTAATCCATTCGTTTGACTCCTCCGTTGTTGGATCGATACACGTGTGAATGGACGACAACCATTCATCGCCCCCAATTGTCTTAACCCAAGAACCGTTTACACTAAAATGCTTTGATCTCTCTTGACACAACCAAATCTCTCACAATTTTTTTCTATAGCTTCATGTAATCGAGATGAACATATCAATAAGGCTAGATGCATTTGAAATTAAACTTCTCTTCCCAATTAGTTAAATCGAGGGGATTTTTAGGGTTTATGAGTTATATCTTTTCCCAAGAGGTGAGGTCTTGATTAGGCTGTTTGTAGAGGTTTGTTGAGACTCCAAGAAGCTCCTCCAAGCACTAATTTGAGCTGAGGTTGAGTCTAGAAAAGGGTTCGATCGAACTGTGATTCAAGTTTGGTATATGAGTGGGTTGGAGTGCTCAAAATAATGGGGCTTTGGTGGGAAACTTCCTCGTTTTTTCTGAGGAAGCTTTTGGGATAGTAAATTTTAAGCTTTAAAGAATTTGGCTAAGGGACGAAAAAAGTCCTTGATTTTTAACACAAAATTAAGCTCTAGCTGTGGATATCAATGGGGAAAAAATGTTGAATTGATCTTAGGAAGGCTTAAAGAGGCTCTGTGAACAATTTAGAGGTCTCTCACTAAGCAAATAGCAGTACTCTTCTCTTGGCGATGAAGGGGGTCATAAAAATAGCCATGGCCATGGTAGCCAGCAGGGTAATCCAAGGGTTTGAAAATGGTGCTTAGGTGGAGGGCTGAGCGACACAATTAGCCAATGGGAGTTCGCCACAGTGGAAGGGTGACTTTGAATCTTGGTCCATGGGGGAGCCTTCTCAGTTTTGGGTTTTCATACCATTAGGCTAACCCGTCAGGTTAGGGGAGGTGGCTAGATCACTCAAGAAACCAAGCAGAGGGGGGGGTTTAATTGTGATTAGGATGGGGGTTTAATCAAGTGAGTGCAAGCTTAGGTCATTTGGCCAAAAATAGGATGGAATTCTGCAAATCAAAGGAGCCTTGGTCCATAGCACCACTAGGGTGGGATAAAAGGATCTAGAGTGTTTCTTAGGGTCCAATTCGCAGTTGGGGTGGTCCGAGTTGGGCTAGACCAAGTGGTTGTCAATGGGTTTAAGGTTTGGGTTCAAAATCAGTGATTTGGCTTGGACTTAGGTTTGTGTTTGGCTAGAGCTTTGATCTAGTCTAACTGAATGGTAAATTTGGTTTACAAAATTGTCATGAGACATTTGGAAATCAATTGGCTTGAAAATTGAGGGGTTATAAGGTTCAATTTGGAGGAATTTGAAGTTTGGCGCAAATTTGGAGATTTTGGTTTGAGTTGAATTTGGGCTAGCATTGAGGCTAGGTCAAGGCCAATTGAGAGCTCAATTTGGTCTATGGGAATGTTCTGAAGAGTTTAGGAAGTTAATTTGGGGAAATTGGATAGGTTAGGGCATTCAATTTGGTGGAATTTTGGCTCATGGTCAAATTGGGGGTTCAAATTGGACTTCGAATTTGAGTTTAAAATTGGGTTTAATTGGGCTTTAAATTTAGTTCAAAATTGGCTTATACATGATGAAATTGAGTTTATATTTGAAATTAGGTAAATTTGAAATCAATTTGGTGGCAATTGGGGGTAATTTGGGGATTTTAGTCAAAATTAGTCAACTTGGTTAAATTAGACCCAATAAGTGGTGAAGATTTGTTTTGGAAGTGTTTTTAAGTGTCTAAAATGATTTGGGAGGCTTTGGGAAATTATACAGACACAAAGGGCATTTTTCTAATTTTGTCAATTTTAGGGATATTTTGGAAATTTTTGAAATTTTTGGATATTTTGGATAATTTGAGTGGCTTGAAAGGGTTTGACATAATTTTTGGATAAAATTTAAAGATTGGGTTATTTTTTGAAATTTTAGGATTTCAGGGGCAATTTGATAATTTTGGAAAAGTTTGGGGTTAAAAGGCCAAAATTGGGTAATTGGGCAATTGGGTAGAATTGGGAATTGGGGTTCAATGGGATTGTTAATCTCAAAATAACCCCTATGGTGCCATGAGACCAGAGAAATCTCATTTTGGATCCTCCATGTATTGGTCATATCCACCCTAGCTAAAGACTAAGGGCTTGGGGAACCACCCACATGAGTCTCTAGAAGAGCAGGGGGAAAATGTTAAATATGTGTAGATTAGGGTGTAGACCAAAAGTGAAAGTGTGTGTGTGTAAGGCTAAGACCAACTCACCAGGGTCAACCCTAAGGCCAGACTTCCTATGATGACTCTTCTTGAGCTCCCTCACTTTGGCTCCACCTACATAGTGCTAGAGGTTAGAGCCAAAATGTGAAACTTCAAGAGAGCAAGAAGACAATTGGAAATTCTAATGGTGAGGGTTCCTTTACTAGTCCTCTAGGAATAGTCAACAGAAAAATCCTATGGCTAGACCCTAGGCATCTAAGGAAGAAAGACTAGACCTCAATAAAAAGTGAGGTCAATAATGGTTATATTCTTAAGTAATGTAAATGTGCTCTAAAATGTTATTTTTTAAAATATAAAACCACCCATAAGAGAAAGTCTTTCTACTTTAACTAAATACGCTAATAAAAAGATTTACTTTTAGAACTAAAACAACTCATGAAAGAACATTATTACTACTTTAATTAAATGATTTCAAAAAATTCTTAATTTTACTAATTTTTTAGAAAAACACAAAGGTTGTCTCTCATAAAAGAATCCTTTAGTGACTTTCAACAGAAACTCAAATCTCTTTAAATATCTTTTAGAAGTTTAAAACTCTTTTTAAGAAGTTCTAAGTTCAAAGCTCTTCATCTGAAGTTTGTTTTTCAAAATTAAAGATCTTTTCTAATATCTTTTTAAAAGACCCCTTTTTCAAAACTTAAAAGATTTTTAAAAACTTTTCCAAATTCAAAGAAACAAAAATCAATTAAAAAGAATATTCTTCATATAATCCTTTAATAGGAATAAAAGAACTTACAAGTTCCTTCAGGCTTTCATAATGCTTAGCTTAGGCAAAGCTTATGTATTCTTCAACACGAGTGTCTACCCAAATTTAAATGTTTCTAACCAAAAATGTATAGTTTTGTAGCCTTGCCTTATGAGTATATTAGAACTTTTATTAGAGGAGATTTAAATGGACATGTCAGTAGAGTGACAGAAGACTTCAGAAATACTAATGGTGGCTACGGTTTTGGAGTAACTAATGAAGAAGGTAGAGCTATTTTAAATTTTGCTTTAATTTATGATTTTATTATTACTAATAATACATTATTCAAGAAAAAAACTGAGCATATTTACTTAGAGTAGATCCAACAAAACACATATTGATTATTTTCTTATGAAAAGTAGAGATCGTCGAAATTGTAAAGATTGTAAGATCATTCCAAGTGAGACTTTAAGTACCCAACATCGTTTATTAATTCTAGATCTTAAGAAGAAGAGTTGTAAAATAAAGAGTACTGGGACTCATCATCGTAAAATTAGATGAGGGAACCTAAAAGACACAAATAAAATTATTTTTATGAGTAAAATTCAAGATTTCAAACTGTTATGTGGGATAAAGTAACAAACACTATTAAAGAAGTAGCGAAAGATGTGCTTGAAGAATCAAAAGAAAATATTTTTATAAATAAAAATAATTGATGGTGGAATAATAATGTGCAAGAAAAGATAAAATATATGAAGTTATGTTATAAAATTTGCTTAAAAGTAAAAACTTAGAGAACTGGGAAAAATATCAAACAGCCTAAATGGATTCTAAAAGAAAAATCTGTGACGCTAACAATGCTTCTAATGATCTTTATAATAGATTAGATACTAAGGAGAGTGAAAAATATATGTATAAACTTGACAAACAAAGAGAAAAGAAAAGTAAAAATTTAACTCAAGTAAAGTGTATTAAAGATGAAAATAAAAAAGTATTTCTCTTAGGAAAAAGATATTCAACATATGTGGGTGAGTTATTTGATAAACTTGTTAATGAAGTTTATGAAAATATGATCAACCTTAGTGATTTAAATATCATGAAAAATAATAAAATGTTTCATTTTTATCGTCGCATTAGTGAAAAAGTAGTTGAGGAGGCTTTAAAGAAATCTAAGGGTGGAAAATCTATAGGACCTAATGATATCCCAATTGAAGTGTTGAAATATTTAGGAGATTTTGTAGTTTCTTCGCTTACCAAACTCTTTAATATTATTTTAAGAACTAAAAAAATGCCTGAGGAGTGGAGGAAGAGTATTTTGGTCCCCATTTTTAAGAATAAAGAGGATGCAATAAAGTGTGCAAATTATAGAGGAATTAAGTTGATGTGTCATACTTTAAAGTTATGGGGAATGGTAATTGAACATAGGTTAAGACACATTACAAAGATTTCTCATAATCAATTTGGATTTATGTCGGGTAGGTCTACTATGGAAGCTATACATTTATTAGAGCTTTGATGGAGGACGATCAGAGATAATAGAGCTTCTAAATTTGATTTTTATTGATTTAGAAAAAGCTTACGATAAGGTTCCAAGTGATATCCTCTGGAGAGTTCTTTAGAAGAAATGTGTTTATATGACTTATATTCAAGTTATTAAAGATATGTATACTAGAGTTGTTACTTGTGTTCAAACTGAAGGAGGGAGGACTGACCAAATATTTTCCTATTTTTATTGGATTACATCAAGGATCAGCTTTAAGCCCATATCTTTTAGCTTCAGTTATGGATGGTCTTAGTGGACGTCTATAGGAGTATGTACCTTGGTGTATGTTTTTTTGCTGATGATATCCTTCTCTTGGATAAAACAAGAGAAAAAGCTCAGAAAAAACTTGAATTATGGAGGTCTAAAGTGGAGTCTAAAGGCCTTCATTTAAGTAGAACTAAAACTGAATACATGAAAATGTAATTTTAGTAGTAGCAACTCTAGTGACAGAAATGTGACTTTGGGTGATCAAATTATTAAATGATGTGAAAGATTTAGATAACTTGGGTTCGTTTTTCAAAGCTATGGTGATATAGATGGAGATGTTAATAGTAGAATTCAAGTTGGTTGGTTGAAGGGGAGGAATGCTTCGGGTCTTTTGTGTGATAGAAAAGTACCACTTAGACTGAAGGGAAAATTTTATAAGATGGTAGTGAGACCTGCAATGCTCTATGGCGTTGAATGTTGTCCTTTAAAAGAGAATAATAATAGTAAGTTAAGTTGCCGAGATGAGAATGATTAGGTGGATGAGTGGCTTTACAGTTAGAGATAAAATGTGAGGGTGTAGCTCCTGTAACAGACAAAATTAGAGAAAGTCATCTTAGATGGTTTGGTTACATTAAACGTCGACCATCTAATGATCTGATTAGGAGAAAAGATGTTTTAGATTTGACTTATGTTAAGAAAGGTAGAGGTAGACCTAGGAAGACTTGGGCTTTCTGCTTAAAAATGATCTTAATTTACTAGAACTAAATGAAAATATGACACTAAATAGGATGCAATGGTGAAAAAGGATTCATGTAGCCGACCCCACGTAGTGGGATTAAGGCTTTGTTGTTGTTGTTGTTTCTTATTCATATGGCAACCTCACGTAGTGCGATTAAGGCTTTGTTGTTGTTGTAACCCCATATCACTCAAATTTTGGTTGAATGACAAAAATTTTTTTTTAATAAAATCCATTATATGTGATAAATAAAATATTTTTGTGAGAACACGAGTGGCCCTTAAATATGAAAAGTATTGAATTAGAAGGTTTTAGTTAAATTTTTTTAAATATAAAGTTTTGGACTACACATATTTGAAACCCTAGGAATGAGAAATAAGAACACTTGGGAAAGAAAAGTGAACATCAAACGTTGAAGGAATGTGAATTTCTGACACAAGTTAAAATCTTAAAAAAAATGAATCTAAAAACTTTAAAACAACTTTGATTTGTTGTCGTAATTGACAAACTTATTAAATAAATTACTTTTTAAATAGTGAGCACCTGAAATAATTAAAATCGACAAAATCAATTTTTTAATTACGACACCCTAAAAAACTCAAAACCATGAACCCTAGGATTAACCAACTTAGATGAAAACCTAGGTTCACACAGATTCAAGAATAGTATAGGTCAGAAGATTAGGGTGATGCTTAGATATCAAACAAATAGTTCTTATGGACTAGGCACTGTAAAACAAAAAGCCTACCCCTTCGGATTATGTGGGTACCATAAAATGAGATAACCTATGGTTAGTGATAAAGGCACCCCAAATAGTAGGATGGTTTACCTTATTCATGACTATGAAAATAAGAAAGTACCCATGCTATTTAGTTGAATTAATAATCTAAGGATGTAAATGCATCCAAAAGAATGAAAAGCTATGAGCATCTTCACCGGGGATGTCATTCTCAAATTTTAAGTTTATCCTCCCTTAAGAGTAAAATTATCATCAACATAAACTCACTTTTGAAACCCAAATCTAATTCACATTCTGACCTCAATTCCATTCTAAATCTAAGTTTAAACTCAATTCAACCAATCTCAGACTAAACATGAGTTCTAAATTTTGATTATGAAACCTCAATTTGATGTCAGGTTTCTATTCTCAAAGTTCAAACGGTTGGGCCCAAAACTTACAATTCCAATTCAAATTAATCAAACAAGTTTTCAGCTCAAGTGAGCGAATTAAATTTATCCTAATTCCATATCTATCTTCACAAGGAAACTTACTACTGATTATGCACATTATAAGACACATTCTTAATCGAGTTATTCATATGAGCTATAGTGCCTGAGATGTAATTAACTATGAGGGAGCCCCATCAAAGAGAAATTCAGACCTCAAAATAAAATAAATCTTATCTTGTGCCGATAAGGTAAGGGAAAAATCCTGGTTTCATTGACCAACTAGTTAAGGAGATTTTAATCATCCAAGTGATTAGTCCTATTCAAAGGTGATATTCCTATCCCTCGTGTCAGTATGTCATTCTTTGGATACCATGTATTGTCATTTAGATAAAAATCTCCCCGAACTATGTGGTGGATACAAAAATATTTCTATATCTATGATTTACCATTAAATTTGATTTTTTTATCTTTTTTTATTTTGTATATAAGATTTATGAGATCAACAAGGGACATGCTTTCACTGAACTCCCAATCATTTGTATTATTTTTAAGAATATACCACACCATTTTGACTATCTTATTTTCATTCTCTTCCATACAACACAAGAATGTTGGTAGTTGACTAATCTTTAGAAACAATTGGTCTATATTTAAATATAAGCTTCAAAAAGGCATATTTTTTAATCATATTTGAATTATGCTTTAACATACTTTGCCAAGTTATATCTATATTTGAACATATGCTCGAGCTACGTATCAATTTGGCTCGAACAATATTTAACTACTTATTCAAATTTGATTCAAATATATATTCAAATCAGATTCGAAATGCCTTTAAATTTTATTTATCCACTTTGTTGCATTTAAATTCCACTACAATATCCTGATTCACTCAATCATGTAAGAGATAATCACTTAAAACATAAATTTATACATCTGCCAAAGTTAATGTTAAACTTTTTATATATATATATATAATTGAACATCAGTACTATTGTCGTCGTTTCCTCCAAACAAAGAAATCTCAAATTAATTGGTGATGAGATCAATAATAAAATATGCTGNTAAATTTATACATCTGCCAAAGTCAATGTTAAACTTTTTTTTTATATATAATTGAACAACACTATTATTGTCGTCGTTTCCTCCAAACAAAGAAATCTCAAATTAATTGGTGATGAGATCAATAATAAAGAATGTTGAAATATAACATCTTTCCTCCATAATTGTGAGCTATTGAAATAAGGGCATTTTAGTCTAAATGAATTTATACATATTGTTCTGCAGATAAAACCAATGCTGTTTTTTTTAGTATAAAAAAAAATTAGAATAGCAGACCTGTTCCACTGTGAGCAATAGCTCCCCCCATTTCACAATTACTTCATAAAAATCAAGTTTATAATAGCTAAAAAACATAGTTATCAACATCTCTATTAAAATATCATTCATATCTTGTCAGGACTCAAGATCCGACAATATAAATTAAGCCTCATCTTAACGCTGTAACTCAAAAGTAAAATAAAATTAAGGGTATGTTTGGGGCAGCTTGTGGTTGCCCAGATAAACAATTTATCTTAAAACGCGGCCCACAGGGTTCGACCCGTGGTCTGCGTTTAGTGTAAATACTCAATCGCATTTTCGGATAAGCTGCCGAAACGTGTTAACACCACTCCCATTTATAAGCTCTTAAACGCCCTAAAACAGCGTTCACATCAATAAAATATTCAAATTCCAGTCAATTAATATTTATAAATAAGAAAAAACGAGAAGGAATCAGTTTCCGCCAACCAATATATTTGCACTTTGGCACAAAATTTGTGTTGAATAATAAATTGGTGTCGTGTTCAGTTTTGTATTTTAATTTATCCTTTAGAGGATAGTTCGAGCTTCCCATAATTTTAAATTTTATTTGAAAGAACTTTCCAACCTGCGAAATTATAAAAGTAATCATGATAACAAATTTAGTCATATTTTCCTACGCATTTTCTCTATTTTGATATATCAAAATGTTAATAAAGTTTGCATAACTTCAATTTTTTTGATTAGCTTCTCTTTTAACAGAAAAATAGCTTTCTAATAATTATTATAAAAAGAGTTTTTTTAGTTTTACTTCGAAAAGCTCCTTAGGCGGACAAAGTTTAAGAAACAGAGGAGATGAATTAAGAAAGAGGGCACATTTATGCTTCTGTTAGTGGAGCACTAATTCTGGATAATGTGGAGGGCTGGGAAGCTAATGGAGGTTAGGTAGATAATGAATAAGTAGTTGTGGTGTTCTCAATTTTGGGAACAAACTAACTGTTTGAATCCGAATTATTTGATGTTCTTCATTTTATTTCTAATCAGTATGTTGCACATTCAATCTCGTGTTTTGTGTCTGTCTTGCGACATTAAAAATTTGAGTCCAGTATAGGTTGAGTTTGATCGTCACTTAATTGTAAAGACTAGTTTCTGTTTTTGATGTTTGTTTGGTTTTAAGTTCTTGAAGTTGAACAAATGATATATAAAAATTTGAGACTTATTTTGGAATTTATCATATCACCTATTGTAAAGTAAAATATAAGGTGCTTTGCTTATTTCCTTTTAATCATTGAGTTTCGGTTGACATGAGGCACTTGGAATGCATGATATAAAATGTAAGAAAATTGTATGCCAAATGGCATGCTAGGAAAGGTGAATGCTAGTCGAAAAGGATAGTGTTAGATCCAAATCGGCTTGTGAAACACGCCTAAAGAATAGAGTGCTTGAGATTGAAAAAGAGAGAAAGAGAGTGGAAGAGTGGAATAGCACAGCGTGGAAGTGTAAAGATTACACCCTTCGTTCATTCATAAAATGAAGCCTCTAAGGTCCATAGATACAACAGGGATATTTAAGACTATTTTTAATTATTATCTCTAGGTCTTATGGATATGGTTGGGTGGCGAAAACGTAGGGTGGTAGTGAGCTTAGGCGACTGCCTGAGCATCTGCCAGCTGAAAGTTCTTGTGAGCCACTCCAAAACTATAGGAAGAGTTTTTATGTTCTTGGCCTATTTGGGCTAAAAGGCGCCATATTCATCTCATGGGCTCTGGCATATGGGTTCTCCAGAGGCTAATCTACTCTTTGCCCATCTTAATTGCACTGTCTTCCTTACGTGCTAGGTCAGCCTGCTAACTGTGCATATAGGTCCATCATTGGTAGCCCAACTGGGACAACACCATCACTCCTACCATTTGCACGATGTCTTTGTGATTTGTTCTGACACGTCTATGATGTACTTATTGAAGTCCCCTGATTTTTTTGCTCCTTGATAGCAACAATTGCAACAAGGACAAGTGAATTTAAATTTTGAAATACATTTATGGTACTCATGNAAAATTTATACATCTGCAAAGTCAATGTTAAACTTTTTTTTTATATATAATTGAACATAACTACTTTTGTCGTCGTTTCCTCCAAACAAAGAAATCTCATATTAATTGGTGATGAGATCAAGAATAAAGAATGTTGAAATATAACATCTTTCCTCCATAATTGTGAGCTATTGAAATAAGGGCATTTTAGTCTAAATGAATTTATACATACTGTTCTGCAGATTAAACCAATGCTGTTTTTTTAAGTATAAGAAAAAAATTAGAATAAAGCAGACCTGTTCCACTGTGAGCAATAGCTCCCCCCATTTCACAATTATTTCATAAAAATGAAGTTTATAATAGCTAAAAAACATAGTTATCAACATCTCTATTAAAATATCATTCATATCTTGTCAGGACTCAAGATCCAACAATATAAATTAAGTGTCATCTTAACGCTGTTACTCAAAAGCAAAATAAAATTAAGGGTATGTTTGTGGCAGCTTGTGGTTATCCAGATAAACAACTTATTCTGAAACGCGGCCCGCGGGGTTCGACGTGCGGCCTGTGTTTATTGTAAATACCTAACCGTATTTTCGGATAAGCTGCCGAAAAGTGTTAACAGCGCCCCCATTTATAAGCTGTCTCAAACGCCCTAAAACAGCATTCACATCAACAAAATATTCAAATTCCAGTCAATTAATATTTATAAATAAGAAAAAACGAGAAGGAATCAGTTTCCAGGCTTGTCCGCGTATATGAATGGTTTGGCCAAGGAAACAAGTAGCAAAGGTCCTCTTTTGTCGGCAGGGAAGCTTACAACATGGGCTTGTCGCCCAGCACAAGCATCTCTGTAATATTATTTGTCATGATCCGTCCACCAATATATTTGCACTTTGGCACAAAATTTATGTGTTGAATAATAAATTGGTGTCGTGTTCAGTTTTGTATTTTAATTTATCCTTTAGAAGATGGTTCGAGCTTCCCATAATTTTAAATTTTATTTGAAAGAACTTTCCAACCTGTGAAATTATAAAAGTAATCATGATAACAAATTTAGTCATATTTTCCTACGCATTTTCTCTATGTTGATAAATTAAAATTTTAATAAATTTAGCATAACTTCAATTTTTTTTATTAGCTTCTCTTTTATCTGCTGAGTGGGGATTATTATAAATTTTTATTTTTTTGGAAAAGCAAGATCACTGTCAGAAACCTGTCAGTGAAAACATAGATTTCAGCGTTTTAAAAACGCGTTAAAACGCAGTTTACCCAAATATGTCATGTGCGTTTTCAAAAACATCACGGCACCAAATAAGCTCCCCAAACACACCCAACTTTCGCAAAACGTGCAGTTGCCAAACGAGACCTTAATTGTAAAGACTAGTTTCTGATTTTGATGTTTGTTTAGTTTTAAGTTCTTGGAGTTGAACAAGAATGCATTATATAAAATGTAAAAAAATTGTATGTCAAATGGCACGCTGAGAAAGGTGAATGTTAGTTGAAAATGGATAGTGTTAGATTCAAATCTGCTTCTGAGACACGCCTAAGGAATAGAACACTAGAGATCGAAAGAGAGAGAAAAAGAGTGGAGTAGCACGGTGTGGAACTGTAAAGATTACGCCCTCCGTTCAATCATAAAATAAACCTTTATTTATAGGTATAGGAATCGGTCATTATACAATTAATTATGTTATGCACCTCTAAGGTCTATAGATACAAAAGGGATATTTAAGACTAATTGTAAATATTATCTCTAGTTCCTATGGATACGGTCGGGCGGCCAACAAGCTGGGTTGTAGTGAGCTCAAGTGACAGATTGAGCGGCTGCTGACTAAAAGTTCATGTCAGCCGCTGCAGAACTAGAGGATGAGTTTTTATGTTCTTAGCCTATTTGGGCTAAAAGGCACCAGCTTCATCTGATGGGCTCTGGCTTATGGGTTCTTCAGAGCCTAATCTACATTTTTGCCATTTGAATTGCATTGTCTTCCTGATGTGCTAGGTCGATCGACTAACTGTACATATAGTTTCGTCCATTGCAACCCCAGTGAGGCAACGTTAATACTCCTACCAGTCGCACGATGTCTTTGTGATTTGTTCTGACATGTCCTTGATGTACATTTTAAAGTTCACTATTTTTTTTGCTCCTTGATAGCAGCAATTGCAACAAGGACAAGTTAATATTTTGGCAAGGGTGTCCCCTCTAGCTCTCAATCTTGGGCATCCAATTTTACTGGCTGTAAAATCTCTAAACTTCCTATCAAGTATCTTGGGGTCAACATTATTAGAGGTAGAACTAAGCAAACTCGGATGGATGAGGTGATTGATAAAGTTAAACTCAGGATTCAGGATTGGAAAAACATATTTCTTTCTAATGGTGGTAGGCTCACTCTGTCGAAAAGTGTTTTTTTTACATTTCCGCTTTACACAATGCAAGTTCTCAAAACTAAAAAAAGCACTCAAAAGAATATTGAAACTAACTTTTACAAATTTCTTTGGAAGGGCTCAAGATCTTATAAGAGTTGGTCTAATTGGCAATATAATTGCAAGCCTCTTTGTGCTGGTGGGCTTGGATTTAAAACGTTGCAACAAACTATTGACATCAATATGTGTAAACTTTGGTTTAAGTTTCGATTGGGTATGTCTTTATGGGCTAAATTTATGTATCATAAGTATTGTAAGAATTTAGATCCCACTACGCTCAATTGGAGAGTAGGGGATTCTACGATTTGGAAGGCCATTATATCTTCACGTGAGGTAGCTTCTCATTTGATTTTTTGGGACATTGGGGATGACAACATTTTTTTCTGGAACGATGAATGGGGGCATTTCGAAGTACGCTACTCCTCCAACCTTGAGCTTTGAGCTAATTTGCTTGTCTCTGATTGCTGGATTAATGGTGTCTGGAATGTAGAAAAAATTCCTTAGTTGGTGAATTTGCTCATGCCATTGCCACTATCCCTATACGAGTTCATGCTAATGCTATTCCTCTTTGAAAGCATCATACTTGATCCTCAGTTACTAAATAGCTTTACTTTGGACTACACTCTTTTACTTCTTGAAAATGGCATGTCCACACTTAGCATAAATATATCTCCCCTTCTATATCCTTTTTCCTTTGGAGATTTTTTCATAAGCTGCTTCCTCTTGATGAAATACTTAAAATGAAAGGACTAAAACTAGCCCCTTATTGTTATATCTGTAAAAAGGATGTTGAATCTCTTAAATGCTTGTTTTCTGATTGCCCATTTGCTAAAGTGGTTTGGCATCGTGTTGGGTGCTACTTTGGTATTACATGGCCCATTAATTTGACGCTTAAAGCTGCTATTATAATATAGAAGGATTTTGATCCTTCACTCAAAGAGCACTATTATTTTCCTATTTTTTGTATTATGGTTCATTTGGATGGCTAGGAATAGTCATAAATATGAAACACCTTGTCACACACCCTCCACCATATCTTTTTTAGCTGTGGCTTATTTTTAAAAAGCTTGGAAGTTATCTATTGGTCAGGCTGCCTCCTCTTTTATGGGCAAAGGTAGGAATCATTTTGATTAAATGGGAACCACCCCCATGGCTGGTTTAAATTTAGAATTGATGGGAGTTACTCTTCTGCCTATACGGGTATGGGAGGGCTGATTCGTGATGGTTATGGAAAATATATTGCTTATTTTGCCTCCCCTTGCATTGCTATTTCTTCTTTGGAGGTTAAGACTAATGTAGTGTTGCTGCTCTTCAAACTATTGCTTCTTTTAATATTAATGACGTTGTGATGGAAACAGATTCAGAAACTTTGTTCAACATTTTAATGGCTAAGATTAAACCTCCTTGGTATATCATATCCTTAATGAGAAGGATTTGGCAGATCATTGAGAGCCAACACCTTAATAATCTTTTTTCTTTTACTTATAGAGAGGGGAACAAATCTGTGGATTGGTTGAAAAAATGGCGAGTGCAAAGTGCAATTGTGGGGAATACTCCCCTCCCTTTGTTGCACACTTATATTCAAAATGATTTGGAAGCCACATACGTTATATTTTAACATGCTTCCCCACATTTGGTTCTTGTTTGATTCTACAGTGGTTGGTTTTGATTTCTCTGGCATGTAGTGCTACTGTGTTTATTGGAAGGATGGACTTTTTATTTTAATGTAGTTTATATTTGATCAAGAGATTTTAGGAGACCTTACGGAAACTCCCTTCTCTGTTTTTAATGCTCCTACATTATCTGATTTTTGGTTTTCTACTTTTGGCCTACTGTGGAAGTTCTGGTTTGTTGGACTGGTTTGCTTTTGTTTGGTTTATTCAGCTCATTTACATTTATGGAGCTTTTTCCTTTAGGCTCTACTTTTCTGTTACTGGCTCTAACTACACGGTTGTGCCCTCTGTTGAAAAGTTTTTTTGGCTTACTCTCTGCTTATTGGTTGAAACACCTTTCGAACTAAGTAAATCTGAATAGTTTACGGCCCCGGGACGATGGAGCCATAGTCATATTGACCGGATCGTTATAATATCATTCAACCAATTAAATGAGCAACTAAAAACTAATAAATCTTGAGACAAGATTTCATGCTAATCATGTTCTATTTTGCAGGTTTATTGGAGACATGAAAATAAAATTTTGCTTGAGATTTCCTTTGCATGTTATAGGGTGTGCTAACTCTGTTTTGCAGGACGACATTTGGAAGCAGAATTTCATGACAAAAACAAAACAAAATGACATGATAAAACAAACGATATGACACGACACCAATAAACAAAATAAAATAAAACTTTTAGGGTAGAATTGAATTCTTAGAAATCTATTACCCGTAGGAATAAGACATTTGATGTTTCTTTCCTTGACCTTAAATTTTTTAGAAGAGCGAGTGTTAACGATAATCAAAAGTTTTCTTAAATAAATCTAGAATACTCTAAGATGTAATTAACTATAGGATCTTGCTCCTATAGGAAAACAAAGAATCAAGAATAGGTGATCAACCTAATTCTCTGGTTATCAAACCTTTTATGTGGTTTTCTTTATATGAGAAGTTGACATTCTAGAGTCCTCCATAAGTTTACCCCCTAACATTTCTCTTGTTTTCTATCACTATCTGCCCTTTCTTTTTCTCCTAATTCTTAATACTTGAGGATCTTTCACTTGATGTTAAAGGTAAATTTGACAATAGGGCAATAAAATAGATAAACAGAGTGGCAACTCCTTTCAATCAAAACACACACCATGACAACGAAGAGAGAATTGGCGGCGACCGTGAATGACGAGTTTTGGGCGTCATCAAGAGAGTGGCAACTCATTGGGGAAGTTTTCTCTCCTCATCTCTCGTTAAATCATTCATTCTTCATACAAAGAAATTCTATCTTTTGACTAATAGAATTATCTTACCCAAAATTTAACTCTACGACATTAAGAGTTAAAATAATATGTCATTCTCAAACATTCTATCTTTTGACAGATAAAATTATCTTACCCACATTTTATTTCTACGACATTAAGAGTTCAAATGATATGACATTCTCAAATATTCTATCTTTTGATGGATAGAATTATCTTACCCACATTTTAACTCTATGACATTAAGAGTTAAAATGGCATGACATGCTCGGATATTCAATCTTTTAACATATAGAATTATCTTTCCCAAATTTTAACTTTACGACATTAAGAGTTAAAATGACATAACATTCCAAGATATTCTATCTTCTGATAGATAAGATTACCTTAACTAAATTTTAACTCTTCAAACTTAATAGTTAAAATGACATGACATTCCAAGATATTTTATATTTTGATAGATAGAATTATATTTCCCAAATTTTAACTCTACGACATTAAGAGTTAAAATGACATGACATTCCAAGATATTCTATCTTTTGACAGATAAGATTATCTTAACCAAATTTTAACTCTTCAAAATTAGGAGTTAAAATGACATGACATCCTATGATATTTTATATTTTGACAGAGAAGATTATCTTAACCAAATTTCAACTCTATGACATTAAGAGTTAAAATCTCATGACATTCCAAGATATTCTATCAGTTAATAGATAAGATTATCTTTCCCAAATTTTAACTCTACGACATTAAGATTTAAAATGACATGACATTCTAAGGTGTTCTATCATTTGATAGATAAAATTATTTTACCCCAAATTTAACACTATGACATTAAGAGTTAATGTGATAAGACATTCTAAGAAATTCTATCTTTTGATATATAAGAATATTTTACCCAAAATTTAACACTACAACATTAAAAGGTAAAATAACATGACATTCTAAGATGTTCTCTCTTTTAATAGGTAGAATTATCTTACCTAAATTATAAATCTTCGATATTAAGAGTTAAAATGACATGACATTCCAAGATATTCTATCTTTTGGCAGTTAAAATTATCTTAATCAAATTTTAACTCTTCGACATTAAGAGTTAAAATGACATGAACTTCCAAGATATTATATCTTTTCACAGATAAGATTATGTTAACCAAATTTTAACTCTTCAAAATTAAGAGTTAATGGACAAGGCATTCTAAGATATTTTATCTTTTGACAGATAAGATTATCTTAACTAAATTTTAACTCTTTGACATTAAGGGTTAAAATGACAAGACATTCCAAGTTATTATATCATTTGACAAATAAAATTATCATACCTAAAATTTAACTCTACAACATTAGGAGTTAAAATAATCTGATACTCTAAGATATTCTATCTTTTGACAGATAGGATTATCCTACCCATATATGACATTTAAAGATATTTTATCCTTAGACAGGTAGGATCATCTTAACTTTGTGACATTAAGAGTTAAAATGATATGACATTCTATGATATTCCATCTTTTGACAAATAGAATTATCTTACCCAAATTTTAGCTCTAAGACATTAAGAGTAAAAATCTCAGGATACTCTACGGAATTTTATCTTTTGACAGATAAAATTATCTTACTCAAATTTTAACTCTGCAACATTAAGAGTTAAAATAACATGACATTCTAAGGTATTCTATCATTTGACAGCTAGGACTATCTTACTTAATTTCAACTCTTTGATAATAAGAGTTATCCACGAAGTTTGTGATAGAAAAACCATACATAAATTCTACGACATCTGTGACAGACATTTTATCACAGACATACCATGACATTTACAACACATGCAAAAGAAATTTCATGACATTTACAACAAATATTTTATGACATCTACAACAGATATTTCATGATAGACACGCTATACATACCATGACATTCACAATAGACATTTCATGAAATTCACAACAGATATTTCATGACATCTACAACAGATATTTCATGACAGACACGATAGACATTCTATGACATTTATAATAGACATAATAAACATTCTATTACAGACACATCATGACATTCACAATGAACATTCTATGACATCTAAGACAAACATTTCATGACATTCACAACAACATTCTATCAAATCTACAAAAAACATTTTATGACATTCACGATATACGTCTACGACATATTCTATGACATCTGTGACAAACATTTTATCACAGACATACCATGACAATCACATCAGACATCTTATGACATTCACAATAGACATTGCGTGATATTCACAACAGATATTCTATGACATTCACGACATACATTCCGCGGCATCTATGACAGACATTCTATCACATATACAATAGATATTTTATGACAGACAAACATTCCATGACATCAATGACAGACATTTCATTTTGTAACAAACATTCGATGAGATTTATTACACACATTCCATTCTGTGACAGAAATTCCATAAGACAGATATTCCATGATGTCTATGATAAACACTTTATAATATGTATGACAGATAGAAATTTCATGATGTTTATGATAGACACTCTATAGTATCTCTGACAAACAGACATTCTGTGATATCAATGACAGACCTTTCGCCATATTCATGAAAAACATTCCATGAAATTTATAACAGACATTCCACAATGACAAGACAAAAATGACATAACATAACAAACTCCCAGTTTACAAAACAAATCTAAAACCATTTGACATTGATTACCAGAACTGCTGTGATGGTTCCCCCAAAATTTATTTTTTCCTTAACAAAAGACAATCCAGAAAGGAGTGATCCCCCTATATATATGATTTTAGGGGGAAATGAAATTAATGCCCAATTGTCTGGGTCCTTTTAGTAAATCTTTAGACTGTGTCCCAAGTAAATTTCAAAAATAAAATTGTGTGATCAAAGTACAAGTAATTATTTAAGTTGTGTGATCAAAGTACAAGTATTTTTTTAAGGATATTATGAGCATTTTAATCTCATGTCAAATGACTGGGTCCTTGCTTTTGAGTGAATTATAATATCTCTGAACTTATCTTAAGAGATTATTGAGCATTATAAATTAGGAAAGTTTGGACATTCAAAACCATTAAATATGCTTCACCAGATATAGTAATTCTTAGAGAAAAAGCTTGAGGTGAGCATAAAATAAAAAAATGTGGTTTGAATTTAGACATTCAAAATATTTAAAATGCTTCACCATATATAGTAAAGAAACTTGAGGTGAATATAAAATAAAAAATTGGTATTCAGACAATCAAAATCTTTAATATGCTCCACCAGATAAAGTAATACTTTGAGAAAAAGCATGAGGTGAGCATACAATCGAAAATTGGAGTTCGGACATTCAAAATATTTAATATTCTCCACCAGAAATAATAATTCCTTGAAAAAATGCTTGAGGTGAGCATAAAATCAAAAATTGGTGTTTGAATTCAGGCATTCAAAACCCTTAAATATGATTCACCAGATATAGTAATTCTTTGAGAAAAAGCTTGAGGTGAGCATAAAATCATAAATTGATGTTTGAATTCAGATATTCAAAATCATTAAAATGCTCCACCATATATAGTAAAGAAACTTGAGGTGAGCATAAAATCAAAAATTGGTGTTCGGATATTAAAAATCTTTAATATGCTCCATTAGATATTGTAATTCCTTGAGAAAAAACTTGAGGTGAACATATAATCAAAAATTAGTGTTCAGACATTCAAAACCTTTAATATGCTCCACCATATATAATAATTCCTTGAAAAGAAGCTTGAGGTGAGTATGAAATCAAAAATTGGTGTTTGAATTTAGGCATTCAAAACTCTTAAATACGCTTCACCAGATATAGTAATTCTTTGAGAAAAAGCTTGAGGTGAGCATAAAATCATAAATTGATGTTTGAATTCAGACATTCAAAATCGTTAAAATGCTCCACCATATATAGTAAAGAAACTTGAGGTGAGCATTAAATAAAAAATTTGTGTTTGGATATTCAAAATCTTTAATATGCTCCACCAGATATAGTAATTCTTTGAGAAAAAGCTTGAGGTGAGCATACAATCGAAAATTGGAGTTCGGACATTCAAAATCTTTAATATGCTCCACCAGATATAACAATTCCTTGAAAAAAAGCATGAGGTGAGCATGAAATCAAAATTGGTGTTTGAATTCATGCATTCAAAACCCTTAAATATGCTTCACCAAATATAATAATTCTTTGAGAAAAAGCTTGAAGGTGAGCATAAAATCAAAAATTGATGTTCGAATTCAGACATTCAAAATCGTTAAAATGCTCCACCATATATAGTAAAGAAACTTGAGATGAGCATAAAATCAAAAATTGATGTTCGGACATTCAAAATCTTTAATTTGTTCCACTAGATATTGTAATTCCTTGAGAAAAAACTTGAGGTGAGCATAAAATCAAAAATTGTTGTTCAGACATTCAAAATCTTTAATAGGCTCCACCATATTAAATAATTCCTTGAAAAGAAGCTTGAGGTGAGCATGAAATAAAAAATTGTTGTTTGAATTCAGACATTAACAATCCTTAAAATATGCTCTACCAGATATATTAATTCTCTGAGAAAAAACTTGAGCTGAGCATGAAATCAAAAATTGGTGCCCTAACACTCCCTTAATTGATAAAACTTGAATAGATTATCTTAAGAAAATTCTTCCGACATTATACTCAGGAGAAAAATTAAGTGATCTTGCCTTTTGATCAGCTATCAATTGGCTCAAACACATCTTTAGAAAATAAAAATATTTTGATCATATAATAAAAATTTTAAAATCTGCCTAGACCCAGAAAGAGGGAGCTAAGGTAAAAGACTGAATTCTTAACAATAATTGAAACTTTACTTTGGAGTCATATCGTTCAATATTCGAAAGATCCAACTCTAATCTCAATTCATGAACATCAAAATCATTTTTGAAAGACAATCTAAACAACCTTTACAAAAAACAGTGGGGGGCCCATATGTAGTTGAAAAGACATATTCAGGAGAATCCAATCAGTTGATCGATTTTCAAAGGATTTTACACCTAATTAGCAGGTGGTATTTGACATAAAAAAATAATGTCCCGTTTGTAAACTAGGAAACAAACAACCAAAACAATAATGACATTAACTCAAGTTCACGAAATGAAATAAAATTGATTCTTGATCCTCACACAAACTAAACGACAAACATGGACAAATAAAAAATTCAGAAGACTTAAGCCCGACAAACATTAAGATTTCAAAACAAGTCAGTCAACTCTATATGTTTTTCCACACATAATCTCCTACTATTGGATGTAAGACCATCCTGACAAGGAATCATGGCTTTTGTATAACATTCCTATTTTCCTCCTAGCTAGGATAACATTCCCTTGGCATTCCTTCCTAACGAAATAGGAACTCGACATTTAAAATCTTTGAAAGAAGGTTAAAGGCCTCCTTTAAAGAAATATGACATCCACTCTCTCTCACTTCTGCTATTGGATGTAAGACCTTCCAACGCATAATTAAGGCTTTCCTCTAGCTCTTCTTTTGGGATAGGATATAAACCTCTTAACTCTCCTTCCCAAAACTGACATTTGACATTTCTAAGTAGTGGTATAAGACCTCCTTCAATGGAGTATGACGTCCACTCTCAACTTGCTACTAGGTATAAAGCTTTCATGACATGAATTTTAGCCTTCCTTTAGCTTTTCTTATGGGATAGGATATAAGTCTCCTAGCATTCCTTCCCAAGATAGACATATTGACATCTTTAAGAAGTGGTGTAAGACCTCCTTAAATGGATTATGACATCTACTTTCTCTTACTATTATATGCAAGACCTTCCTGAAACAGAGTTATGACATTCCTTTAGTATTTTCCTTAGAATTGGATGTAAGTCGCATAACATTCTTCTTCCAATAACGACATTGACATCTTTGAGTAGTGGTGTAAGACCACCTTAAATGGAATATAACATCTACTTTCTCTCTTACTATTGGATAAATGACCTTCCAGACACAGAGTTATGACATTCCTTTAGTCTTTTCCTTGGAATAGGATGTAAGTCGCATAGCATTCCTCTTCAAATACCGACATTTAACTTCTTTGAGTAGTAATGTAAGGCCTCCTTAAATGGATTATGATATCTACTTTCTCTCTTACTATTGGATATAAGACCTTCCTGACACGGAGTTACGACATTCTTTTAGTCTTTTCCTTGGAATAGGATGTAAGTAGCATAACATTCCTCTTCCAATACCGACATTTAACATCTTCGAGTAGTAGTGTAAGACCTCCTTAAATGGATTATGACATCTACTTTCTCTCTTGCTATTGGAGGTAAGACCTTCCTGACACAGAGTTATGGCTTTCCTATAGTTATTTCTTTAAGATTGGATGTAATTCGCATAATATTCCTTCTCAAAATCAACAGACATTGACATTTGACTTCTCTGGCTTGTAGCATAAAACCTCGTTAAATGGAGAATGACATCTACTCTCTTTTTAACTATTAGATGTAAGACCTCCCTAACATAGAGATATGTCTTTCCTATAGTTATTCCTTTGAAATAGAATGTAAATCACATAACATTCCTTCTCAAAATTGACAAGTATTAACATTTGAAATCTTTAAAAAGTAGTGTAAGACCTCCTTAGATGGATTATGGCATCTACTTTCTTTTACCTATCAGATATAAGACCTTTTTTATACAAAATCATGGCAGTCCTTCAGCTTTATTCTTTGGATAGGAAGTAAGTCGCATAGCATTCCTCTTACAAAACTGACATTTCACATCTTTGAAAAATGATGGAAAATTTCAATCATTTTCATGGGATATAAGACCTTCCCAACAAGGAATTATGGCTTTCCTGTGATTTATTTTATGACTTTTTCATAAGACATGCCATTCTTATTCCCCAGCCATCTACAATGCTTGTTTTGGTCCAAAATGACACTATATATCAACAGTTGAAAACGACATAAATGACATAAAATTTTCCTTGTGAATGACATCAACATTACATCTCAAATTTCTAAATCAAATCCCCAACAAAAAATTCCAGACATAATGTTCCTATATACTCTTTCTATCTATCCCCATCTATTAGATATAAAACCTTCCTGACACAAAATATTGCATTCCTTTAGCTCTTTCTTTGAGAAAGGATATATATCTTATACCATTCTTTCTTGAAATCGACATATCGACATCTGACATTTCTGAGAGATGGTATGACATCCATTATCTCTTTAGTTATTCGATATAAAACCTTCCAGATGAAATATGACATATCTTTAGCTCTTTCTTTGAGTGAAGATATATGTCGTTTAACAATCCTTCTCAAAATCGACATATCGACATCTTACTGTCATCACAATTTTAGTTAAGAAGTTGCTCGTTAGAAGCTATCGGTCGCCTAAATAAAAATCTCGTTGCCCCATTCGAAAAGACGTTTAATCTACTTATATAAATAGTTTAGAATAATATGAAATCAAATTGACCCATATTTTTCATAGTTTAAATGAAGGAGTATTATACCTCAAACCCTGTATTTATCCCAAAAGATAAACACAAAACTTGAGGGTGAGGCTATATCAAAAAAATTAAGAAATATATGACATCTGTTTGGTCTGCGAATTCATTTTATTTGTCGATAAGTTTCCCTATTTAATATGAAAAATTAAATAAGGTTTATATTAAGTTGGGTTTGGACAAACTTCCTATAAAGGCAAGCGCCTATAGTTAATTACATCTTAGATAACCGAAGTCACCTAAGAAAACTCTCGATAAAAATTAAGAAATATTATCTTCAAGGAATTCAAAAGGATATGAATTTGCAACGAAATCAGACAAAGAGGTGTGAAAGGAGAATGACTCAAATTTGAAACATTTTTTTTTGGATTCCAAAGGAGGAAGAACTATTGGATGTCATAGATCTAGAGGAGAATCTCAATGACTTCCCAAACTCCCATATGGTTTGGCTCCACTTTAGAAGAGAAATATTTAAAGGTTTCATCCTGTCAATTTTATTAGTTAGAGCTTACATTGGTGTCAAACGATCACACAAATAGCCTGGAAGATGTGAGGATTTAGGCCGTGATGAACAACAACCTCGAAATCTTAAGATGAGTTAGGGTTTAAATTGTACAACAGAGCTGTATTGCATAAGCAAACAACCTCGAAATCCTATGGCTTCCTGTTTAATTCTAAGGAAAGAATGGTTTAACTGCTATAGCAGGTTTTGCTGTTGAAGATGGTTGTGTTGTCCACCATGCTAGCTCCATGCTCTTTGTAAAGACAAGTTTAAGTAGTCTAGTGTGTCAGGTTATGATGTCAAATCAGACGTCCCTATGGTTGTAGCTTTTTAAATATTATGGGACATATTAAAGTTGATTAGAGCAACACCGGTTAGGATCCTACAGTTCCCTCGTTCCGGTACCACTGTTTTCTATTGGATTCACTTAGTCCAAATGAAATTACTAAACTCAACTTAAAGAGTTCCATACTTTCATTTAAACTGTGGGAAGTTTTGTTAACAACCGCAGGTTACCTCCTCTTAGGGATTCCCGATCATCCGATAGAGACGTTTTAATTTAGTTGCAATTGTTGTTTTGTGATGTTTGTGATTAAATATTGAGTTGTTTTATATTTTGAATAGTTTGACAGTGAATTTTACCTTGGTTGATTTTAGTTTTGATTTTGGTTTTACGACTATCCTAGCAGTTTTAGTTTTCATGCAGGGTGACATCGTTGTTTAACATGCAAGTTCGAGACAAGAAGAATAGAAAGGTAAATGCAATAATTTAAAAACGTACATGTCCCCTTCTCGTCATTCCCGCTGAAAGATTTTAGTGGATGATTTCCTAAAATAAAATATAAAAAGTTCAATTTGTCCTTCAAAATATCCAAGAGATTCCAAAATGTTCGGAGGATGACCTCGAATCGCTTTAGAAATCCCTTAAAATGCTCCGAGTATACTTTGAACTTATGAATTGTTCTATTAATCATCCCAAGATTGAATTAAAACTCAGCTACCTAAAGAATAAGAAAATCAAATGGTCACTTAACATTTCATTTTGATAGTTATGTGAGTGGATGCCCCAAAGGGCAAACTCAAGGTTATTAAGGACTTTAATACCTCAAATTAAGTAGGGCTTAAAATGTTTGAAAATATTTAATGCTCATCTTCTCTAATCTTGATTAAGATATTTTTTCTTATCAAACCTAATTCATTATTAAGCCTCTTTTTAACTTCAAATTTCAAAATAATTTAAAATAATTCAAATGTTGAATTAGAATTTCCATCAAAACCAGATTTATCATTTGATCACCAACTAATAAGCTTTAAATGAGTGAGTTATTATCTTCATAATTCAAGCCCAATACTTTAGGATCCTCTAATTGAATTGGCCTCCAAATTATCATAATTAATAGAATTACAATTTTATTTTTATCATGATATAGGTGGCAAGTTGATTTCTACCTTTTAACCTATTATATTTCAATCATCCAAAAAAGTTCATTATAATCAATATTTTTACCCATTTTCCCTTTTATTACTGCTAAAATTTAGTTTAAGAACTAAAATTCTAAAACTACCATTTTGCCCCTTAGACTTGCCACTCCATAATTTATCAAATGAAACTCAAGTGACTCACAGAAATGAGTTCGAAGAAAAACCACAAGAAAATACTTGGGGAAATCTTGAAGGAAATAACAAGTGAACAATAAAAACCGAAGTGGACTATATACTCGAGGGACTTCGAAGACTATTGTCGGTCACCCGTATGTATAGAGTCCGACATTCAACTAGAAGGGTTTTCTACTGTATAATTTTAAGTGGGTACTTCTTAGTCTGGTACTGGTGATTGACAAGTGGACAATCAAATTTATATTTAAAGTTTATATTTTGACATGCAGAGAAAGTTGTAGCAGTTTTGTAAAAATATGATTGTCCACAAGTCGATCACACCGTCGGGCGTGGGACCGCTAACAACCTAAGAGGGCAAGGATGCCCCAGTAGTCTCATGTCGGTGAATAATATTATCATCCTATGGTTCACCGAGCCCGATGTTGTAGGATGGAACATTATTCTGCTCTACCACCGACGTGCCTTTGTCATCATCGCCCTTACCCCAAAACGAACCGTCCAACTTATAACCTTGCTTGATGGTTCACATATAACAAAATGTTATATGTGCGCACTTATGCTTCAGGCATAAACACATAAATCAACCAAGAAGCAAGGAAGAAAAGAGGAAAAATGGGGGTGAGAGAGAGGGGAGAACAATCCACCTAAAAGAATGAAAAGGTGAATCGACCCTAAAACCCGCGTTTAAAATGATCGATGAAAAGACCCAAAAATGCGGCCCAACAATCCGCAAACCCGAAAGAGTATCATTTTCCTCAATTCAACATGTGTATCAACCCAAAAGGGGTATCCTTTTCTATCCCATGGAGAGAGACCCCCACCCTCCAAATTATAAGCTACTTTCCATGTATCAACAACTTTGATACAATCAAAAGGGAGCTCAATTTTCACAAGTGGGCTCAAGCTAACTAAAGTCCCCAAATCCAATGCATAAAACATGGTCAAGCCAGCTACAACCCTCTCACATATCCCATTCCAAAATTCAATTTCAACAAACCAAAACTTGATAATTCACAGACTCAAAATTCTGCTTCGACCAGTTGAAGCAAAGATAATGACAGGTTTCTAAAACTTTGACTTCATCAAACCAAAACAAAGACACCTCCAAAATTTTTAAGATTCGAAAGCTTAGGTTGAACAAACCAAGAAGAAAACCAACTGATTGAAACTATTATTATCAAAAGCCCAAAACAAATATTGCCGCAGCCTTCAAAATAAAGCAAAGGCAAACTTGTTGCAACTTGCAAAGGATCCAATTATTGAGCAAATAATGACTTGGCTTCAAATACTTTCAGTCTCGGGAATCCCAAGCAAGCCAAGAAGGATCAAAAGAGGATTTGCATGTGTAATCATCCATTCTTGCTCATAAAAAAATTCTAAAATTCAAACTCCAGTGAAATAAAACTAAGGAAAATTTACATACGAACCATGAAATTCTCAAGTGTTTACATACGTAGCGCTCACATATATACCACCCAAATATTTGATAGTCCAGAAGAAATAACACGATAGCATGTATAGGTAAAACATAGCATATGTGAGAGTTGAAATTTGGGTGTAGTTGTGTAAAAATATAAAAGAATTTTATGGTATATGCAAAACTTGGGAAGATCAATGTTTTGGTGTCAAATATGTAAATATACATGAAGTTGGTAGTATGCATGTAGATCCTCTAAAATTAAACCATAGCATTATTTTATATGGTGCAAATATTTTAGGTGGCATAAATGTAACCATATAAGAATTAGGTGGCGTGTATGTAAATCCTTAGAGAGTCTTGCCGGATCTTCCAACAACACTGGAAATAAACGAATATTATTATTCCCGTTGAATTTATTATCAAGCAATTTTACTTGGCACACTACGAAGATACAGAGACTTTAGGTGGGAAGGCTGCCCAAAAGGTGGAAGAGTTTGCCACGTCGAGCACCGCTCAGGCAGCTGTGCTCCAGATTGGAGATCAAATTTGCATTGTACATCCATTTTACATAGCTTACACCCCTGTATGAATATATGAACAAACTCCTCAAATTTTTTTATGTTTTAAGATTTTCGAGCACACTGACATCTAAGTCAGTATTGACACTTTTCCGCAAGCTTCCAAATTCCTTTCCCGCTCATTAACACTATTGCCCCAATTCCAGAATAAATCTGTAAGCTTTTCTCTTCTCAAATAATTTTTTTAATGCTAGCCTCTCTAGCCCCCCTCACATTTCCAGAAAATTGATTTTTAATTTAAGCAACTCACTCATATGTTCCAACTCCTCAATTCTATAAGCATTTTTTAGTCTTAACATCAAACTCATTTAGTTCTTGAAGTGACCTTAATTTCCCAATTCCAGGTGCACTAAGAAAAATGCATTCAGGAACAAATCCAAGTGCCACAATAATCAACAACATAAAGTACTCATAAAGCTTTCCAATAATAAAGAATAATATGGGAATAAGTATTGTTAAAATTTCAGTCAAAACCGAGTTCAGCAAATAGGGGAAACAAGACAATGTTCCAGCCAAAACGAGCCCAGCCTTATGCAAAACTGAGCCAAATCTCAGGCCAAAACCGAGACCATGAAAGAGGACCAAAACTAGAGCCATGACAGGTAAAGTGAGCCCGGCAAGAGGGGCAATAACAGAACAAAATTCAAGTCAAAAATGCATCTAAAAAAGAGTTAAATCGAGCCGAATAAATGGGTCCAAACAGAGCTATAAAGCACAGATCTTGTAAAGCCCTAAGCCTAAAAAATTTCTTACACCCAGCATATGCTTCGAATAAGAACATGTAATAGAAAAAACAAATAAGTATAAATGAATTCCTAAAGCCAACATGTCTCAGAATTGAAATGAGTTCCATCATTTACTTGAACAAGAATATCAATAAAAAAGAGTTTCAACATTTCATTTTTGAAATTTGTTCCAAAATAACAAATATCATCAAAGAGCAATAACTAAAGCTTCCGAACTTCCATTTATCATGCATTTCAGATTTTGCAAATAAATGACCAATAGTTTTCAGATTTTGCAAATGAAGTACCCAATATTTTTATATTTTCACAAATAGGCCACCCAAATCTTTAACTTGCATCAAAAGCACCCTTATTTTGACTTAACAAGGTGGAATACACTTCTCAAGTATAGGCAATGTGACACATGTATAAAGAACTAAATGGCAAGTATGTAAAGAGTTGAGATTTAGGTATCAGATATGTGAATGCATAAAGATTCATGTGATGCATATTTAAATCAGAAGTAGATCAAGAGCTTTTAGCAGCAGCAAATCCTAACAAACCAAACAACAAGATGATACTTTGGTAGCCAAATAAGCAGTTACGCAAGAATGTCGAGTCTCCAAGCAAAAATACCGTGCAATCCCCAAAAATATTGAACAGTTAAGGGAGGAAGATGAAATTACTATATTTAAGGTTTTCCAAAATAAACACGAAACTTTAAAAGGCCTCAAGCCACAGAAGATAGAAGGAGATTAGAGGAAAATTCGGCAGCACCTCCCCACTCTCCAATTTTTGGCCAGGCACCAAAACCTCCCCCAAATTGGGTTTATATAGCCACGAAAAAGAAGAAGAGCTCACTTAAAGCTACCTATGGTGAACTGAGGTTGATGGAGGTGGGAGAAATGGAGACAAATGCCGCAGAAAGGAGGAGGCTAGGGTTCGGCGACGGGAACGCATAGGTCGGTGACGGTAAGGGTCGCCAGAGCTCATGATGAGGGAGAAGATCTTGCATGTGACACAGGAAATTTGGGAGTAGTCTGGGTTGCGACAGAGCGGATGGGATGTAGGTCGGTTCGCGAATGGGAAAGGGCAGCGTGAGGGAGAGCTTAGGGATTAGGGATTTAGGACTTGGGGATTTATGTGAAAGAGGATTTTTTATTTTATTTTATAAGTTTTCAATGTTCAAAATTCTCCAATTTGTGTGTGAATGGAACCACATTAAAATAGATATCATCCCTATGTAATTTTGACGTTTTGGATGCGTCGGCGCGTTCAGTTTCATCATCCGGAGTCGTCTTGACAACTTCATCGATCGTCGGGTAAAAAACGCGTTAAAATTCGATTTTCATCAAAATTTTAGTTCAACCTTGATTGATTGATCAATATTGTGTAGATGATATTCGTGAGATTTTTAGAAAAGACTTAAAGTGATTTTGAATTGATTTGAAGGGTTAATTTGAGGAATTTGGACATCTAGTCAAATTTGGGGATGTTGGGTTAGACTTTGGTCTAGGTTGGGCTAAGGTTGGGCTAATTCCAAATTGATGGTTGATAATGGTTTACGGAAATATAATTAAGAGTTTTCAACATCAATTGGGTGTTAATTTTGGGTTTATAGCATTCAATTTGGTGAAATTTGGAGACAGCCAATTTGGGGTTTTTTTGACTTGGGTCAAAATTAAATGAAATTGAGGCTTCACCAAGGCTAATTAAAAGTTTAATTTGGTGTGTAAAACTTTTATGAAGAGTTTAGGATTTAAATTGGGGCAAATTGAGTA
Source organism: Phalaenopsis hybrid cultivar (assembly GCA_002079205.1). Lineage (NCBI taxonomy): Eukaryota > Viridiplantae > Streptophyta > Magnoliopsida > Asparagales > Orchidaceae > Phalaenopsis > Phalaenopsis hybrid cultivar. The sequence continues at coordinate 79,150 of JXCR01148433.1, forward strand.
GGCTATGGGGATCAATTTGGTGGAATTAAGTCATAGTGTCAAAATTGGGGGTTTGACTTAGATCAAAATTGAGCTCAAATCATGGGCTATTTTGGCTTGGATCTGGTTTACATTGTTCATATGAAAGTTGAATTTGAGTTTAAAATTGAAATTGGGGGGAATTAGAACCAAATTGATGGGCATTTTAGGTGAATTTGGAGAAGTTCGGCCTTTAAAGGCAATTTGGGGGTTTTAGTCAAAATGGTCAAATTGGCCAAATTGGGTACAATTTGAGGGTCCAAATTGGTTTTGGAGACATTTAGAGTGCTTTTGGGAAAGTTTGGAGCGCCAAGGATATTTTTGTAATTTTGGGGGTGTTTTGGTAATTTTGGAAATTTTGGGTGATTTTGGATAATTTGGGTGTTTTAAAATGGTTTGAAATGATTTTTGAAAAATTTTAGGTATTTTGGGTGAAATTAGGATTTTTGGCCAACTTGAAGGTTTGGAGGTGCTTAAGTAATTTGGGTGGATTTAGGGGCAGAAGACCAAGTTGGGTATTTTTGGTAGAATAGGGGTGTCAACCACCACAGATGAGCTATGGACCAATGGAATCACCATTTGGGTCCTATATGTATTGGTCTTAGCTAAACCTTAGCCTAGAGCTAATGGGTCTTGGGGACCATCTACATGATTCTCCCAAAAGATCAAGGGATCAAACTCAACAATTTTGGGTTTAGGGTTGTGAGTGGATATAGGTAATAGTGAGTGCAAATGAGTGAACTGGATCCAGACCAACATCCAGTGTCGACCCTAAAGTCAAGCAATCCTATGGGTACTTGTTGACCTCATTTTTTAGGTCTTCTTTTTCTTTCTCTAGATACCCTAGAATCTAGCCTTAAGATTTCCCTATTTTGACTCTCTCAGAGGACTAGACTGGGACCCAAACCCCTTAGAAATTCAAGCCATTTCTTCAGTCTTTACAATTTCATATGGACGGTTTTAGATCCTCAATATTCAATTGAGTTGATTGAAAAAAAGTGACATATTGAAACTCAACTTGAGCTCCTATAGAAATTTGAAAGACATAAGTGGACCCCGTGATGTACGTGACATTTGACTTGCCACTGCGAGCGATGTGTTTGATTATGGTTGTCATTTAAGCGAGGATCGGTCATCAATTCGCTCGTTAAACGGCTCCGATCAGGTCCAAACAATTTCATTTGTCGCACTATGCGCGAATCGAAGTAAATTTGACGCAATAGACGATGAATTTGTCTAGATGATTTTGGATGACGAAACGAACAACGCCTTTACGTCCGGGATGTCAATTTTAGCTAGGGAGGACACCTATTTTGTTAGGGCATCGAGCACGAGTAAATCACACGAAATTCTTTTTTTTACATTATCTTAAAAAAATGTATTTCATAAAATTTTCTTTTATATAAAAGATATTTTATAAATTTTTTTTTATCCTTCTCACATGAGCTCCCTTTTCTTTTGGGAACGAAATATGCCCTAGCTCTTTGTTCTTCTCTGTCGAGCGATGGCCCTACTTCTGGTTTCTTCGGTCACCGTATTCCTCTCCAGTGGCGGCTTACCTTCTCCTCCTGTCATAACTGCCATTCACTCTATTGTAATGGATTTTCCAGCCTAAATGAGTCTGGTAACCTTCTCGTTCTTGAATTTGAATGTTCTCTTTGCCCTTTGAGGTGTTTCTTGTCACCTCCCCTTTTTTTTTCCGTCGGTGAGCCCTGGCTCTCTCAATGGCTATAAATACCCCTTTTTGGGAAGTATTTGGGTGTGTTTTTTTTTCCTTGGAGATTTTGGAGAAACAGAGTGTTGATAGCTCTTTCTCTGTTGGAAGTTTCTGTTCTATGATTTTCTTACTCTTCTCGTTCTGGTATTAGCAAGAAGTTAAGGATAGGCTTTATTTATTTCTAGAATGTTGTTTAATCTCCGGATTAGTTGTCTATGCGATAATATCTTCTGAATTATGAAATGGATAGATCAAAGGGAATTGAGATATTAGTTTGATTATCTCTTTGGCGGAGAAATAAAACTTTCTTATGAACATCTATTTTGATTTTTTTAAACCTACAACTCAATTTGCTGCATGGGTTTTTTTTGGAACTTACGGATTGTTTAGCCTCTGAACTAGGGTTTCTTTTGCTAGAAAGATATATTGAGACCTTAAAAAATATTTGAATTCTTTTAATTATTGTTTTCTCATTGTATTACTTTAGCATGGGATCCTTGGATTTTTTTGATTCATAGGGGATTCTGTTTCAAACTCCTTGGTTGGGCATTTGGTTTTGCTTAATTTTGGAGGCTTTGTTTTAAGCTTCTCGATTATTCTCTTTTTTGAAATGAAGATTTGTGGATTCATTTAATTTTTCGGAGTTTGGTTTCGTGCTTCCTGTTGTCCCTTTACTCAAATATCAACCATTGAAGTATTTTGATGTTTTGGAATATCAACTTGGAGCTCAGTTTTGCTTCTTCTTGGTAGTTCGGCTTAGCCCTTATGCTGGGCTCGAGTCTGCTTCTTACTGCTCCCTTCATTCGAATTTAAATATTAATAAAAAAGTTTAATGATTTGGATAGCTATTTGGTGGCTCGGCTTTGGCTTGGTGGTGGCTCGTTCTTTTGGTCATTTGCTGGGCTCGATTTAGCTCTATGTTGGGACGGGTTTGGCTTAAAACTAAGCTCAGTTTCGAGGAAATTATATTATGCTCTTGGCCTTTACTGGGCTTGGTTATGGCCTGGTTGTGGCTGGATCTTTAGTCATTTTTGGAATCATTGGTTGATGGTTTTCTTCATTTATTGTCCCTAGACGTGAGTCCTTATTTGTGTGTTCTTTATGTTGAATACTGGTTAGTAGTTTTCATTACTGCATAGGCTTTATACAAAATTTTTTGAGTTGTTTTAGCCTTTGGGCTGCAGTTTCTGTTAGCTAGGAAGGTATATTGAAACTTTGAGAAGTGTTTTAGTTCTTTTGATTACCATCTTCTCGCTACATTGTTTTAACATGGAGATTTACGGATTTATTTGATTAATTGGATCTTCTGTTTTGAGCTTCTTGGTTGTCTTCAGTTTGAAATCAATGCAGTTGGATTTGTCTGATTTTGGAGACTCTGTTCTAAGCTTCTTGTTTATCACCTGTTCGAACAAGAACTTTGGATTTACTTAATGTTGAAGGCCCTGTTCTAAGCTTTTCATTCGTACTTTGTTCGAAGGAAAATTTTGGACTTTTTTAATGATAGGGGCTTTTGTTTTGAGTCTCTTCAGTTTGAAGTTGATGCACATGAATTTATCTGATATTTAGGGGCTTTGTTTTGTGCTCCCCTTGTTGCTCCTATTTGAATACATGGTGGAGTCATATTTTTTACTTTGAGTAGTCAGTGTTGGTGGCTCGGTTTTGCTTCTTGCAGCCCCTTTATTCGAGTATGAACATTGAAAATATTTTGGTGCTTTGAGTAGCTATATGGGGGCCCAATTTTTGCTCTCTTTTCTTTCCTTTTGTTTAAATACATGTTGGAGACTATTTTCTGGTTTGAGAAGTACATGTGGAGCTCGGTTTTTGCTCTCTTTGCTTCCCTTTGTTTAAATACATGTTGAAGACTATTTTCTGGTTTGAGAAGTACATGTGGGGCTCGGTTTTCTCTCTCTTTGCTTCCCTTTGATTAAATATATGTTGAAAACTATTTTTTGGTTTAGAAAATCATATTTGAGGCTCTGTTTTTGTCCTTCTTGCTGTCCCTTATTTAAATACCAGCTGAAAACTATTTTCTGGTTTGAAAATTACATTTGAGGCTCGGTTTTTTTGCTCTCTTTGCTTCCCTTTGATTAAATATATGTTGGAAACTATCTTTATGGTTTGGGAACTAATTTAGAATTTCAGATTTTTCTTCTTATTGCTTTTCTTAATCGAGCATGTATTAGATTATCATTCTTTGGGTTTTAAATGCTTATTTGGAGTTGCAATTTTTTTGCCCCTCTTGTTGTCCTATTCAAATACATATAATATTTAGATTTAAATATATGATTGAAGACAAATTTTATTGTTCTTCTTGTTACCTTACTCGATCATATATTGTTTTGGCTTTGAATATCTATTTGGAGATGCGACTTTCCATTCTTCTTGCTACCTTTGTTTGAAGGTATATTGAGATCGATTGTTTGATTTTAAATAAATAGATAGGGGCTGATTTCTATGCTCATTGGTGCTTCATTCAAATGCATGAAATAAAGTAATATTTTCAATTCAAATATTTGTTTTGTAAATGTAATTCTCGTACCTTTCATTGCCTTATTTGAATGCATAAGTTGAAACTTGAGGAATATTTACTTAATCCTTAAAGTATTGCTGGAATTGGCTTTCTAGTTACACAAATTTCATGAGTTTGATTTTGATAATATGAGGGTTTAAGCACATTTATCTTTGGAAAGTTGATAGAGCATGCAACGATCATGTGCACAAGTTTAAAGTTTGAACTTAAAGGTAGAAGGTGGATGTTATAGAAATGCTTAAATAAATACCTCTCTCATTTTTCTTGATATGGAATGTACAAAATCTTGTTGAATGAGCATATGAAATATTGAGGTGGCCTATTATTTCGAGACGAGGGGTAACATGCGATGATGTAAAGAACCATTTGACAGCTTAGTTTATAGCTGAAATATAAAATCAATACTCATTTAGTATGATGCCCTTTCAACCCTAAATAGCCAACTGCTCTAACCCCTTTCAAAGTGCTTGAGAATTGGTAATTAGTAAATAACATATACTACACTTAGGAAAGAACATATACTGCGGGTTTTACACAGATATTAAACTTGCACAAGAATATATACTACAATCACATACACTACGACCCGCACAACAGATACTATATTTCATATATAGGTGCATCACCCAAGGAGAATATATTGAGATTTTCATACTTATTTTATACTGTTTTTTATGATATTGCACTTTAAAGAAAGGATTTTTTGATGTTTTGTTGCAGGAATAATGAATTAGGGTCATTGGAGCAAAAAACTGCAAAAAAGAGCAAATTTGGAGCGAAAAGGACCAAAATGTGGAAATTTGAACTAGGCCGCTGACGGCGCCCTCGACCCCGCCGACGGCGAGCTTGGCAGTTATGCCTACTCAAGCTTTGAATTAGGCCAAATTTTAAAGGGTTGCTTAGACAACTCTTGGGAAAGCTCATCCACAACTTTAAAAGAATATTTTGGCCAAAAATTAGAGAGGTCCTGGAGGTTAGAGAGGTTCCATTAGTGTATAGAGAATTTACTAGAGTGTCTAAATTGTGAGGAATACTTCAAGAGATTGTAAGAGTGGAGAGAAAGTGAGAGATTTCTTCCTCCCTGCTGCTTCAAAGAAGAATTCTGTATGTTGTAAAGAAAGAAAGAGATTCAGAGGAACTTCGAGTAGAGTTCTTAGGGAGAATTTAGAGATAAGTTATTTACTTGTTGTAGTTTGTATGACTTTGATTTTATATATGAATTTCAAGTTTTGTTGTGTTTTCCCCATGAGATATGAGTAGTTTTCTCTATCTTTCTTATTGTCTCGAGATTTGTGAAATGGTGATTTGAATTAGTGAAGCCATAAAAATGTTTAAGAAATTATGATGATCTTTTCACTTTCAATCTGGCCAATTGATCTGTTAAAATTTGTTGAGTTTTACAACTAAAGTGAATATTACATCCAAGATTTAGTGAGGTCAAAGCCCTTGAAAGTTGGGTGCAAATAAATAGGGAAATAATATTATCAGACGTAGAATTAGAGATTTTAGAGCTACAGACTAAAATCCCCAATTCGGTCCTATCGTTTGGGTGCTGAAGTGTTGATGTTAACCCTCAGGTGAGGGGAACGTGGGAGCTTCGAAGTGAGATCCGGTATCCTCCCAGCCTAGCCGCAGATTCAGTAAACAAGCGTAGGATTAGTTAATGTTTTTTATGCTTGGACCAAAGGGTAAAGAATAGGTATGTGACCGACTATTTTCTTTCTCTAAATCAACAATTACAAGAATTTGACGACGCTACTAGAAGATTTAAATTCCAGCAACGGTGTCAAATATCTTGACTGCGACTTTATATATATGTGTTTAATTTAATAAAAATGTATAGGTATAATATTCAATAATGTTAAAGTCAAATTTTTCAACGCAAGTATACGTATCGCTCAAGTAAAGCTATAAAGAGTCCTAGTTATCGATCCCACAGTGAGAAATAGAATACTACGGACTAAGGCTTAATAAAAAGTAATACTTTAACTACAACGACGACATTCAACTTGCTTATCTGTCACTAATAGGCAATTCAAATAAGTAGATAATTTGGATAACTAATAAATAACTAAAGATATAAAATAAGGTTTAATTTTGTGATATTCAATATATAAGAAAGCATCTTCCTCCTTGTCAAGAAATTATAGTGAATGAATAAAATGAATTAGTTCAAACTATATTGTGCCAAATAGGAGCATTCCTATTCTTTACCCTTTGGTCCAGGCATAAAGAACATTTTATTGTGCCATATTCTTTACCCTTTGGTCCAAGCATAAAGAACATTGACTAATCCTACACCTTGTCAAGAAATTATAGTGAATGGATAAAGTGAATCAGTTCAAATTATATTGTGCCAAATGATATATAAGAAAGCATCCTTCTCTTTGTCAAGAAATTATAGTGAATGGATAAAATGAATTAGTTCAATTTATATTATTGTCAAGAAATTATAGTGAATGGATAAAATGAATTAGTTCAATTTATATTGTGCCAATAGTTTCTCCCTGTCAAGAAATTATAGTGAATGGATAAAGTGAATTGGTTCAAATTATATTGTGCCAAATAGGCACCTATTCTTTACCCTTTGGTCCTGACATAAAGAACATTGACTAATCCTACGCTTGTTTACTGACTATTCTTTACCCTTTGGTCCAGGCATAAAAAACATTGACTAATCCTACACTTGTTTACTGAATCTGCGTGTTACCCTTTGGTCCAGGCATAAAGAACATTGATTAATCCTACGCTTGTTTACTGAATCTGCATCGGTCCAGGCATAACAAACATTGAACAATCCTATGCTTGGTTACTGATTCTGCAGCTAGGCGAATAAAGTGAATCAGTTCAAATTGTATTGTGCCAAATAGGAGCATACCTATTCTTTACCCTTTAAATTAGTTCAATTTATATTGTGCCAAATAGGAGCATACATATTCTTTACCCTTTGGTCCAGGTCAGTTCAAATTATATTGTGTCAAATAGGAGCATACCTATTCTTTACCCTTTGGTCCAGGCATAGGTTAAAATTATATTGTGCCAAATAGGAGCATACCTATTCTTTACCCTTTGGTCCAGGCATAAAGAATTTATATTGTGCCAAATAGGAGCATACATATTCTTTACCCTTTGGTCCAGGCATAAAGAACTTATTGTGCCAGGGCATAGTGAATTAGTTCAAATTATATTATGTCAAATAGGAGCATACCTATTCTTTACCCTTTGGTCCAGGCATAAAGAACATAATTTGTATTGTGCCAAATAGGAGCATACATATTCTTTACCCTTTGGTCCAGGCATAAAGAACATTTGAATTGTGCCAAATAGGAGCATACCTATTCTTTACCCTTTGGTCCAGGCATAAAGAACATTGACAATGCTTGGTTACTGATTCTGCGGCTCGAAGCTCCCACGTTCCCCTCAGTCTCGTTGGCAACCGTAGGTTACATCCTCCGAGAGATTCCTGATCATCCGATAGAGACGTCTTTATTTAGTTTCAATTTTGTTTTATGATGTTTGGGATTAAATTTTGAGTTATCTTATATTTTGAATGTTGTGGTGATGAATTTTATTTTGATTGATTTTAGTTTTGATTGATGACTATCTTAGTAGTTTTGGTTTTCATGCAAGGTACATCGTTATTTAACATGAGAATTTGTGTTGTTGTTCATACATGCAGGTGAGTAAGTACAGTAACGTAGTGAAAAGTAAAGTATGGGAAACTAGAAATGTAGGTAAAATAAATCACAATAAAAGTGTACTTGGATGGTCTTCCCATCATCTTCAACTGAAACTCAAAATGCATGTAAGGGCATTTGTATATTAAAAGCATTTTATGTAGAGCACGCAAATAAGGTTTTGGTGATCTACCAAATCCTAAATCATGTCTTGGTGAGCCCCTATTAATTCATTTGAGGATAATTTTATTAAGCAAAACATACTAAGTTTAGTAGACATCCGAGGTATCCAAAATGTTAGGAGGAAGAAGCAGGTCCATGATTCCCTCTCACCGCTTGGTGAAAAGTCTCGAGCTCATTTAAACTTATTATGTTACTTAGTGATTCATCCTGTAAATACCTCTAGTGTTCAGTGAACATTGATGTTTCAATTATCCCTAAGAGTAGGGTGATTATCATTTGTCATCTAATTTGAGAATTATGTAGGTGAAAACCCGTAAAAGGGGCAAGTTAATGCTATTAAAACACTTCGCCAATTTTAGCTTTAACTTGGGCTTTTCGTGTTTTAAAAGTGTTCAATTTCTAGTTACATTCACTTTTCTAATCCTCATTTAACCAAACTTGATTTAGCCTAGGTCACTACTAAGCCCTTAAGACCTTGGGGATACAATTGTAATTGTTGAAAGATATTGAATTTTAAGTGATAGTAATTCTTCATCAAAATATTTGAATGTCATCTGAACACCAAAAGGGGTATTAAATTAGTGAGTTATTAACATTCAAAATCATACCCTTAAGTTTAGGATAATTTAATTTAATAATCCTCCATGTTTTAATAATTAAGGAAATTGCAAATTTATCCTTTAATTAAGAAAAATAAGGTTAGTTTCTACCATATAATTCCTTATGTTCCAATCATTTGAACATATTAATTAAAATCAAAGATTGCCTGTTTCTCTTTCTTGAATTAAGCCTAAATGTTAGTTAAAACTAAATTTCCAAAATTATATCTTTGCCCCTAAGACTCTATCACTTCATAATTCATCAAATTTAATTCAAATGACTTTGGAATTTTTATACTACCTCAATTATGGGTCAATAAAGCAATCATAGGAGAAAATGTGATTTTTCAAAATTTAATTTAATTTATATAATTATTTACATGAAAAAATAAAATTTTTCAAAGAAAATTCAATAACTTGACCAAGGCAAAACCTAGTTACTTGAAATTTTTCTTGGAGGTACACTTAGATTAGAGAACCACTTAGACCAAATTTCATGATTTTTTGAGTTTTATTTGAATTATCAAAATTATTTTAAGTTCTTGATTATTAATTAATTATAAAATATTTTAAATGAAGAAAATTAAGTTTTATATTTTTATTAAATCTCTTCAAGGTAAAAGAACCTAAAGAAACTAATTTCATATTTTTCTAATTTTTTCTTTAAATTATTAGAATTATTTTAGTGAGAAATTAAGGAAAATCTAATTTTAGCCTTTAAAATTTATTTTAAGCTTTAAAATTCAATATGTTCACTTAGAAAATTATGAAAAAATATTCCAATTGCTCTAAAGGGATTAAGAAACAATTTAGCACATTTTTATAAATTTTATGAATTTTATGATTTTTATTATTTTTAAATTATTTAAATATTTAAAATATGCTTAAAAATGATATTTTTACTTCAATTATAATTTTATTTTTAGAAAATTCCTCTGATCACATCGAGCTCCTGATCCCAAAACTGCTTATATGCAATTGTATAAAAATAATTCTAATTATATTTTTCACTTATATTTCCTTATTTCACAACAAAACTAAAATCTTGATCCTGAAGAAAAATAAGAATTTAACTTTTAATTTATATATATTGAGATTCTATGCAAGTATACGTATCGTTATCAAGTAATATATAACTTTTTGATTAAGACTTGAATATCGAATCCATAGGGATGATATGCAATATGCACTTTTTAGAAAACTTTCTATTTTTAAAAAGATAATTATTTAAACTAAAGACGTTTTCGCGGTAAATAAAGTTTAAATATTTTTGGTAATTTTAATATTTTGACAAAAATAGTACAAACTTAAAAAGATTATTTGAGTTTTTGTAGAAGAAAAGCACTAAATATGAAAATATCTTTCTCTTATCATGAATAAGTAATAAGTATAGAAATTCTGTTGTGGATATATGCATATTGTGTTGTGCTAAATGGAAGCAATAATATTTTTTACTCTTAGTAGAGATGCTATAAAAAACATTGGCTAATGTAAAGTTTGAATAGTTATAAAGACTGGCTAGGAAAGGACAAGCTCTCACTCTAGAGTTCCCTCGATTCCCCCCACCTTGGGGCTAACATCTCGTATCAGAACCTAAAATAATAAACCAAGTTGGGGGCTTTAACCTGTCATTTTAAAGTCCTCTAACTCTACACCCTTCAATGAATATTTCCCTATTTATTTGCACTCAAGATCTTTCTAACTCTACACCCTTTAATGAATATTTTCCTATTTATTTGTACTCAATCATATGAACTACATTCTCATTCATACAATCTCATGTGATTCTTTCCAATTGCTCACTAAGACAATACCATCCCAGTTCTTACATGTTCTCACTACAAATTTTAACATCTGGATTGGCCAAATTAAGAAGTAAATGAAGTAGGTAGATTTAAATCACCACAACTTCTTCTAATATTAAAGATAAATACTCTCCACAAGTTCCATCCAACACTTAATTACTTATCATTTTACGAAGAAAGATAAAGAAAACTACTCAGAATCTATGGAAAAAATAAAACCACACTTTAGTTTAAAAGTAGAAATTATTTTCAAACCAACAACAAGTCTCAATTAAAACCAAAAGTAGTCTAAGACAAAAGATAAAGTCTTATCTCAAGTCCTCCACCATACTCTTGAAGTTCCTTTGAATCTCTTCTCTTTTACAACACTCTCAATATAAAATTAGAAATAAAAAAAAGGATAAATATGTGGCGCCTAAAATCTCTTCAACTTACTCCCCAATTTTTGAACTTACAAAATTTTCCTGTACTTTAAGGACCTCTTCAAAGTCCCAATCTTCTTTGTTTTATAATTCTCCATAAGGTGGCTTGGTATCTCTTAAAAAAGTGTCTTGATTCGATGTAATTCATCAAGAGATGCACCCTTTCGCAATAATTTTCGTCCATAGTAGTTGTAACCACCTATTATGCCAATAGGTGCCTCAAAAACCTCTTCAAAATTCGCAAAAACTGAATGTCATTTTTGGATAATTTCATAAGTTTCCTCTAATGGTACACATCTTCAAATAATTAGATCCTTCCTTATTTATATAAAAATGGGTCATCCCAAAAATAAGTCTTAACTTCAGAAATAAATTTTCTCTTTTGTTGGGATGTCATTCTATAGGGTATAATATTGCTAACAATAAAGTTCATAATGTCGGCTTACCACAGAACAAACCACTCATTAATAGTGAACAAATTTTCATCTGAAAAATGTTCATTAATTTCTTTTTCAAAATAGAGTGGTTTTTCTAACTCAAGCCTAGACAAATGATCAACAATTTGATTTTTAGTCCCCTTTCGATCTACTATATCAAAATCAAATTCTTGCGAAAGAAGAATCTATCTTATAATTCTAGATTTAGCAACCTTCTTTTTCATTAAGTACTTAATAGCAGAATGATCTGTATGTACTACACAATGAGTTCCAATTAAATATGATCTAAATTTATTAAAAGCATATACTATTGCTAAGAACTCTTCTTCAGTTGTTGCATAATTGATATCAGTTTCATTAAGAGTTTTACTAGCATAGTAAATTACTTTGAAAATTTTATCATATCTTTGTGTTAAAACAAAAATTAAAAGCTTTTAGGCATTCCTTATCAAAATTGAAAATTGCATCTTTCTCCAGTAAATGACATAAAGGCTTGGCAAACTTTGAAAATTCTTTACTATATCGCATGTAGAATCGGGCATGTCCTAAAAAAATCTTAATTTCCCTTACATTTGTTGGATAAGATAAATTAGCAATCACTTGAATTTTAGAAGGATCTACTTCCATACCATTTTTTGATATTTGAAGACCTAATACAATTTCTCCTGCTACCATAAATTGACATTTTTCCTAATTAAGGACTGAGTTTGTTTCTTCACAGTGCTTAAGAACTTTAAATAAATGTTCTAAACATGATTCAAATGAAGTTCCAAACACTAAAAAATCATCCATGAATACTTCAATCCCTTTTTCAATTAAAAAAAAAAATGCCATCATACATCTTTGATATGTAGCAGGGGCATTACATAAGCCAAATGACATCCTTCTAAAAGCAAAAGTATCATAGGGACTAGTAAAAGTTGTTTTCTCTTGATCCTTAGGAGATATTTGTATTTGGTGATAACTAGTATATACATCCAGAAAATAAAAGTATTTATGCCTAGTTAGTTTATCCAACATTTGATCTAGAAAGGGTAATGGAAAATGATCTTTCCTAGTGGAAAATTTTAATTTTCTATAATCAATGCATATTTGCCACCCGGTAACTTGTCTAGTAGATATTAATTCATTATGTTCATTCACAGTAACAGTTACCCCTCCTTTCTTAGGAACATAGTGAATTGGACTAACCCATGCACTATCTGAAATATGGTAGATAATTTCAACATCTAACCTCTTTTAAAATTTCTTTCTTAACAACTTTTTTCATAATAGGATTCAGTCTCCTTTGAGGAATAGCCTTGGATTTGCAGTTCTCTTCCATATAAATTCTATGCATACAAATTGAAGGACTGTTTTCTTTAATATCAGCAATTGTCCATCCAAAGACTTTCTTAAAATTTTTCAAAATTTTCATTAACCTTTCTTCTTCTTCCATCGTTAATTTTGAGGAAATTATAACTTGTAAAGTAGAGGAATCTCCTAAAAAGACATATTTTAAATGTTCAGAAAGTAACTTCAACTCAAGTTCTGGAGCTTTTTCAATTGATGAATAAAATAATTTATCTTTGTCTATCGTGTCAAAATTTCAAAACTTTCTCAAACATAGTTTGAATCTTCATTAAAAAGTTCTTCACATTGATCTAATTCCTCTTCTTGCTCACGTTCCAATTCTTTTTCTTCAGATTTTCTTCACAAGTTATTTTGAAATGGCATTCACTTAGATATTTTATAACATCCATCCTATAACATTCATTATTTTTATCTTTTGTAAGATATTTCATTGATCTTGAAATATTGAAGTAACAGTTTGATCATTGACACACATTGTTAATTCTCGTTTCTGCACATCTATCATTGCTCTTCTTGTGGTGAGGAAAGGTCTCCCCAAAATGATAGATATCTCTTTTTCTTCCTCCATATATAGCACAATGAAATCAATAGGAAAGATAAATTGATCTACTTTCACTAGGACATCTTCAATAACTCATTTAGGGTATGTTATTGAACAATCTGCAAGTTGCAGAGTTAAAGTAGTAGGGATTTTTTCTATTAATCCTACTCTTTTAAATATTGATAATGACATAAGGTTAATGCTTTCACCTAAATCACATAAAGCTTTCCCATAAAATCTACCTCCTATTGAACATGGAATTCTAAAGCTACTAAGATATTTAAGCTTTTCAAGAAGATTTTTCTGAATTATAGCACTGTACTCCTCACTAAGTTTAACGGTCTCATTATCTTCGAACTTCATTTTCTTGTTGAGAATATCCTGCGTAAACTTTATATAGCTTAGCATTTGTTCTAAGGCTTCAACAAATGGAATATTAATAGTAAGATTCTTAAATATTTCCAGAAATTTTGAAAATTGCTTATCCAACTTCTGCTGACAAAGTCTCTGAGGAAATGGAGGTGGTGGTTTTTCCAAATCAATTTTTAGTGTAGAACTTTTGATTCTTTAATTTCTTCTCTCTCAACTTCAATTTCTTTTGAACCCTACCTTCCAACTCTCTTCCACTTCTAAGTTGAACAACTTTTACTTGCTCTTTATTTTGGTCTTTTGGATTTGATTCAGTATTACTAGGAGGTGTTCCTTGGGATCTATTACTTAATGAATTTGTTATTTGCCCAAGTTGATTCTTAATATTTCTAATTGTAGCTGCTTGACTTTGTAATTGATTTCCTATTCGTAACACCACTTCTTCTATGGATAACTTCTTCTCCTTAAATTGTGTATTATTATTGAAACCTGGAGGATAAGTGGATCTATAATTATTATTCCCTTGATTGTTCCAGTTTCCCAATGAGTTTACTTGTTTGTTCCCCCATTGCTGATTATTACCACCCAAATTGTTGTTCCAGTTAAAGTTGTGATGGTTTTTCCAACGTGAGTTATAATAATTTGAATATGAGTTATTCTGCTTGTTACTTATGGCATTCAAAGTTTCTAATGATGCTTGAGAATCTACCATTTAGCGAATGAATTCTCTTAAATCATGGAAATTTGCTCAGAAAAACTCATTCCAATTTAGTCTAACTTCTTTGAAATTACAACAACTTGATTTGCTAACATAATAAATGCATCAGTTTCATGAATATTGACTATTTTCTAAGGATTCACCCTCTCAGAAGGCCATTGAAAATTATTGGTATTCATTTCTTCAATTAATGCATAATCATCATGAAATGGTTTTGACTTCAATGAACCACTAGCAGTGGCATCAATAATTGATCTAAGAGATCCAACTAATCCATTATAAAAAGTTTGAATTATTAAACAATTTGGAATGACATGGTGTGGAAACTTTCTTAAGAGTTCTTTAAATCTTTCCCATACTTCGTAAATAGATTCCCATTCAAATTGATTAAAAGATGTAATATCATTTATAAGCTTTGCAGTTTTTGATGGTGAAAAATATTTAGCAAGAAATTTTTATGCTAAATCACCCCAAGTTCAAATAGATCCAGGTGCTAACGAATACAACCACATCTTAGCTTTATCCTCCAGTAAGAAATAAAATAACCTAAGTCTTATGATATCATCTGATACACTATCGTATATAAATGTAGCGCACAATTCTAGAACATTTGCAAGATGAAAATTTGGATCTTCAGTTGGTGATCCCCCAAAATGATTATTTAATACCATTTGGATAATAGCAGGTTTATGCTCAAATGAATTAGCCACTACAGTAGGTTTTTTAATACTACAATGAAGTTCATCTACAGTAGGTTGACATAATTAACTTCTACAGTAGGTTTTTGAATACTACAATGAAGTTCATCTACAGTAGGGTTGGCATAATCTCCTTAAAAATCTAAACTCTTCATGAATTTCAGCATTTAGATCATTTTGGTTTGCCATTTCCGTATATTTTTTTTGGATTTTTCAAGATTTTTAATATTTTTGGTTTTTCTGATTTTCTGACAGTTCTCTCTAATTCAGAATCGTAGGGCACTAGTCCTTCATAACCTGAATTACGCATACACTATCATAAAATAAAATAAAACTAAACACACATAAAATTAAATACAATAACTTAAAGTTTAAATAGATGTTCTAAAAATAGAAATTTGCTTTTAAATTAATAGATTCTTTACAATTTTCACTTCACTTCCACGACAACGGTGCTAAAATTTTGATCCCGATGCTACTCATATGCAACAATATAACAATAATTCTGATTATATTTTTCACTTATATTTTCTTATTTAACAACAAAACAAAAAATTTGATCCTGAAGAAAAAAAAGAATTTAACTTTTAATTTATATATATTTGGATACTATGCAAGTATATGTATCATTATCAAATAATATAGGACTTTTTGATTAAGACCTAAATTTCGAACCCACAGGGAAGATATGCAATATGCACTTTTTGCAAAACTTTCAATTTTAAAGAAGATAATTATTTAAACTAAAAACATTTTTGTAGGAAAGAAAGTTTAAATTTTTTGGTAATTTTAATATTTTGACAAAAACTGTACAAACTTAAAAAGATAACTTGAGTTTTTGTAGAAGAANATCATTTTAAGAAGAAAGATAAAGAAAATTTCTCAGAATCCATGGAGAAAACAAAATCACACTTTAGTTTAAAATAAGAAATCTTTGTCAAACCAACAACAAGTCTCGATTAAAACCAAAAGTAGTCTAAAACAAAAAGATAACAACTTATCTCAAATTCTCCACCAAACTCTTGAAGTTCCTTTGAATCTCTTATCTTTTAAAATCACTCAAAAAAAATAATAAAAAGGATAAAGTAAATAAAAAGTGGTTTCTGAAAATTTCTCTGAACTAACTCCTCAGAGAAGAACTTTCAAAACTTATCAATATTTTCAAAACTCTTTTTTAAGTCCTCTTCTTTCTTTTATAGTTTTCTAAGAGTTGTCTTGGGATATCTTCAAAATGTGTCTTGATTCGATGTATTTGCCCAAGAGACTCATCCTTTCATGATAATTTTCGTCCATGGTGGTTACAACCACCTATTAAGCCAATGAGTGACTCAAAAACCTCTTAGAAATTCATGAAAACTGATTTTACTCGTCTAGTAACTGCCACTGGCGCTTTAGCGCGGGGTCTCGGTGCTTAGGCGCGGGCTTCTCTGTTTAACTGATGCTTAAGCGTCAGATCTGACGCTCAGGCACCAAAACTCTTTTGCACAATTTTTCATCTTTTTGCTCCAAATTTGATCTTTTTTCACTCCTGTAAGCATTTTTTTCCATTTTTTACTTGTATCTGCAAGAAAAACACAAAAAAACTTTCAATAAAGTGCAATATCTCAAAAATATGTATAAAAATGTGTCGAAAAACACTATATATTTTAGGTGTATCAGTCATTACCGCCTCAGCATACCTTCCTCGGGCTGCTGCCTCAAAGACACGCCCACCCTTGGGGTCGCTGCCGCTACAGCACACCCATTTGTTCGGGTTGCTGCCTCCACGTCATGCACATCTTTTCTTGAGTCATTGTCTCATGGTATACTCATCACTTCTGTCACATGACTATTTCCATTTGCATTTGCATGTTTTCATAGGTAGCGAGCCTGGCTCGTTAAGAGAGTGACCCCGTGTTGATCGTGATTCCTTAACAAGCACTGTTTGATGGGTTGATCCCGGTGATCAATGCAATTTAAGTCATCAAGATTGACACGAGTATGACTGTGCTAAAGATCTAATAGATCTAATTAGTGTCACCACTCTTCTTGACATCCTTTAGATCTTTCGGATCTTAAGGATGGGGCCGGTATGACCACCCCGTCAAAGTCATATTATACCCAAACTTACCCGCACTTAGATATTAGGTTGACACACTTTTCGTTAGATGATGTGTTAGGCTAAAATTTAGGGTGCTATGTAGTTTTTTTTATATCTGGCTATTATTGTTTTTTCCTGGATTGGTTGCCCTAGTCAGATATCTTCTTTTGCATTGTGTCTGTGATGTGACTGCATGTTGCATATGTGTGTTAGTATGTTAGGGAATTTTTCTACAGGGAGCAATGTCTATTTATATTCACACACACATGTAACACTACAGGGGGAGCAAGTACGATTTCTAAGGCTTTTGCTTGCGGTGCTATTAGCTCCCCCACTTTTAAGGAATGGCACATAATATATTATTTGCATATGAGACTTCCCGCTAACACTTGTATTCATGCAGGATTGAGTCTTTTTTCTTTTTTCTATGTACTTTTAGAGTCTAGGAGAGTCATGTAGTAGAAATAAGATACGAGCACGGGTTAGGATCGGACATGTATATGAGACATGTACGAGCACGGGTTAGAGTCTAGCCTTCCCGCTGACAAAAATTTAAGAAACGTTCAGCTGGGAACCATGTAGAGGGGACTAGGAGCAGATGCTGGTGCCCCGTATCTTAATTCTGCATTTTATATTGCTGCATAAAATTAGGATCAGACATGTATATGCGGAGTTCGACCACATTTTTTTTTGGATATGCACCAGCCTGTTTATTGTTTTTTATTTTGTTTGTTTTACTTTTTGCATCATATTGTATGTCTGCACTTGCATGCGTTTCCTATAGTTTATCTAGAATTTCACAATAAAATCTAGGCTCATTAAGGACCCTAAAATTGTAATTTTCTACAAAATCCTAAATAAAATATTTAAGAAATTAACATTAAGGATTCTAAAATTGTAATTTTCTACAAAATCCTAAATAAAATATTCAAGATAATTAAAAATTAGGATTAAAAAAATTCAAGATTTAAAAATTGTAACATTTACTTTCCTGCGTATATTAATAGGACCTCTACAAACTTAAGGATTGCTCTAGATAACTGCATCATATTTGCATGTCCCGAGGAGGAGTCCCCATGCTTCTCCAATCTAACTGGCCCGGCATGCTTCTTTATAAGTGGTTGTCTAGTGTGTCTAGGCTGTTAGAAGACTCCCCGACCCAGACAGGGTGTAAGTCCTTTTGTTTGGACCGTCTTCAGCTTTGTAGCTGAACCTCCACTTTCTTTTCCTTCTTGGGGCATCTTCACCATTTTGGCATGTATAAATCCCATCTCTTGGAGCTCCAGTTTTTTAGTTACAAGATAGAGTTTCCTTCCTTTGACCTTAGGTCTACCGAGGTTCCCTTGGGCGACACAATTCACGGATTGCTGACCGAGAACCTCAGGACGTGTTAGGTCAACTACCTTTACGACCAGGTAGACTTAGGGTTCTAGTAACTGTGTATGAGAGATCCGTGGTACCCTGACCCAGTTACCTCTACCTTTTTAGGATCACTCTACCTTTCTTTTGTTGAGCCCCCGTTGCTCCTTGACTTCGTTGATATCATTTTGACGGCTCGATGTCGATGAGTTGTCGCCCATTTGAGATACGACGATTTGCCCTCTGCCCTTTGGCTCATACGTGCTTTGATGTGTTGGGATATCACCATCAAGATGATTTAGGTTATTCCATGGGCCCCGTATGCCAATGAGCCGCTACCCATTTGGAGCGTGAGAGACTCACTCTCTGCCTGATGGCTTAGCGCAAGCTTTGAAGCATCGAGACTGTTCCCACATAGAATAACCTTCCTTTGAGTACCTATTGCCCCAGGTTCACGATAATTCAAGAGAAACTCCTTTTATCGAGAGTATTTATGGGTACCCCCCAAGATGTAATTAACCAAGTAGGATGCGTCCCCTTCGAAGTGCTCTTGACCCCAGAACATGCAACTACACCTGACTCTTTGGTTATGGGTAGTCTACGTAGGTATTCTTTCGCAGATATCAGTTTAAGGTGCTTTTACCCGATCTTATTTGGGCGGACACTCTTAACCTATCCTTGTGAGGTTTACCGCACGTAGGCTCTCCACGTTTTGTGTTTTCTCTTGTTTGTCATTTTGTCGTATGTCCTTTTTTATTTGGTCCCTCTCCTCTTCGAATCATTGATCTGATTCAGGAGGGAGATTTATTCGAATGGGGGGAACTATACGATGATCAACAGGCTGGCGACTCCTTCTAAAATAAAAGAGAGAGAAATGAACGTAAACAACAGGGAAGACACTAGCTCTCACTTTAGAGTTCCCTCGATTCCCTCTACTTGGGTCTAACATCTCGTATTAGAACCTAAAATAATAAACCAAGTTAGGAGCTTTAACCTGTCACTTTAAAGTCCTCTAACTCTACACCCTTCAAAGATTATTTGCCTATTTATTTGCTCTAAATCATATGAATTACATTCTCATTCATACAATCTCATCTGATTCTTTCCAATTGTTGACTGAGACAATACCAGACTGGTTCTTACATATTCTCATAATAAATTTTAACATCTAGATAGGCCAAATCAAGAAGTAAATGAACTTCATGGATTTAAATCATCACAACTTCTTCCAACATTAAAGATCAATACTCTCCATAACTTCCACCAACACTTATTTACTTATCATTTTAAAAAGAAAAATAATGAAAACTACTCAAAATCTATGGATAAAACAAAACCACACTTTAGTTTTAAAGTAGAAATTAATTTCAAACCAACAACAAGTCTCAATTAAAACCAAAAGTAGTCTAAAACAAAAGATAAAATCTTATCTCAAGTCCTCCACCATACTCTTGAAGTTACTTTAAATATCTTCTCTTTTACAACACTCTTAATATAAAACTAGAAATAAAAAAAGGATAAACATGTAAAGCCTGAAATCTCTTCAACTTACTCCCCAATTTTTTAACTTTCAAAACTTTTTCAGTACTTTCTGGGCCTCTTTCAAGTCCCAATCTTCTTTCTTTTATAATTCTCCAAAAAGTGTCTTGGTATCTCTTCAAAATGTGTCTTGATTCGATGTATTTCCTCAAGAGATGCATCCTTTCACAATAAATTTTGTCCATGGAGGTTGTAACTATCTATTAAGCCAATAGGTGTCTCAAAAACCTCTTCAAAATTTGTAAAAAATGAATTCACTCGTCCAATAACAGCTACTGGGGCTTAAACACGGGGACTATGGCGCTTACGTGCGGCCTTCTCTGTTTACCCTACGCTTAAGCGCCAGATCTGGCGGTTAGGCACCAAAACCTTTTTGCACATTTTTCAGCTATTTGCTCCAAATTTGACCCTTTTTCATTTCTTTAACCATTTTTCACCTTTTTACCTGTATCTGAAAGAAAAACACAAAAATACCTTTCATTAAAGTGTAATATCTCAAAAATAGGTATACAAATTTGTCTAAAAATACTATATATTTTAGGAGTATCAGCTCCCAAAACGAATTTCATAAATTTTTTAGTTGTATTTTAATTATTATGATTATTTTAAGTGTTAAAAGTGTCATTTAACTTAGAGAATCAAATTAGGTTATCAAATGAGCTCCATATATTTTGAAATTTATATGAGGGAGTCCTCTGAACTTTAAATTACAATGGAAAATTAAAAGCAATTCATTTAGTTGTTTATTTTTCCAGAATTAGTTTCCTTTGTATTTTAAGGTTTTATGAAAATTAAGTGTGTATTTAATGACTTAGCTCATGACAAATTTTTCCTAGGGTTCTCTAGTTACAGTAAACCTACCAAAATTTTCTTGGATTTTTCTAAGCAACATGCTTATTATTATAATTAATTTTCTAACTCAGATGCATAAACTTGAAAAATATAGATCTCTATCTAGGGGTCTCCTCTGACTTTAGAAAAATTAGGAAATATCCCCCATAATAGTGGCAACAATATGCCAAAATATCAAGCCATGGTGAAAAGCTTGAATGCATGGAGAATCAAAATATTTAGAACAATATTTAATTAATTAAAAATAAAATATATATCAAATAAACTTCAAAACATTTCCAATTGTTCTCCTCTGTTCACTAAGCACTAAGATATTTTTATTTTATTTTTGTGATTTTTCTATGCAAAGACATGTTTTTTCAAAGTTATGGGCATTCAAATAAACAGAAAATTCCCTATTTTTCTATTTAAGTGAAACGACGCCGCGTCAACCTATGGTGGCTCCGAACATCCACGAGGTGTCCTCTGGTTTGGTACTGCCATCCACCTCAGCGCTGACTCAGCCCGTGGTTCATGTATGAAAATGTTGTCCGGCTTGATCTTGTTCATCCATTCAATACATGCTCGATCAAACGACTCATCATTGTCCCCGATAACCAAAACCAATGACTGTTAACTCTAAAACCTTAAGATCTCACTCATTTCTCACCCAAACTTGTTTGAGTTTGATCCTATAGACCCGTCTAAGTGAGATAAACAAATTCATATGGTAAACATGCCATTAAATTGGATCTATGGAAGTGTATAATCCAAACAAGCTTAGGATAGTGGGGAGGTTTATACCTTTGCTCTTAGAAAGGAAGCTTCAATCAGAGGTTCTTGGCATGTTTGTGGAGGTCCAAGGAGGCTAGGGATGAAGTCTTTTAGTGTGGTGAAATGCCTAGACACAAATTCGATCAAGACCAAATTTAGGTGTTGATCAAATTCAAGGGTAGAGGTTCTCTGTGAGGCGGCTTTGATGGGGCTTTTTTCTATTTCACTGTGGTGAAGGTGTGGGAAAGTTTAATTGAGATTTGGTGCAATGTGGAGGTGTGGCTAAACTTGTCATATTTCTGGCTAGAATCAAACTCAAAAATTGAGCTCCGACAATGGGGGTTAGGGAAAGGAAGTGTTTGGTTTGCACTGAGGAGGTCTCAAAGAGGCTATGGAAACAATTAGGCAAGAATTCCTTGAGAAAACTTTAGCACCCCTTTTCTTGGCCATGAGAGTGAGGTTTAAATAAAACAGCTTAGGGTGGCTGTCATGGCCAATTGAGGGGTGCATAGTGATGCTTAGGTGAAGGGTTTTGAAGTGTTAAAGCCAATTAGAGCTGGGCACATTGGATGGGTGAAATTAGGTTTTGAACTTGGCTTGGGGCTCTGGGTTTTGGCTCCTCTGGAAACTAGGGTGGCTTGCCAACATAGGGGAAAAGCTTAGGTGGCTCAGGGACCTCAGAGGAATCTGTCACAACAATTAATTTGGGCTGGTGATGGGTTTTAGTAAAGATATCTTTGGCTTAAGCAATTTAGGAAACAAATCCCTTAATTTATGAGAACTTTAGTCCATGGCTCATCTAGGGTGGGCTAAATGAGTCTATCTTGGTCACTAGAATCCAAAAGTTGGCTGTAGAAGTCTTGCCTTGATTAATTTGACATGGCTAGGTCAATTTTGGTGCATGGGTTCAATTTGGGTTCAAATGGCTAAAATTTGAGTTTGGATTAGGCTATCCATGACTTTGAGCCTAATTGATTGATAAACATTATGTAAATGATTATCATGAAGATTTTTGGTGAAGGATTGAAATGATTTTGAGTTCAATTGGGGGTTCAATTTGAAGTATTTTGGGATTTTGGTCAATTTGGGTATGTTGGGCTAGACCTGGGTCTAGAGTGGGCTAGGCTTTGGCTAAGTCCAAAATGATTGTTGAAAATAGTCTATAGTAATTTCATGAAGAGTTTTAAATATAAATTGGGTGCCAATTTTGGGATTAGGGCAATCAATTTGGTGGAATTTGGAGGCATGACCAATTTGTGACAAGTTTAAGGATTTTTTTGACTTAGGTCAAAATTAAATGACATTAAGGCTTCAAAAAGGCCAATTTAAGGTGAAATTTGATGTTTAGGATTGTTATGAAGAGTTTTCAACATAAATTGGAGCAAATTGAGTAGGCTATGGGGTTCGATTTGGTGGGATTAAGTCATAGGGCCAAAATTGGGGGTTTGACTTAGATCAAAAGTGAGCTCAAAGCATGGGTCAGTTAGACTTGGATTTATCTTAGATTGGTCATATAAAAGGTAAATTTGAATTTAAGATTGAAATTGTGGGAAATTGAGACCAAATTGATGGAAATTGAGGTAAATTAGGGGAAATTGGGCCCTTAAAGCCAATTTGGGGGTTTTTGTCAAAATTGTCAAATTAACTAAATTGGATTCAGTTGGAGGGTCCAAATTGTTTTTGGAAACATTTAAAGTGATTTTGGAGGTTTTGGGAAAGTTTGGGGCGTCAAGGGTACTTTTGTAATTTTGGCCATTTTTGGGGTATTTTAATAAATTTGGGATTTTTTGGTAGTTTTGGGTAACTTGGGTATTTTCAAAAGGTTTGAAATGATTTTTGAATAAATTTGGGTATTTTGGGTGGATTTGGGAATTTTTGACCAAATTTAAGGCTCTAATGGTATCTAGGTAATTTGGAGGGATTTAGGGGCAAAAGGTCAAGTTGAAAAATTTGGTAGAATTGGGGTACCAACCACCCTATATGAGCCATGGACCAATAAAATCCTCATTTGGGTCTTCTATGCACTAGTATTAGCTAAACCCTAGCTTAGGTCTAGTGGGCTTGGGGGACCATCTACACGAGTTTCTCAAAAGATCAAGGGATCAAAGTCAACAATTTTGGGTTTAGGGTTGTGAGTGATTGTGGTTGAGAGTCAGTGTAGGTAAGTGTAAGTGAGTGTGTTAGCTCTAAACCAACACCCAGGGTCAACCCTAAGGTCAAGTAGTCCTAATGGGGACTCTCCTTCAGCTAACCTATACTGACGCCACCTACTAAGTGCTAGAGGTTAGGACTAATATGTACAGCTTCAAGTTGAGCAAAGGGGTGTTTAGAATTTCTAATGGCGAGGGTTTCTTTTCTAGTTTTTTAGGAATAGTCAACAGGAAAGTCCTATGGCTAGACCCTAGGCTACTAAAGAGAAAAACTAAACCTCAACCAAAAGTGAGGTCAATAAATACATGGATTAATAAAGAAGGGGAGACTCAATTAGCCGCCGCCACCCCATCTCATCATAGATTAATTAGGATACATTTAGAGAAAAGAAAGGGAGGAGTTGTAGTGTGTTATTAGAGAGTATTTTAAGAGAAAGGAAGAGAAAAGATTCAACGGAACTTCAAAAGTTTGGTGGAGAGGAATCTGAGATAAGTTTTTATCCTTGTAACTACCTTTGGTTTTAATTTAGACTTCTTGTGTATTTACATGATTTCTAATTTTAAACTTAAGTGTTGTTGTGTTTTCTCCATGAATTCTTATTAGTTTTCTTTATCTTTTTTCTTTAAAATGATAAGTAATTAAGTGTTGGATGAAAGTTTTGTGAAGCATTAGTCTTTAATGCTGGAATAAGTTGTGATGATTTAAACCTTGTACTTCATTTACCACTTGATTTGGCCAATTAAAATATTAATATTTCTTGTGATAACACATACGATCCAAGATGGTATTATCTTAGTCGACTAATGGTAAGATTCACATAAGATTGTATGGATGAGAATGTAATTTATATGGTGGAGTGCAAATAAATAGAGAAATAAAGTTTGAGTGGTGAAGAGTTAGATCACTTTTGTGTGACAGGTTAAAGCGACCAATTCAATTTCTTGTTTAGGTCTTGATACAAGATGTTAGCCCCGACGTGGAGGGATCTCTAGAGTGAGAGCCAGTATCTTTTCTACCTAGGCCATCTTCATAACTATTTAAACTATAATTTAACCAATATTCTTTATAGCATCTCTAGTAAGGGTAACAAATAAAATTGTTCATATTTGGCACAACAAAATTTAAATACTTCCACAATAGAATTCTTATACTTGTCATTGATTCATGAGAAGAAAAAAGATATTTTATTTATATTGCCTTCATCCTACACATATCTAATTAAATTTAGTTAGTTGTTTACTTTATTTTCAATTATCGAAAATTACCAAAAAGAAAAGATCTTTCATTCCTATTATAGCGTCTACAGTTTAAGTAAGAATCTTTTCTAAAGAAGAATTTGTTTTCTAATTTCTTTTTGTCCATCAATTGAAAAGCCTCCTGAACTTGAATTGAAGTTACTTCCTCAATATTTAAAGTATGTCTTTTTAAATGATTCCTCAACATTACCAGTTATAATTTCCTGAAATTTAACTATAAAAGATGAAAATATTTTAATGAAAACTTTGAAGAATTATAAGAAAGCCTTTGGATAGACAAATGCTGATATTAAAGGAATAAATCCTTTTTTTAATGCATAGAATTCATATGGAAGAAAACTACAAACCCAGGTCTGATCCTGAAAGGAGATTGAATTCTGTTGCGAAATAAATTAGTAATAAAAAAAATTTTAAGTGGTTAGATGCTGGAATTATCTATTCTATTACAGAAAGTGCATGGGTTAGTCTAATTCACTGTGCTCCCAAGAAAGGAGGAGTTATTGTGCCTAGGAATGAAAATAATGAGTTAATACTAACAAGATAATTCACAGAGTGGAAAATATGCATTGATTAAAAAAAATTAAATCTCACCACTAGGAAAGATCATTTTCCACTACCCTTTCTAGATCAAATATTGGATAAACTAGTTGAGCATAAATACTTTTATTTTTTGAATGGATATACTGGTTATCATCAAATACAAATAGCTCTTAAAGATCAAGAGAAACAAACCTTTACTAGTCACTATGGTACAATTGCTTTTAAACGAATGCTCTTTCTTTCATGTGGTGCCCCTGCTACATTTTAAAGATGTATGGTGACTATTTTATGTGATTTGATTGACAAAGGAATTGATGTTTAATAATTTTTCAATGTTTGGAACTTCATTTGAATCATGTTTAGAACATTTATCAAAAGTTCTTAAGCACTGCAAAGCAACAAGTTTAGTCGTTAATTGGGAAAAGTGTCAATTTATGGTAGCAGGAGGAATTGTTTTAGGACATCACATATCAAAAAATGGTACGGAAGTAGATCTTCCAAAAATTCAAGTGATCACTAATTTACCTCAACCAATAATTGTAAGGGAAAGTAGGAGTTTTTTAAGACATGCTGGATTTTAAAAGTGAAATATTAAAGATTTCTCAAAAATTGCTAAGCCTCTTTGCCATTTACTCGAAAAAGATGTAATTTTTAATTTTGATAAGTAGTGCCTAAAAGATTTTGAGCTATTAAAATAAAAATTAGTCACTACACCAACTATTGTTTTACTAGATTGGGAAAAACCTTTCGAATTAATGTGTGAAGTAAGTGATTATGCTATTGGAGATGTTTTAGGAAAAAGCATGATAAGATTTTCAAAGTAATTTATTATGCTAGTAGAACTCTTAATGAAGCTCAAATTAATTATACCACAACTGAGAAAGAATTATTAGCAATAATATATTCTTTTGATAAAATAATATCATAGTTTAGTGAAATAAAATGTGTTGTGTATACAGATCATTCTGCTATTAAATATCTCATAAAAAATTAGGATGCAAAACCAAGACTGATAAGATGGATTATTATTATGCAAGAATTTGATTTTGAAATAGTAAATAGGAAGGGAGCTGATAGTTAACTTGTTGATCATCTGTCCAGGCTTGAATTAGATAAATCACTTTGTTTTGAAAAAGAAATTAATGAAAAGTTTCCAGATGAAGAATTGTTCAATATTAATGAGTGGTATGTTCCATGGTATGTTGACATTGTAAACTTTATTGTTAGTGATATTTTACTCTATGGTCTACCATACTAATAGAAGAGGAAATTTTTATTAAAAGCTAGGCTTTTTTATGGATGACCAAATTTAGATAAATAAGGAAATGATCTAATTATTTGAAGATGTATGCCTTTAAAAGAAACCTATGAAATTATCTAAAAATGTCATAATTCTGATTTTTAGGGACATTTCGGTGTTGATAAAACAACATACAAAATTTTACAATGTGGATTTCATTGTCCTGCAATCTTTAGAGGTGTTAATGCTTATATCAAAACTTATGATCGATGTCAACGTATAGGCAATATTTCTAAGAGAAATAAGATGCCCCTTAATTAAGTGTCGATAGTTGAGATATTTGATATTTGGGAATTAGATTTGAAGAGACCATTTATACCATTTTTAAGAAATTTATATATATTATTAGTAACAGACTATATCCAAATGGATAGAAGTTGTTGCTTTACCTTGATATGATGCTTAAAGTGTTGCAAATTATTTACGAACGAACATATATTATAGATTTGGGATGCCGAGAGTGATCATAACTGACGAGGGAAGTCATTTCAGAAATTCAATAATGTAAAAGTTATTAAAGAAATATCATATCAACCACTGAATTGCTACTGCTTATCACCCTCAGGTTATTTGGCTGAATCATCCAATCGTGAAATTAAAATAATTTTGAAAAAATCTGTGAATCCAACAAAAATGGATTGTTCATTCAAACTTGATTATGCTTTGTGGGCTTGTAAAACTACATATAGAACTTCTGTAGGAATGTCGCCATTTATTCTAATATTTGGATTTGTCATTTACCAGTTAAACTTGAGCATAAAGCATATTGGGTTATGTCAGCACTATTTTGGTTAAGGAGTTGCCCGTTGGAAGCTGTTGGTCACCGAAGTTGAAATCCCGTCACTCTCTTCGGAAGGACATTTTAATATATATATATATATATATATANAAGAATCCATTGAGAAAATAAAACCACACTTCAGTTTAAAAGAAGAAATCGTATTCAAACCAACAATAAGTCTCGATTAAAACCAAAAAAATTCTAAAACAAAAAGATAAAAACTTATCTCAAGTCCTCCAGCAAACTCTTGAAATTCCTTTGAATCTCTTCACTTTTACAATCACTCAAAAAAAATAATAAAAAGGATGAAGTAAGAAAATAGTGGTTCATGAAAATCTCCCCGAGCTAACTCCTCATAAAAGAACTTTCAAAACTTGCCAATATTTGTAGTACTCTTTTCTAAGTCCTCTCTTCTTTCTTTTATAATTTTCCAAGAGGTGCCTTGGGATCTCCTCCAAATGTGTCTTGATTCGATGTAATTGCCCAAGAGACGCGTCCTTTCATGATAATTCTTGTCCATGGTGGTTACAACCACCTATTAAGTCATAGAGTGCCTCGAAAACCTCTTCAAAATTGATGAAAACCAATTTTACTCGTCTAGTAACTGCCACTGGCACTTAAGTGCGGGGTCTCGAGGCTTAGGCGTAGCCTTCTATGTTTAACCGGCACGTAAGCATCGTATCTGGCGCTTAGGCGCTAAAAGTCTTTTGCACAATTTTTCACCATTTTTCTCCAAATTTGATCATTTTTCACTCATTTAAGCATTTTTTTCATTTTTACTTGTATATGCAAGAAAAACTCAAAACTACCTTCCATTAAAGCGCAATATCTCAAAAATATATATAAAAAGGTGTCTAAAAATAGTATATAATTTAAGTGTATAAATAACCTTCACAGATGAAGACTTGTTGCCTGACACTACCAACCACAACCGACCGTTCTACATCTCCATTAATATCGACAGATTTTTGTTATCCAATGTTTTGGTAGTCCTCGGAGTATAACTTAACTGAATGAGTCTACAAACATTTATATACTTGGATATTGAGGCTCTGGAGGTTATAGTCAATAAGATGATGTTAAGAGGATTTAATTAGAATGAAGAAAAAAACCTTGGGTCAATCACACTATAAATGAAAGTTGGAGGGCTAGTAAAAACCGTAAAAGTTCATATCATCGACGTAGAGACCTATTTAAATGCTTTACTTGGACGACCATGGATTCACAAGCATAACATGGTTCCATCATCTCTAAACTAGTGCATCAAGTATTTCATTGAGGGACAATAACATTGCATCAAAGGGGATTTATAACTGTTTTCAGTTCATGAGGTAGGCATCCATGAAGACGCCGCCTACTACGCACCCCCAAAGAAAACCGTCTTTTCTTGAGAAGTTGCTCCAACTGAAATAGAGAACTTAGAAGAATCAAAAGAACAAGGCCATTCAACTCTGCTTTGACAAAATACTACCATTTCTTCGTGTTTACCTCAATTTTGGTCGAGGTCTAGTCTTTCCTCTTTAGTAGCCAAGGGTCTAGCCATAAGACTTTCATGTTGACTATTCCTGAGGGACTAAAAAAGGAACCCACAACGTTAAAAATTCTAAGCTTTTCTTTGCTCAACTTGAAGTTCCACATATTGTTCCTAACCTCTATCACTTAGTACGTGGGGTAAATATGGTAGAGCTTAAGGAGAATTCCCATAAGATTGCTTGCCCTTAAGGTTAACCCTGTGGTGGTGTGGTCTTGGTTGGTCTCTCACACAAACTTACACATTGCCTTTCCACTCACTACCCTAAACCTAAACCTAATTAAATTTGATCCCTTTATCCTTTGAGAGACTCATGTAGATGGTATCCTATATCCAAGCGCTTTGTGGGAGGCAACCCATATGTATCGTTGTTTAGTTTATTTTTGCATTTTTTTTGCTTAAAATATTTTACATATATTTAGGTTTGGGTCTTTATGTAGTCCATGTATTTGATAAAATATTTAGAAACATCTTTATTTACCAAATTTTATGGAAAAATAGAGAATTTATTGGATCAAAATTGAAACGGCAAAAATTTTGGAACTAGCGCATGAAGCGCTGAATTCCAGAGAGCTGGCGCATGATGCGTCAGATTTAGTGCATGATACGCCGGGTGTCCAAAAGTGATTTAAAAGTCTCAAATGGCAGTTTTTGATGGGTTTTTCTCCATATAACTCCTAAAAACCGAATCCAAACCATATTTTAGAGGGGAAAACAAAAGTAGAGTCACCACTTTTCAAATCCTATGACTTCCCACTCTAAAAACTCGGCTAGATTTAGAATTTTCAACTAAAGAAAGTTCATCGGTTTTGATGTGCAGAAGTTACATAATTGAATGCTAATAAAGAAGAGGCTAATTAAAGAAAGGAGATTTATGAATCGAGGATTCAACACACAGAATACTCGAGTATAAGAGACTATTGCATAGAGGCGCTGGGAAGTGTTTTGCTACACAACTGCCATTTTTTGTTGTTCTTGTAGTAAAAGAGTTTTATGCAAATATTCAAGGGATCAATCAAGTAATGATTTACGTTTGATGCAAGTTTGTGCAGTTCACTCCATTAGTAATAAACAAGATGTTTATGATTGAGAATGTGCCTATCCATCATTATCCGAATTTGACCCTTACTAGAGATCATATGGATGAACTCTATCGCTACCTTATGGATGAAGATGTGAATTGAGAGGCCAGAGATGATGAAAATATAAGTTTTCCCTCATCATTTTTAAAGCCAGTTTTAAAAGCCTGGCACTTCTTCATTTCATCAAATTTACTGCCTACTATGAAGATTAGTAAGGTAACAAATGAGAGCGCTATTTTAAATTATTGCATTCAAACCAGAAAACCTATTGATGTTGGAGCTATTATTGTGAACTTGTTTTTAGGTTTGATTTTCAATGGATCTGCAAATGGACTTGGACATCCATCCACAATTTTGCTACTGTGCAGTCAAGCGTAAGTAACTTATGAAAGTTGGGGAAAAGTGTTTCCTTCTTGGAAGCTGATGGATCCAGAAGTATATTGTATATTGGAATGGAAGATGAAAATGATATGAATGTGTTGATGGATCAAGGATCTAAGAATTCATCACCTTTTTAAACCTACTACAACTCGAGTGCACTTTTGAAGAAGATTGAAAAAGAGGTGTAGAATCTCATGCATGTGATTGGGAATATTACTGAAAATGTTGGATCATCTAGATTGGAGACTAGAAGAACATTTTGAACATACTGGGCGTATTGAAGATGGTTTGGTACGTATGTTCAAGAAATACTCTTGGATTGGGGAGGGAAATTCAACTGATGATTTTCCATATCGCCCTTCTACAACATGTATGTGCACTACCAATCTATGGGAGATATCTAAGAGGATGGTAGCGAAGAAGATATTTAGTCTTAATTTATGCACGAAACATTTTTCTTAGTACTATTTTTTTTAGTTACTTTGTTGACTTGGATTGCATTTCCTTTCTAATGAACACTATCTATATTTATGTTTTGAATTTTGATGTTAAGATTTTAGTGTTAAGATGTTGGTTTGCTTAAGAACACTGAATTTGATGTTTGCTGGATTGAAAAATGTTAATTTGTAATAACACGGATTTTATATACAAATGTGAGTTTTGTGTTGTTTGTCAAAGTTTGGTTTTAGTGTGATGTTCAATTATGCTTAGAAAGGTTTATTTGAGTCAAATAGAGGTCCATGTAAAGTGGTTCAGAGCAGATTTCCTCAAAAACTGAAATCTAGAAAATTTAAGCTCTGGCGCATGATGCACCAGATTGGCACATGATGCGCCAATTTACAGAGCCTTGACGCATGATGCTCCAGATTGGCGCATGATGCGCCAAAGGTCCGATCACACCATATTGCCTAGAAAACCGCATAATCAGAAGGACAAACTCCATTTTCACTACTTAAGTCGTCTTCAACCTCAAGACCTTGGTCTAGTGCATCACATTGTAGATGAAAGAGAAGGATTCAGAGCCTAAAAACTAAAAATTTCATCTTCACTTGGTAAGAGCTTCACTTTAAATTAAAATTTTTTTATTTTCACCATGGATTTGGCAGATCTGAAATTTAGGATTTTTGATGAAAAAGTTTGAAGAAAACTCTTGGTGAAAAGTTTCTTACCAAATAATCTTGCTTGAGGAGTTAGATTTTTAATTTAGCAATTTATTTAGACTATATTTGGATTTTCATAGAATTTTCAAATGGCTCTCTGAGTTAAGAGAGGAACGCCATTTGAGGAATTTGATGCACAAGGATTTGTTAGTTTCAAAGCCCAACACAGCTACAATACTCAAAATGAGTCAAGAAGAATGATCCAAGAATGGGCGTTTGCAAACTCGAGTGTCAAGATTGAGAGACTGATTCTCTCCAAAATTTACAAAAGATTCTGCTACTTCACTGCAGCAATGGTTGTCCTAATGGATTGAGAGTTTTATGCAAACGTGAAGTTCAATAATGAAGATCACATCCTAGTTAGAGGTAAATAATTTAAATTTATTGTTGATCGAATCAATACTTTTTATGGTTTGAGGGGTGTATTTTCTTATGAATACACTGCATTCGTGATGACTGATTCATTACTGAATGAAGTGACTCCATTTTTGATTGTTGGAAGAGGGGAGCAGAAGATTAAGAATAATAAGATAGTTAACTTCCCTGCTTCCATGTTGACTATTAAGTCAAAACTATGGCATCACTTCATTTCTGCCAGACTGTTACCAACAAATCATTTAGTTGATGTTATAAAAGACAGAACTGTACGAAACTATTGCATTCAGAACATGAAGGCAATAGATGTTGGTGCGCTTATATTTCAACATGTATGAAGTATAGCTGGTAGTTCTACTGCTGGTGGTTTGGGATACCCTGCCCAGATTTTCACTCTATGTGAATAATCAGGATTAGAATCCCATGGAAATGAAGAAAGATTACAGCCACCGAATCCGATTGGGAGGAGGCATATAATTGAAGGAGTAGAATCATTTATTGAATTTAGAAGTGAAAGAAGGGATAGGCCATCTACATTTGTTGCAGGGGCATCTACTTCTCAATTTATATCAATTAAAGGTATTATGGACCAACTGATGATTCAACAAACGGATATAGTTAATATTCATACTCAGTTGGGAGAGATAGGATCAATAAATGCTTATAATGATGAATATCAGTAGAGGAGAGTTCAACATGATATTGATTTTGAAAATGCTATGGTAAGACATCTTATGGTTGAAACTAAAGTGGACATTCCTGGTTGCCCCAGTTTCACTCCTTATGCTCCCATTCATGAAGAAGAAGAAGAAGAAGAAGAAGAAGAAAAATCTGATGATGAAGAGGAAGGAGATGAAGAATTGATTTTCATGAGTTTAGTTTTGTGTGTTTTGATGTTTGTTTGTTATTTGTGAGTGTATTTTGATATATGTTTATTTGGAACCTGTTGTAAAAAGTTTTATGTTGTGTTGTGAACCGAATATGCAATAGTAACTATAGACTTTCACTTTTCTGTAGTTTTAGTATTTTCAGTTTAGTTTTTCAATTTTTGTATTTCTGCTTTTAATTCTCAGCAAGTTCTCTAGAATATATTATGTTTTATTTAATTCTTTAAAGTCTGTCTGTAGTTTTACAATTAGTACCGCAATATACCAGAGCCCAGTTTCATAGTCAGAAATCCTCTATAGGTTTGTTTTTATTTTCATGCATTTACTTTTTTCATTCACCTACTAAATTTTATTCTAAAAATATTTTAAAATCATTTAAAAACTTAAATTTTGAGGAAAGAAAAATTTATTTTGAAAAGAAGTAAACTAAATTTTATTTGTCCTTAATTTACATTATTTTCTTAAAAAAAATATTTAACATGGCCTGAGATATTAATATTTAATTTTAAATGACAATACTTCTATTTATAAGTATTCTGGTAAATTTAGGTACAGAGTTTTTAAAAATGAAGGTCAATTTTAAAGTTAAAAATATTTATTATGATAAGATATGACTATGTTTTTCTATTTAGAGTAAGGAAAATTGTATTTTTGAAATGTTAAGAATTTTAGAGTTTCAAGTAAGAATAAAAGAATGAGACTTTATGAAAAATCATAAACTAATATAAATTTATAAAGTGAAGAAAGGTAAGAAGTTTTGACTTTAAGAAGAGGATAGTGAATTTCAAAATTATTAAAGGCTATCTAAATATAGTAATCCTCACTTGCAAAAGAAAAAGAAAATAAGAAAGAAAATAAATGATTGAAAAGATCCTAAATGAATAGAAAAGAAAAAAAAAAGAGAAAGAAAAATAAAAATTATATATATATATATATATATATATATATAAGTGAGAAGAAGCTTGAAGAGATGTCTAATAAAAAATTGGCCACCTGAATCAACTTAAGGAAGGAACTTTATTACATTTTCTAAACTTATATTAGTGTATTAGTAACATTCCTAGTAAAGTTTTCATGAAGTTCTTTTCATATGAATGTTTTAAATAACCTTAATATGATAATTTGCAATTCTTCAAGAAATAAATAGAGATTCAGAAATCTTAAAGTTGATTACTAAATATTCCTAGACTTAAAATTTGAATATAAGTTATTAAAGGGTTTTTCTTAAATTTTGCTATTTTATTTATTAAACTAAAGTATAGAAGTTAAAAATTAATCTCTATCATAATTCATATGCTTTTATATAATAAAAGTGTCACTTGAGGACAAGTAATATTTAAGTTTGGAGGATTTTGATACACCAAAATAATATATTATTTTAAGTATTTATTTTATGATTATTTTTTGTGATATTGCACTTTAAAGAAACATACTTTTGGATTTTTATTGCAGGTATGTCATTTTTTGGCAGTTGGAGAAAAATTGGCAAAAAGAACAAAATTTTGAGCCAAAACATCGAATTTTGGATTCTAGCGCATGATGCGCCACAATCTAGAGAACTCGTGCATGATTTCCCAGATCGGTTCTTGATGCGCCAGTGATGACTTTTTCAAATTAAGACGAATTGAGACAATTTTTTTGCTTAAATTTCAAAAAGACACTTGTTCTACACACCTTTTAGAGTAATTCAATGCATCTAAACATTTTGGAAGGTTCTTTTATTAATGGATATATCTCTTGGATCAAATGACACATCTTTTGAATTTAAAAGAGTTGACTTATGGAGGGAATTTTAGAGGGAATTTTCAATTCTTTTCCAAAGGAGGCAGCCCAAAATAGAAGAAGAATACTTCTCATTTGTCAAGTGTGTGGCGTGAGGGCAAGAGAAAGTTGGCGATAGGGCAAGATAGAGAGAGAAAATGAGGTTTACTTCTAGGGTTGAAAGGTGTGAGAGAAGGTGAGAGTTTTCTTCTTCATTGTACTTCTAAGAGAGAGTTAAGAGTGATTGTAAAGAGAGAAAGGCTTAGAGAGAACTTCTAGGGATTATCTTGGGAAGAATTGTGAGATAAGTTGTATTTTTATTTCTTTTATTCGTAAAATTATTTTTACATATGAAATCTGTGTTTTTTCGTATCCTTCTCATAAATTTTAAGTAGTAATGTTTATCCTTTTCCCTATTTTGAGATATGGTTTTGTGAATAATAGATTTTATTTCATGCAGTTTTAAATGTCAATAATTTGTGATGATTTCAAATCCAATCTTCATTTACTTTTTGATCTGGCCAATTGAAATGGTAA
Organism: Phalaenopsis hybrid cultivar; assembly: GCA_002079205.1. Classification (NCBI taxonomy): domain Eukaryota; kingdom Viridiplantae; phylum Streptophyta; class Magnoliopsida; order Asparagales; family Orchidaceae; genus Phalaenopsis; species Phalaenopsis hybrid cultivar. The sequence goes on from JXCR01148433.1 coordinate 114,542, forward strand.
AACTTGTTGAGAAACATATGCTCTTAAATGAGAAATGATTTCTAAAACATGTGGAGAATCACATTTGACTTCAAGGGAGAGTATGTCATCCATGTGCTTGTGTGCAAAAAAATAGGTAAATATATATTGTTGGATGTAGAATTAGAGATTTTAAGGTGACAGATTAAAATCCCCAATTTTGTCCAGTTGATTGGAAACTAATGCAAGACTGTTAGCTCTCAGGGGAGGGAGTAGTGGGAGCTTTGGAGTGGCAGCCAATTTCCTCCTAGCCTATCCACAGAATTAGGGACCAAACTCGGGATTAGTCAATATTCCTTATAACACTTAGTAGAGGGTAAATAACAACATTGCTCCTATTTGGCACAAAATAGTTTTTTATATCTATTTTCAAATGATTTTAATTTTGTTTTAATCCAAATAATCATTGTAAATGGGAATGATGCTTTCTAAAATTTAAACTTTCCGTCACAATAAAAACTTTGTTTAATTTTCGTAATTTTACTTTCAAAAGTTTAATATTTAGTTTACTTTAACTTTCATAGTCTTACATCTGCAATTTAATTAACATTCACTTGAGTAGTTAATTTTCAAACTTCGCACTTTACTTTACTTTTATTTTTGTATTTTTAGATTATAAAATAATTTTCATAATTTACTTTCAGGATTTTCTAACTTCCCAGTGGGATCGATATCTAGGACTCCATTAAAGCCCTTTTTTACTTGAGCGATACATATACTTTTGTTGATTTTAAAGGGAATTTGACAGTTTAAAAAGAGTTTTAAGCGATAAATTATTTTCATAAAAAGTATTTTTGTTGGGATTATATTGAATATTCATTATATATCTATTGTGTGTAATTTTATAATATTGAAAAATATTTACTGAATTCTTACACTAAATCCGCCCGTATACTTTTTGGCGCCGTTAGTGGTGAAGTAATGGAAAATATTTTTATTTTAATTTATTTTATAAAAAAAAATAAAAAGGGTGTTTGTAGTTTTTTTAACATTTTTTTATTTAAGTGTGTTTACTTGCCTTTTATTATTTGCTTTATTTTGTTTATGCGTAGTGTAAGATCTAAAAATTTAGTACCACATGATTTTGAACTAGAAAGAATTGTTATAAAAATTCAAAAACAACAAAAAAGAGAAAGATCATTTTAGTAAAATGGCTTGCAATTAAACAATGTTGGAAATGAAAATGAACATCATTAGAATCCTTTAAGAGATTATGCTAATCTTACAGCAGATGAAATTCATTTAAGTATACAAAACACTATTATAGCTGTCAATTCATTTGAGCTTAAACCTGTTATTATCGAATTGGTACAAAAAAATCAGTTCGGAGGAACACCTACTAAAGATCCTAATTTACACCTTGCTAGTTTTCTAGAATTTAGTGCTACATTTAAATATGGAGTATCAAATGATGTTGTTAGACTTAGAATTTTTTCTTTTTAACTAAGGGATAAAGCTAAGATGTTGTTAGCACCTCGATCTATCAAAACATGAGGAGATTTATCAAAAAAATTCTTATCTAAATATTTCTCACCTTAAAAGGCTACTAAGCATATAAATGATATCACATCTTTTTGTTAATTTGAAGGAAAATCATTTTATGAAGCCTGGAAAAGATTTAACTATCTCCTAAAAAGTGTCCACACCATGCATTGCCACATTGGTTAATAATTCAAAATTTTTATAATGGGTTGGTTGGATCTCATAGATTAATAATTGACGCTACTGCTAGTAGATCATTAATGTCAAAACCGTTCGATGAGGCATATTCATTAATTGAAGAGATGATTACAAATAATTTTTAATGGCCCTCTTAAAGTGTAAATCTAAAAAGAGTAGCTAGTATTCATTATCCTGATGCAATATCTATGTTAGCTGCCCAAATACCTGCTATATCAAAGAAGATAGATCAATATGGAATTAATCATTCTCAAACAACACCTGTGCTTAAGTAAAACTCATTGGGAGAAATGATATAGTATCAATCTTCTTATGAGACTTCAAATGAAATAAAAAATCATTCTAATACTTATTCCAATTATTATAACCCTAGTTGGAAGAATCATCCAAACTTTAGATGGAGTAATAATAATTCTAATGCTACAAATTTGCAATAAGGAAATATTGCTGTGAACACATTGAGAAACTCCAAAAATTAAAGGAATCAAGCTTATAAACCTTATTACCCCTCAAGATTTAATAATTTTCAGAGTAAGGAGAATAAGCTATCAATGGAAAAATTGATATTGCTAATGTGTACTCAATTACAAAGTCAAGGAGATGCAATTAGAAACATGGAAAATCAATTGGGATGTATTGCTACGACACTTAGCAATAGACCTCCAAAACATTGCCTAATAATGTTAAAGGAAATCCTAAGTATTAGACCAAAGAGCAATTAATGTTATTCAACTGAGAAGTAGAAAAGAATTTGGAAATAGAGTTTAACAAGAAGTTGAAGTTGAAAAAGACATGGTGGAAAATGAAAAATTTGGTGAAGATTTTCATTTTGAAGCAGAAAGTCCAATTAAACCAATTAAAATCAATGTAGAAAGACGACCACCATCATTTCTTAAAAAATTTTTAGGAAATTAAGAATAAACATTCCATTTGTTGAAGCTTTAGAACAAATGCCAAGCTATTTGAAGTTCATGAAGGATATACTTAATAAAAAAAGGAAGTTTGTAGATAATGAGACTGTTGTACTCAACGAAGAGTATAACTCTATAATTAAGAAAATGCTTCCTAAAAAACTTAAAGATCCTGGAAGTTTTACAATTCCTTGTGTTATTAGCGAATGATTTTATGAAAAAGCTTTATGTGATTTAGGAGCCAGTATTAATCTTATGTCATTATCAATATTCAGAAGGTTAGGCTTAGAAGATATTTTACCTACAAGTGTAACTCTTTAGTTAGCTGATCGCTCGATTACATATCCTAAAGGAGTTATAGAAGATGTTTTGATAAAAGCTCATAAGTTTATCTTTCTTACGGACTTTATTGAATTAGATATGGAGGAAGATAAGGAAATTCCTATCATTTTAGGAAAGCCATTCCTAGCCACTAGAAGAGCAATGATAGATGTGTAGAAAGGAGAACTAACTATGAGAGTTAGTAATCAAGATGTTACATTTAATATTACAAAATCAATGAGAGACCCTGCAAAAGAGCAAGAGATTGAGTGCTTCAGAATAGATATTAAAGAATATTTAAGCCATGAATTCTTTAAGAAGAATTTTGAAAGTGAATTTGAAAAGGAATATATGGAATATCAAGATGAGGATAAAGTTCAAGATTTATCTATGGAAGTGACTAAAGAGGATTTGGATTATGTTCAAGAAAAGTATGAAATGTTAGATCCTATAGAAAGTAACCAGAATTTGATTCCATCTATTAAGAAACCTCCTAAACTAAAATTAAAAATGCTTCCTACACATTTGAAGTATGTATTTTTAGGAGATTTGTCTACATTACCTGTTATAGTATTCTCAGAAATGACTAATACACAAGAAAAATAGTTTTTGGAAACGTTAAAAAGATATAAGAAAGCATTTAAATGGACATTAGTTGATATTAAAGGAATCAATCCTTCAATTTGTATGCATAGAATCTTATTAGATGATCAAAATGAACCAAGAGCTAATCCACAAAGGAGATTAAATCCTTTGATGAAATAAGTTGTGAAGAAAAAGATTTTAAAGTGGTTAGATGCTAGAATAATATATCATATTTTAGACAATGCTTCGATAAGTCCAATTCACTGTGTTCCAAAGAAAGGAGGTGTGACTGTAGTGACAAATGAGCATAACTAATTAATATCAATAAGACAAGTCACTAGTTGACGAATCTGCATAGATTATCAAAAATTAAATTCTTCCACTAGGAAGGATCATTTTCCTTTACCATTTTTGGACGAGATGTTGGATAGATTAGTTGGGCATAAATATTTTTATTTTCTAGATGGATATACTGGTTATTATGTAATACCATTTACTCTAAAGGATCAAGAGAAAACAACATTTACTTGTCCTTATGGAACTTTTTATTTTCGGCGAATGCTCTTTTAAATTATGTAATGCACCTGCAACATTTTGAAGATGTATGATGTCAAGTTTTAGTGATTTGACCAAAAAATCGATTGAAGTCCTTATATATGATTTTTCTATATTTGGAACTTCATTCGAAATATGTCTAAATCATTTAGAAAAAGTTTTGAAACTATGTGAATAGACTAATCTCGTATTGGACTAGGAAAAATGCCAATTTATGGTTGCAGAAGGAATTTTGCTTGGACATAAAATTTCATAAAAAAGACATGGAAGTAGATCCTGCAAAAATACAGGTTATATAAAACTTACCTCAACCTACTGCAGTAAGAGGAGTTAGGAGCTTTGTAGGACATGCTAGATTTCACAAGAGATATATTAAAGACTTCCCAAAAATTACTAAACCTTTATGCCAACTTCTGGAATAAGATGGAAAATTTGACTTTATTCAAATTTTCTTTAAAGCCTTTGAAAATTTAAAGGAAAAGTTGATCACTGCTCCTATAATTGTTTCACCTGATTGGGAGAAACCTTTTGAAATAATGTGTGATGCTAGTGATTATGCAATAGGAGTTGTTTATGCTAAGACTTTTAAAGTTATATACTATGCTAGTTATTAGCTATTGTGTATGCTTTTGATGAGTTTATATCATATCTGATTAGAGTTAAATGTGTTGTGCATACTGATCATTTGGCTATTAAATATTTGTTGCAAAGGAAGGATGCTAAAAAAAAATTAATTAGATGGGTACTTCTTATGCAAGAGTTTAATTTTGTAATAGTCTATAAAAAGGGACTGATAATCAAATTTCTGATTATCTATCTAGGTTAGAACAACAAGAAATACTTGATTTAGAGAGAGAAGTTAATGAAATTTTTCCTGAATCCCAACTTTATGTTGTAAAAGGATGGGAAATACTGTGGTATGCTGATATTGTAAATAATATTGTTAGTGGTATTTTACCTCATGGGATAACAAAACAAAAGGAAAAGAAATTCATTTATGATGAAAAATCATATTTTTTGGGTGATCCTTATTTATATAAACAATGTAAAAATTTAATGATGAGACGATGTGTGCCTTATAAAGAAAGTCATAAAATTATCCAAATATTTCATGATTCTAAATTTAGAGAACATTTTGGGAATGATATAACTCTTCATAGAATTTTATAATATGGATTTTATTGGCCTACTCTATTTAGAGATGTTAATATATATATCAAAACATGTGATCAAAGTCAAAGAGCAAATAATATTTCAAAAAGAAATGATATCCCTCTAAATTTTATTTCGGTAATTAAAATATTTGATGCATGAGGCTTGGATTTTATGGGACCATTTATACTTTCATTTAGAAATATATACATATTAATTGTAGTGGATTACGTCTCAAAATGGATTGTTGGAATTGCTTTAGCTCGATTGATGCTCAGAGTGTTTCAAAATTATTAATTAAAAATTTTCTTACAAATTATGGAATGCCGAGAGTAATCATTACCGATGGAAGATCTCATTTTAGGAATGCAACAATTGCATGATTGGTGGAAAAATATAATATAATGCATAAAATTGCAAGTGCTTATCATCCCTAGAGTAGTGGTTTAGCAGAAGTATCTAATCGTGAAACTAAGAGAGTTTTGGAGAAGAGTGTTAATCCTAATAAAATTGATTGGTTTACTAGATTAGATACTACATTATGGTCATATAGGACAGCCTATAAGAAACCTATAGGAATGTCCCCATATAGATTAGTTTTTGGCAAGACTTGTCACTTACTAGTTGAATTGGAGCATAAAACTTATTGGGCGGTAAGAGAATTCAATTTCAATTTGAAAGAAGCTGGTGAGAAATGATTATTGCAATTGAATGAGCTTGAGAAAATTATGAATGAATTTTACGATAATGCGAGGATTTATAAGGAAAAGATGAAAGAGTGACATGACTGAAAGATGATAAAAAGAGAATTTGAACCTGGACAGGAAGTTTTATTATATAATACAAGATTGAAATTATTTCTTGGAAAATTGAAGTTTAGGTGGAAAGGGTCATTCAGAGTTATACAAGTCTATCCCTATGGGGTACTTAATATTGAAGACCCCAAGACTTCAAGAATATTTAAAGTGAATGGCCACAAATTGAAATCAAATTTTGATGGTCAAAGACTAGATTTAAAGAGACTGTAATGTTGGGTCAACCAAAATAAAACTGGAAAAGTCGGGTTGACGACATTAAACCAAGCGCTTTGTGGGTGGCAACCCATATGTATCATTGTTTAGTTTGCTTTTGAGTTTATTTTTTTTAAACATTTTACATATATTTATGTTTAGGTGTTTATGTAGCCCGTGTATTTGATAAATCATTTAGAAAAAATATTTATTTACCTAATTTTATGGAAATATTGAGAATTTATTAGTTCAAAATTGAAATGGCAAAAATTTTGGAACTGGCACATGATGCACCAGATTGACACATGATGTAACGAATTCCAGAGAGCTGGCGCATGATGGGCCATAAGTTTGAAAATGAATTAAAACATGTCAAATGGCGATTTTTGGTGGTTTCTTCTCCATATAGCTCTTAAAAACAAAATTCAAACCATATTTTAGGGGGGAAAATGAAATAAGAGTCACCACTTTTCAAACCATATTACTTCCCACTCTAAAAACTCCAATAGATTTAGAATTTTCAATAGGAAAAAGTTCATCAGTTTTGATGCACAAAAGTTACATGATTGAGTGCTAGTGAAGAAGAGGCTTATCAAAGAAAGGGAATTTTTGAATCAAGGATTCAACACACTGAATACTCGAGTAAAAGAAACTATTGTGTAGAGGCGTTGGGAAGGCTTTGCTACACTACTGCCGCTGTTGTTGTTCCTCTAGTAAACATAATTTTTGTGTGAGGCAGGTTTATGCATTTCACTCCTTCAAGAATAAATGAGATGTTTATGATTGAGAATGTGCTTATCTATCATTATCCAAATTTTACCCCTACTAGAAATAATATGAATGAACTCTACCGCTATCTTACAGATGAAGATGCGAATTGGGAGGCCAGAGATGATGGTCAAATAAGTTTTCCCTCATCATTTTAAAATCCAGTTTCAAAATCCTGACACTTCTTCATTTCATCAAAATTACTGTCTACTATGAAGATTAGTAAAGGTAATAAAGGAGAGCGCTAAATTAAATTATTACATTCAAACCAAAAAACTTATTGATGTTGGAGCTATTATTGTGAAATCGATCTTGGGTTTGATTATTAATGGATCTACAACTGGACTTGAATATCCATTCACAATTTCCCTACTATGGAATCAAGCGCAAGTACCTTATGAAAGTTGGGAAAAAGAACTTCTTCCTTGGAAGCCGATGGATCCAGAAGTATAATGCAACTGTATTGAAATGGGAGATAAAAATGATATGAATGTGTTGATGGATCAAGGATCTCAGAATTCATCACTACTACAACTCGAGTGCACTTTTGAAGAAGATCAAGAAGACTGAAAAGAGGTGCAGAATATCATGCATGTGATTAGGAATATTACTAAAATGCTGAATCATCTAGATTAGAGACTAAAGGAACATTTTGAACATACTGGGCGTATTGAAGATAGCTTGGTACTACGTTCAATCAACATTCTTGGATTGAGGAGGAAAATTGAATCGATGAATTTTGATATCGACCTTTCTACAACCTATACGTGCACTACCAATCTACGACAGATATCCAAGAGAACAATAGTGAAGAAGATGTTGGATCTTAATTTATGCACGGAACATTTTTTTTAGTACCATTTATTTTTGTTATATTGTTGAGTTGGATTACATTTTCTTTATAATGACCGCAACCTATGTTTATGTTTTGAATTTTGTTGTTTAGATTTAAGTGTAAGGAAGTTTGTTTGCTTAAGAACACTGAATTTGATGTTTGTTGGCTTGAAAAATGTGAGTTTGTAATATCACAAATTTTAAATATAAATGTGAGTTTTGTGTTGTTTGTGAAATTTTAGTGTTAGTGCAATATTTAATTATGCTTAGAAAGGTCTATTTGAGTCAAATAGAGGTTGACGTAAAGCGGTACGGAGTAGATTTCCACAAAAACCGATATCTGATGAATTTAAGCTCTGGCGCATGATGCGCCAATTTACAGAGTCTTAGCGCATGATGCACTAAAGGTTTGAATATGCCATAATGCCTATAAAATTGCAAAATTGTGAGAACAAACTCCATTTTTTCTGCTTGAGTCACCTTCTACCTCAAGACCTTGGTCTAGGGCATCACATTGTAAACGAAAGAGAAGGATTCGGAGGCTAAAAACCATATATTTTATCTTCACTTGGTAAGAGCTTCAGTTTAACTTAAAGTTTCTTTATTTTCACAATGGATTTAGGAGATTCAAAATTTGGGATTTTTGATGAAAAAGTTTGAAGAAAACTTATGGTGAAAAGTTTCTTACCAAATAATATTTCTTGAGGAGTTAGATTTTTGAATTAGAAAATTATTTAAACTATATATGGATTTTCGTAGAATTTTTAAATGTCTCTCTAAGTTAAGAGAGGAAGGCTGTTCGAGGAATTTGTTGCACAAAGATTTGTAAGTTCCCAAATGGAGACAAGAAGAATGATCCAAGAACGGGCATTTGCAAACCCAAGTGATGATATCGAGAGCCTGATTCTCACCAAAAACTGGGAAAGATTCCGCTACTTCACTACAGTAGCGACTGTCCTGATGGTTCAGGAGTTTTATGAAAACCTGAGGTACACTAATGAAGGTCACATCCTAGTTAGAGGTAAAGAAGTTGAAATTACTACTGATCAAAATCAATTCTTTTTATGGTTTGAGGGGTGTATTATTCGATGAGTATGTTGCATTCATGATGATTGATTCATAATTGGATGAAGTGATTTCATTTTTGACTGATGGAAGAGGAGAGAAGAAGATTAAGCCTAATAAGATAGTTAACTTCCCTGCTTCCATGTTGACTATTCAGTCAAAAGTGTGGCACCACTTCTTTTCTGCCAGACTGTTACCAACAAATCATTTACCTGATATTTTAAAAGATAGAGTTGTACTAAACTAGAGCATTTAGAACATTATTCAATAGATGTTGGTGTGCTTATAGTTCAACATGCTCGAAGTATAGCTGATAGTTCTACTGCTGGTGGCTTGGGATACCCTGCCCTGATTTTCACTCTATATGAACAATCAGGAGTAGAATTCCATAGAAATAAAGAAAGATTACAACCACAAAATCCAATTTTGAGGAGGCACATGATTCAAAGGGTAAAATAATTTATTGAATTTAGAAGTGGAAGAAGGGATAGGCCCTATGCAATTGCCGCAGGGGCATCTACTTCTCAATCTGTATCACTTGAAGATATTATGGACCAACTGATGAATTAACAAATGGACATAGTTAATATTGAAACTAAGTTAGGAGAGATAGGAGTATGAAATTCTTATAATGATGAATATCAGCAGAGGAGAGTTCAACATGATATTTATTTTGAAAATTCTATGGTAAGACATCTTAGGGGTGAACCTAAAGTGGACTATCCTGCTTGCCTTAGCTTCACTCCCTATGCTCTCGTTCATGAAGAAGAAGAAGAACAAGACAAAGAATTTGATGCTGGAGAGGAAGGAGATGAAGAATTGATTTTTATGAGTTTATTTTAGTGTGTTTTGATGTTTATTTGTTATTTGTAAGTGTATTGTGATAAACTTTTAATTAGAACCTGTTGTAGTAAAAACTTTTATGTTGTGAACTGAAGCAGTATTAGTAACTATAGACTTCCACTTTTTCTGTAGTTTTAGTTTTTTCAGTTTAGTATTTCAGTTTTTGTATTTTTATTTTTAATTCTCAGCAAGTTCTCTAGAATTTATTATATTTTATTTAATGCTTTAAAGCCTGTATGTAGTTTTACAGTTAGTACCTACAATATACTAGAGCCCAATTTCATAGTAAAAAATCCTCTACAGGTCAGTTCTTATTTTCATGCATTTACTGTTTTTTTTTCACCTACTAAATTTTATACTAAAAATATTTTTAAAATCACTTAAAAACTTAAGTTTTGGGAAAAGAAAATTTTATGTTGAAAAGAAGTAAACTAAATTTTATTTGTCCTTAATTAACTATATTTTTAAAAACATTACTTTAATATGGTATGGGATATTAAGATTTAACTTTAAATGATTCTACTTATGTTTATAATAACTGTGTTAAATTTAGGTAAAGAGTTTTTAATAATGAAGGTCAATTTTAAAGTTAAAGAAATTTGGTATGATAAGATAAGACTATGTTTTCTTTTTCAAGTAAGGAAAATTGTATTTTTGAAGTGTTAAGAATTTTAGAGTTTCATGTAAGAAGAAAAGAAAGAGACTTTATGAAAAATCATAAATTAAAATAAATTTATAAAGTAAAGAAAGGTAAAGAGTTTTGACTTTAAGAAGTGGATAGTGAAGTTCAAAATTATTAAAGGCTATCTAGATATAGTAATCCTCCCTTGGAAAAGAATAAGAAAAAAAAGGAATAGATTGAAAAGATCCTAAAAGAAAAGAAAAGAAAAAAAAGAGAAAGAAAAAGAAAAAGAAAAATATATATATAAGTGAGGAGAAGCTTGAGGAGATGCTTAATAAAAAATTGGCTTCATTTGAATCAACTTAAGGAACGAGCTTTATTTCATTTTCTAAACTTATATTAGAGTATTAGTACAATTCCTAGTAATGTTTTCATGAAGTTCTTTATCATATAAATGTTCTAAATGACCATATGACAAATTGTAATTCTTCTTGAAATGAATAGAGATTCAGAATACTTAAATTTAATTACTAAATATTCCTAGTCTTAGAAATTGAATCTAAGTTATTGGTTTTTCTTAAATTTTACTATTCTATTTATTAAACTAAAGTTCAGAAGTTATAAGTTAATCTCTATACTAAGTCATATGCTTTTATGTAAAAAAAGTGTCACTTAAGGACAAGTAACATTTAAGTTTGGGGGATTTTGATACACCAAAATAATATACTGATTTAAGTACTTATTTTATGATTAATTTTGGACATATTGCACTTTAAATAAGGTTATTTATGTGTTTTTTTTGTAGGTTTATAATTTTTAGGCATTTAGAGCAAAAATGACAGAAAGGACGAAATTCAGAGCCAAAATAATGAATTTTGGGACAACTTTTTCAAATTATGGCAATTTGAGACAAATTTTTTGTGTGAATTTGAAAAGGACACTTATTCTACACACCTCTTTGAGTAACTCAATGCATATAGACACTTTGGATGGTTCTTTTATGAAGGGATATGTCTTTTAGATCAAATGACACATCTTTTGAATTCAAAAGAGTTGACATTTGGAGGTAATTTGGAGGGAATATTAAATTTTTCATGTGTGCAGTGTGAGGAAGAGAGAAATTTGGCGTGAGGAAGAGAGAAAGAAGACTTCTTATTTGTTAAGTGTGTGGCATGAGGAAGAGAAAAAGTTGGCGTGAGTTGGAGATAGAGAGAGAAGAAGAGATTTTCTTCTAAGGTTGTATGAGGAGAGGGGAGGTGAGAGATTTCTTCCTCATTACACTTTTAAGAGAAAATTAGGAGTGATTGTAAAGAGAGAAAGGCTTGGAGAGAACTTCTAGGGATTTACTTGGGAAGGATTGTGAGATAAGTTGTATTTTTATTTCTTTTGTTGGTAAACTTATTTTTATATATGAAATCCATGTTTTTTCTTATTATTCTCATAAATTCTGGGTAGTATTCTTTATCCTATCTTTACTTTGAGATATGGTTTTGTGACGAATAGATTTTATTTCATAAGATTTTAAATGTCAATAATTTGTGATAATTTGTGATAATTTGAACTCCGATTTTCATTTACTTTTCGATCTGGCCAATTGAAATGTTAAAACTTATTGAGAGACATATGTTCGTAAATGAGATATGATTTCAAAAACATAGGGAGAATCACATTAGATTTCATGGGAGAGTATGTCATCCATGGAATTGGGTGCAAATAAATAAGAAAATATACTTTGTTGGATGAAAAACTGGAGATTTTAAGGCGACATATTAAAATCCCCAATTTTGCCCAGTTGATTGGAAATTAATGTAAGATTGTTAGCCCTAAAGGGAGGGAGTACTGGGAGCTCTAGAGGGGTAGGCGGTATCCTCCTAGTCTAACAATAGAATTTGGGACCTAACTTTAGATTAATCAATGTTCTTTATAGCACTTTGAAGAGGGTAAAGAATATGATTGCTCCTATTTGACACAAATTAGTTTTTAAATATATTTTCAAGTGATTTCAATTTCTTCACAATCCATATACTCATTGTAAAGGGGAAGGTTGCTTTTTAAATTTGAACTTTCTATCACAACAAAACTTAATTTAATTTCAGTAATTTTACTTTTAAAAGTTTAGTATTTAGTGTAGTTTAACTTTTGTAGTCTTACTTCTGCAATTTAGTTAGCATTCACTTGAGTAGTTAATTTTCCAACTTCACATTTTACTTTACTTTTATTTTTATATTCTTAGATTATAAAATAGTTTTCGTAATTTGCTTTTAGGATTTACCAACTTCCCTGTGAGACCGATATCTAGGACTCCATTAGAGCCCTTTCACTACTTGAGAGATATATATACTTGCATTGATTTTAAATGGAATTTGACAGTTTAAAAAGAGTTTTGAAAGATAAATTATTTTCATAAAATGTATTTTCGTTGGGATTATATAACATATTTATTATATATATGTCATGTGTAATTTCATAAAATTGAAAAATATTTGCAAAATTCTAAATCTTTCGACATCAGTGCCCTGTCATTGGAATGATTAAAATATCAAAGTTCACCCAGTAGCGGGGCAACATTTTTAACTTCAACATTGATGATTAATGGAATGATTTGAGAAGTTCAAAATGAATTCAAAATGTTTCAACAGATTTTTAAAGCAGTTCATGGTCATTCCCCAAACACTTTTGAATCTCTTGGATATTTTGAAAGACAAATGGAACTTGCTATATTTTGTCCAAAAATCGTCCACTAAGATCTTTTGGGGACTCAATAAGTCATAGTTTGGGGTCTGTTAGATACACCTTCATCTACTCTTGCAATTTATTTAATTTCTTGCAAAATTTCATACTTGTTACAAGTTCTAACGTTTCAGCGGGAATGCTGAGAAGATGATAGGTATGCTTTTACAGTGTTATTTCCTTTCTATCTTTTTAACTTCTGTAATTTACTTTTGTTGCAAAAAATATTAAAACTGCTTGGTTGAACACTTCACTTTACTTGCAAAATTAAAACAATCATTTTTAAAAATTAATCAACATTTTAAAAAATATAAAACAAATTGTTTCAAAGGTAACCATAAATCCGTTGAAATGTCACTAAAAATAAAACATTCTTTTGATTTTATGGGAGTCCCTCGGAGGAGGTAATCCACGGTTGCTAGAAATATCTCCCCGATTTAAATGGGTTTCATAACTCATTTATGCTAAGTAAGTTCAAAAGAAAATAGTGATACTAGAACGAGGGAATCGTGGGTTCTTAACTGGTGTCGCTCTAATCAATTTTAACCCCCCTTCATGACTGAATTTAAACTTGTCATTTAAAGCTTGAAACCTTAGACTTTAGGACTGCTACTTTATTGAGGAGCTTGGAGCTAACTTTTTGGGCAGCCTTCTGCAATAGCACGAAGATCTACAACAACATGAGAATCTACAACAACACATCTTTTCTTAGAACAAAACAACAAGCCATAAGATTTTGAGGTCATCTGCCTAGTGCGACATAAATCCTTAACTTATTTTTAGGCTTTTGTATATAGATCTACTATATAATTTAAGCCCTAACTCACCTTGGGATTCTGAGGTTGTTGTTAGTCACGACCTAGATCCTCACATGTTCCAGGTTATTTGTGCAACAATCTCGCGTAAATGTAAGCTCTAATTAATAAAATTGGTAGGATGAAACATTTGATAATTTTTCATCAAAATTGAAGCCAAACCGTAAGATAGCTTGGGAAGTGACTAAGGTTCTCCTCAGGATCCATGACATCACAAAGTTCTTCTTCCTTAGAATTCCAAAATAAATTTTTCAAATTTGAGTCATTCACATCTCACACCTCTTTTTCCATTCTTTAAAAAGTCCTATCTCCTTGAATTCCTTGAAGACAATATCCTCTGATTTTTATTGAGAGATTTCTTTGGAGACTTCAGCTATCTAAGATGCAATTAACTATAGGATCTTGCCCTTATAAGAAATATTTAAGAACCCAACTTATTATAAACCCTATTTAATTTTCCATATTAAATAGGAGAACTTGTCGGTCAACATAAAAAATGATTTTTCACAGAGTTAAATGGATGTCATAAATTATGTTGTCTATTTTATTGAGCCTTACCAGTAAGTTGTGAGTCTACTATTCGAAATAAATGCATCTCTTGCAGTATTAGGCTTGTTTATTTAAACTATTAAGGATATGAAATTGGTTCGGTCTTGTATTTTCAAATTTTTAAATATTAATTTTTCTAAATTATATATGCATAAATTAAATTAAACCGGGCATTGAGATATCCACTCCGACAACTGACAATTTCCAACTATTAACGGTAAACAGCTTCTGGCGACTCAATTGGGGATTAGTTTCTCTCTCCTTTTAAATCTGGTAATCTTGTCTTCATACATCAGTAATGTGTCCAAATCCCTTATGGACCAGGTTACCCTTCTTCCATTGGCATACTTCACCAATTTCTTTCTTGGGTAAGCACAGAAAACTCTTTTGAACTTCAGGACCATCTATTCAATCACCTTTGAACAGAGAGGTTCAGGAGTTCATTTGTTCTTTTTATCTTTTGTGTGGGTCAGACCCTCAATATGTGTGTTTGTGGACTTATGTCACCTGGGCATTGTGTGTTATAAATTTGGTCCCACACTGGGTTCTAAACTTTACTTTCCTCTTCGTGCATTTTTAAGTTTAGTTTGCTACTCTGCAAATTAAGTCGAATTATGTCGTGCTGTGCTTACTATTTAGCCTTCCCCCTTTAATTAATTAAGTCCTCCTAATTTCAAATTATTTTTTACTAAATTTTAAAATCTTCACAAACTAGAATTAAATAAACAGTTGTCTGGTCTAAATAACAGCCTTCATAAATTTTTAGTGTTCGAACTAGAATTACAAGGTGTTTGTCAAGTAACTATCCCCAGAGCTTTTTTCTTGAAGTTGTTGCAGTGGCATTTCTGATGCTCACTTTCTCTTGCAACCTGCCAATTAGCGGTGATGCTCGTAATGTCACTCCCACCATCTAGTTTGGGGCTGGATTCAATGAACTTGAAGTCGTTCTTAGAAAAGCCACATTTGTCATAATGAAAGTTGCTGCTCCAGAAGTACAGGAGCCTTCTGCAGACTTCCACCTAAAGTGTCCTCAAGAATTCTTTTCCTGCAAGAAGGTGAAACCCGCTCTACCCCGACATTTGTTAAGTCTATTGTTCCCTCCTCTGCTAAAGGAAAGGAGGTTATGATTGTTGAAGATATTGCTGGAGGATGTACCGTCCCACCATCAGTGTCTGAAATTGGATCAAGTTCAAAGTATGTACCATTAACCCAATCTCAAAAGAGAAATCACAGTTGAGGGATTCAGAAGGTTGTTAAGGCCTAAATTCCTTAAAAGGTACCTGTTGATGAGATTCTGCACTAGGAGGAACTTGGATTACTTGAGGCCTCTCCGCTTCTGTGAGGGAGTAGGTTCCACCCATTGATGGACACTAATGGGTATGAAAGTATTCAAAGGATTACTACCACCTTACTGTTATTTCATGGTCGTGATGATAAGAAGGAGAAGCCCACTCCTATAACCAAAGTCCAAACAGTATTCCAGAGGTTGGTCGTTAAAGAAAGATGTTCAAGGAGTGAACTACTTAAGTGTGTGGGATGTGCGGTGTCCCCTCGAATGAAGAAAGAAATTTTCAAAGATGTTAAAGTCACTCAATAGTCTAAAAAATCAATTGAAGTTTTACCAGCTCAAATTCCCATCAAATTTTGCCTGGGAAGTTGAGTTGATACTACCTTTGTCACCACTACTGCAAGACATTGACTGACCATGTCGTGTCTGGGTCTAAGAATATCACCAGTTGTTACTCGTGAGAATGCCCAAAAGAAGGAGAAGATAAAGAAGTCACCTGATACTCTATTTGGTCTGCACTGTGGGGAGTATGCCTCTCTCTCCGATGCGCCAATGCCTTATTGAGAAAACCCGTCTCAAGACATCACCATTGAAGAAGAAGGTATGGGAATCCAAGGTTGTCGTACTAATAAAATTTAATGAGCCCATAGGGCAAGAATGTGGAATGAAGATCTGAAGTATCAAACATCATTGCATCTATTACTATCGACTTTAATGAACAAGTGGAGGATGTTCAGGAAAGTCCTCTAAATCTCAAAATGGTTCAAGAAGTGATAATTGAAGAGAAAGTTGAAAAGCTCATAACTGAGATTTCCAAATTAGCCAAAGATCATGGAGTGGCCATTGATGATGATGAAGATTTTAGTTTTAATGATTATCTTGATGAAGACTTCATGGATATTCATGCCATCGAGATTAGAGTCGGTACAGTTGTGCACGATGCCCAACCTCTTGTTGAAGGGAATGTCATGGATGATCTACGCAGACTTATTCTATTGAGAGATGAACAAATCTATTAAATAGAGAAGATAATCGAAGAGATGGCCAGCACCATGGCCGTCATGGCTATAGTTCATGGACAATCTCAATCGCAGCAGTTAGCTTCTCCAGAAGTCAACCAACCCGAGATAGTTCATATCACCAATGGAAGGAGAGAAATTGCCTCCGCTAATTGAGATGATCAGCAAAGGAAGGATTGCTCATCAAGTGCAATAATGAAGAAAGATATTAAACAGTTGGTCAAATAATAGGTTCGGGAGGCCTCAGCCCAATCTAAGGGTGTTGCATTGATTTTAAAAAGTACACCTTACCCAGATGAGTTCGATGTCGTGCCCTAATCCAAGGGTTTTGTGTCACCAAACTTTAAGACCTTCGACGGGACCAAAAATGCAAGACAACATGTAGCACATTTTTGAGTCACTTGGGGCAACACCGGAGGTAATGAAGCATTATTCTTTCTATAGTTTGTCAGCAGTCTGTAAGGGATAACATTTGATTAGTTTGTTGAGCTACCCAACAGATCATTCAAGACTTTTGCCAAGTTAGAACAGTTGTTTGTAAAGAGATTTACTGGAGCACAAAACCATGTTTCTATTGGAGATCTTGTGGTGGAAAGACAGAAGCCTAACAAAACTTTGGTCGACTACATCTTGAGGTGGAGAAACCTAAGCATGAAATGTGAGCCTCAACTATCGGAACAACATGAGATTGAGATTCTACTAAATAACATCCATGGGCTGGTAGCTTCCATGCTTAAGGGACTCACCATCATGTCCTTCAGAAAGCTGCGAAAGCAAAGCCAACAATCTACTAGAGTAAGTTAAACATATAGATTTCCAAGAGAAGTTAGAAAAGTCCAAGACAACCAGAATATTCAAGGAGAAATCCTAAACAATGACAATAATTGATAAAGGAAAGTAGTCGATAAAGATTCAGGTAGAGCATTCTCATCAGTGTTCCCACAGTTCTCACATCATGCTCAACAACAAACATAGTATTATGGCCAGTCTAGCCAACACTCACACTAGGGAGGACCGCACTGAGTAGAGAGTACATGGGATCTAACGCTTTGAGAACAAAAAAAGAGAGTATATTCTTTCAAAGATTAAGTTGTGCCAAAGATGTTCAAAAACTTAATGAAGAAACCAAAATTTAGATTGCAAGGACCAAAGAAGCTATAAGAAGCTGACAAGAAAGACTATCCAAATTTCTGCCCCTACCACCGATGTTCGGACATACAATAGAGAGATGTTTCATCTTCAAGGATTTGTTTGAGAGAAATTTTAAAGAAGAAAATATAACCATCCCGAAGGAATATTTAAAAGATCTTGAAAAAGGTTCTGTATATGTGAATTTTGGCCAAGCCAATCAATTCAATAGATCTGTATTCAGAGAGGGATGGATGGAGCACAGTGTGGAGCAAGTCATCCAAAAAGATATTAAATCGGATTCAAAGTGCTTTAGTGTAGGCCATCGTTCAGAGTCTATAGCCTATCCAACCCAAGTTAGAGATTTAACTAGAGAAATCACAACAACCAGAGAAGAAGAAGAGCAATGTTGTGAACATCGATAGCACAATGGGTAGTATAGGGGCTGTCTCTGTTAGATTGGTTTTCTTGGATTCATGAAAGCAAATCCTCTAACCCCTAACCATTTATAATTATCTTTTTACCCCATCAGGGTATTATGAATATAATGATTATGATTTTGGCTACGTTCTAACTATTTGTAGTGATAACGTAATGGATTTTGGTCAATATAACTCCAATCTTGATTCCTAAACTGATCCCCAAATCGTACTTAAGTCCAATGAACCCGTAAACGAGAATGAAGAAGATATCAACAACATCAATTACGATAGCACCAGGAGTGAGGAACCTATCGTCCAGTGCCGCGGTGCACCACTTGCTATCAATTGGGATCTTTCCAATGAAGAAGAGACATTGGAAGTTTTGACTACATCATCTCAAAAAAAATAAATTATAGAAATAAATCTAAGAAGAAAAAATATATTACCTCCAAAAACATCTTTAGTGGATAAAGGGAAAAATATAGTCACTCAAGAAGAGCTACCTGCACCTTCGTTAGTGGAAGAACCACATAAACAAGTAAAGATTAGAGGATTATACAAAGTGGATTATAATGTGCTAGCTCATCTTTGGAGGTTTTCAGCCAAACCAAGCATCTATGACACTCTAGTCCTATCAAAGGAGATGAGAAAGTCTCTGGTTACAGTGTTGCTTAACCAAGAGATTTTGTTGGTCTAGTTTGTCAGCACATCCTTGGATGAAGTTTGTTCCTTAAAAGAACAGCATGGGATGACATCATCAGATTTTTGTTGCTCAGTACAACTAACCACAATCAACGGCTCTAAATCTCCGTTAGCATCATCTGATTTTTGTTATCCAGAGTTTTGGTAGATCTGCGAGCATCACTAAACTTAATGAGTCTATGGAAATAAATATATTTGGATATTGAGGCTCATGAGCTTACGACCAATAAAATGATGTTAAAAGGATTTAACTAGAAGGGAGAAAGAGCCCTTGGATCGATCACACTATTAATGTAAGTTGGAGATCTAGTGATAACTGTAAAATTTTGTATCTTCTATGCAGAGACCTCTTTCAATGCATTACCTGGATAACCGCAGATTCACGAGCAAAACATGGTTCCATCATCCCTACATTAATTCATCAAGCATTTTAAGGAAGGGCAAGAACATTGTACCAAAGGAGATTTACAACCATTTTTCAGTTCATGTGGTAGGCATTCATGAAGACACTCCCTACTACGCACCTCCAAAGAAAAATATCTTCTCTCCTAAAATTGTGGCAAACGAAGTACAAGATTCAAAAGAATCACAAAGAAAAGGCCATTCAACTCTGCTTCGACAATCTACTACCGTTTCTTTACAATGAGCTGGTAGAGCTTCTTTCAACCCATACATCCAAGGTCGAGGCTAGGGATGTGGACGAGGAAGAACCAACACAATTGCTGAATGGACTAGGTTGACCATCAACTTTGACATGGAAGAAAGTTCTAATGAAGAAACCTCCGAAGAAGAAAAAATAATGACAAAACAAAGAAGCCTCAGTACGATATTTCCATAGAAGATGTGGAGAAAAGTGAACACAAGTCAATGTATGATCAGGTCAACCACTATGTGAATGTTAAGGAAGTCCGTTGCGTTGTTTCAAAGTAGATCAAGTTTTAACATGCTTCCCCTTCAACTAGTTCTGAAAATCATGTAAATTTAGAAGAGGATTCTAATGAATTAATGGAATTACCTTTTGGTTACTTTTCTCCTTGTGTACAAAAGTTAATTTAATAGGGATATGTGTCAAAGCAAATGCCAAAGGATAAACTACAACTTTTTGAAAAATTGTGGAATGTTAAAAGTTAAATTCCTAACTCAAAAGAAGGTCTCAGATTTGGTATAGTAGGACCATTCGATGACTTGAATTCGAAGAGGATTGTCTCGATGTAGAAGATGACTCCGAAGATTAGTTGATAAATGATGCTCCACCGGAATTTGAAGAATAAATTAAGTCAATAGTGGATGAATTGAAAAAAGTCAACCTTGATACTGAGGTGCAACTGCGACCCACCTATATAAGTTCTCCACTCAACGAGGAAGAATCCACAGAATTGATAAAGTTGTTGTCAGAATTTAATGATTGCTTTGCTTGGAGCTATGATAAAATGTCAGGGTTGTCAATAGAAGTTGCAATTCATAAACTCAGGGTGGACAAAGATATGAACCCAGTAAAACAAGCTCCCAGAACAATGCACCTCGAGATAGAGAAACAAGTCATTGCTGGGGTAAAGAAGTTAATAGATGCTAACTTTATGTGGAAACAGCAATACCCCACATGGTTAGCCAACATTACACCAGTCAAGGAAAAAGAATGGAAAAATTTGTGTTTGTATCAACTTCAAGGGTTTTAAACAAAGCGTGTCCAAAAGAGGAGTTTTTACAACTAATACCATAATTAATGGTGGACATCACATCGACACATGAGATTTTCTCTTTCATGGATGGATCATTAGGATATAACCAAATTAATATGGCTTCAGAAGATGCAGCACTTACAACATTCATAACATCGACTGGGATTTTATGTTACACAGTAATCTCATTCGAGTTAAAGAATGCCGGAGTAACATATCAACGAGCGATGATGAAGATCTTTGTCGACCTCATTCTCAACCAAGTGAAATTCTACGTGGATGATTTGGTCATCAAAAGTAAACAAAAGATAAATCATTTGATTGATTTGAAGATTGTGTTCGAATGATTACGACAATACAACCTGAAGATGAATCCCTTAAAGTGTGCCTTCGGCATCACCTTGGGGAAATTTCTAGGATTCATTGTCCATCATCGGGGAATCAACTATGTTCCTTCCAAGGAAAGTTGACATATCTGAGATGCTTTAATTCTAATCTCTCAGGTAGGTGTCAGCCCTTCTCGACATTAATTAAAAGGGATGTCATATTCATTTGGGAAGAGAAATTCCAACGGGCCATTGAGGATTTTAACCAATACATAATAACACATCCTCTTTTGGCAGCCCCTATCCTAGAAAAAATTGTTGATACTTTATACAGTAGCTTTAGATAATTCTCTCGGAGCCCTGTTTACTTGGTCAATGATAAAGGTAAAGAAAATGTGTGTCTAATACCGACGGAGGTAATGTATCCACTTATTGAGAATAATTTTCTAGCTTTAATTTTTGTCGCCTAAAAGCTTAAGCATTACTATTTTATCATAAAATCAATATTTGATGATTTAACTAACACTTTCCGAATGTTTAGCATGGTGGTCGATGATTTTATTAACATTCAATATAACTTTTGTTCTCCTCTGCTATCAAGGGACACATTTTAGTAGGTTTCGTTGCAACACACCATCTTTCAACTAGGTCCCCTCTCAATGATGAGCTACCAGATGAGCATATACTACAAATAGAACCAGCCTGTGCCAGACATTGGGAAATGTACTTTAATGACCCTTCATCAGCCATAAAGGATAAGTGATCAGAGGTAGTTATACCAGGCAAAGTGAGATCTGGTATGATTTTCATCACGCGAGATCAGCGCATGTTGAGATTCTCCTATCACCAGACAAAGCCGTGTACAAACAACAAAGTAGAATATGAAGCACTGGTCACAGGGTTGGAGTTGACAACTAAATGGATATAACAGAAATTGTCATCTATGTTGACTCACAACTCAACATCCAACAAGTTGATGGAGAGTATAAGATTTTGAAGCCAAGGCTAGCAGAATATTGATACGCCTTAAATATATAGTTTTTAGACATATTTTCATACCTATTTTTGAGATATTGCACTTTAATGGAGTATATTTTTGTGTTTTTCTTTCAGGTACAAGTAAAAATGTGAATAATGCTTAAAGGAGTGAAAGAATATCAAATTTGGAGTAAATAGGTGAAAAATGTGCAAAAGTTTTTTGGCGCCTAAGCGTCAGATCCGTCGCTTAAGCACCGGGTAAACAAAGAAGGCCGTGCCTAAGCGCTAGATCCATCGCTTAAGTGCTTGTGGCAATTGTTGGATGAGTAAATTCGGTTTTGCAAATTTTGAAGGGGTTTTTGAGGCACCTATTGGCTTAATAGGCGATTACAACCACCATGGATGAAAATTATTGCGAAAGGATGCATCTCTTGGGGAAATACATTGAAGCACATTTTGAAGAGATACCAAGCCACACTTTGGAGAATTATAAGAGAAATAAGATTGGGACTTTGAAAGAGGTCCTGAAATTACTGAAAAAGTTTTGAAAGTTCAAAAATTGGGGAGTTAGTTGGAGATATTTTCAGGCACCACATATTTATCCTTTTTCTATTTTAGTTTTACATTGAGAGTGTTGTAAATAAGAAGAGATTCAAAATAACTTCAAGAGTTTGGTGGAGGACTTGAGATAAGTTTTTATCTTTTATTTTAAACTACTTTTGGTTTTAATTGAGACTTGTTATTTGTTTGACAATGATTTCTACTTTTAAACAAAAGTGTGGTTTAATTTTCTCCATGGATTTTGAGTAGTTTTCTTTATCTTTCATCTTGAAATGATAAGTAATTAAGTGTTGGATGAAATTTGTGAAGAGTATTGATCTTTAATGATAGAAGAGGTTGTGATGATTTAAATCCATGTACTTAATTTATTACTTGATTTGGCCAATCCAGATGTCAAAATTTGTTGTGAGAACATTTAAGAACCGGGCTGGTATTGTCTCAATCAACAATTGGAAAGAATCACATGAGGTTGTACAAATGAGAATGTAGTTCATATGATTGAGTGCAAATAAACTGTAAAATATTCATTAAAGAGTGTAGAGTTAGAGGACTTTAAAGTGACAGCTTAAAGCTCCCAACTTGGTTTATTGTTTTAGGTTCTGATACGAGAAGTTAGCCCTTAAGTGGAGGGAATCGAGGGAACTCTAGAGTGAGAGCTAGTATTTTCCTTGCCTAGCTGGTCTTTAGAACTATTCAAACTTTAAATTAGCCAATACTTTTTATAGCATCTCAAGTAAGGGTAAAGAATACTGTTGCTCCTTTTTGGCACATCAAAATATGCATACTTCCACAACAGAATTCATATACTTATTACTGATTCATGATAAGGAGAAAAATATTTTTATATTTGGTGCTTTTCTTCTACAAAAACTCAAGTTATATTCTTAAGTTTGTATTGTTTTGTCAAAATATTAAAATTACAAAAAATGTTTTAAACTTTATTTACTCAAAATCGTCTTTAGTTTAAATAGTTATCTTTTTAAAAATAGAAAGTTTTCCAAGAAGTGCATATTACATATCTTCTTTGTGGGTTTGATATTCAGGTCTTAATCAAAATGTACTATATTACTTGATAACGATACGTATATTTACGTAGTATCCCAATATAAATTAAAAGTTAAATTCTTATTTTTCTTCAGGATCAAGTTTTGATTTTGTTGCAAAATATGGAAATATAAGTGAAAAATATAATTAGAATTATTATTATACTGTTGCATATATGCAGTTATCGGGGATCAAGTTTTTTGCGCCGTTGCTGGGAATGTGAAGTAAAAATTGTAAAGATTCTATTGATTTAAAAGAAAATTTCTATTTTTAGAAAGTCTTATTTAAACTTTAAGTTAATGTATTTATTTTGTGTCTTTTTAGTTTTAGTTTATTTTATGTTAGTGTATGCGTAGTTTAGGTTCTGAAGGACTAGTTCGCTACGATTTTGAATTACAGAAAACTGTTAGAGAAATAAAAAAACCAAAAAAATTAAAAATATTGAAAAATCTAAAAAAATTATAGAAATGACAAACCAAAATGATCAAAATGCTGAAATTCATCAAGAGTTTANTGTTTGACAATGATTTCAACTTTTAAACAAAAGTGTGGTTTAATTTTCTTCATGGATTTTGAGTAGTTTTCTTTATCTTTCATCTTGAAATGATAAGTAATTAAGTGTTGGACGAAATTTGTGAAGAGTATTGATCTTTAATGTTAGAAGAGGTTGTGATGATTTAAATCCATGTACTTAATTTACTACTTGATTTGGCCAATCCAGATGTCAAAATTTGTTGTGAGAACATTTAAGAACCGGGCTGGTATTGTCTCAATCAACAATTGGAAAGAATCACATGAGGTTGTACAAATGAGAATGTAGTTCATATGATTGAGTGCAAATAAATTGTAAAATATTCATTAAAGAGTGTAGAGTTAGAGGACTTTAAAGTGACAGCTTAAAGCCCCCAACTTGGTTTATTGTTTTAGGTTCTGATACGAGAAGTTAGCCCTTAAGTGGAGGGAATCGAGGGAACTCTAGAGTGAGAGCTAGTATTTTCCTTGCCTAGCTGGTCTTTAGAACTATTCAAACATTAAATTAGCCAATGTTTTTTATAGCATCTCAAGTAAGGGTAAAGAATACTGTTGCTCCTATTTGGCACATCAAAATATGCATACTTCCACAACAGAATTCATATACTTATTACCGATTCATGATAAGGAGAAAGATATTTTCATATTTGGTACTTTTCTTCTACAAAAACTCAAGTTATATTTTTAAGTTTGTACTGTTTTATCAAAATATTAAAATTACAAAAAATGTTTTAAACTTTATTTACTCAAAATCGTCTTTAGTTTAAATAGTTATCTTTTTAAAAATAGAAAGTTTTCCAAGAAGTGCATATTACATATCTTCTTTGTGGGTTTGATATTCAGGTCTTAATCAAAATGTCCTATATTACTTGATAACGATACGTATATTTACGTAGTATCCCAATAAAAATTAAAAGTTAAATTCTTATTTTTCTTCAGGATCAAGTTTTGATTTTGTTGCAAAATACGGAAATATAAGTGAAAAATATAATTAGAATTATTATTACACTGTTGCATATATGCAGTTATCGGGGATCAAGTTTTTTGCGCCGTTGCTGGGGAAGTGAAGTAAAAATTGTAAAGAATCTATTGATTTAAAAGAAAATTTCTATTTTTAGAAAGTCTTATTTAAACTTTAAGTTAATGTATTTATTTTGTGTCTTTTTAGTTTTAGTTTATTTTATGTTAGTGTATGCGTAGTTTAGGTTCTGAAGGACTAGTTTGCTACGATTTTGAATTACAGAAAACTGNTGCTACGATTTTGAATTACAAAAAACTGTTAGAGAAATAAAAAAAAACCAAAAAAATTAAAAATATTGAAAAATCTAAAAAACTTATAGAAATGACAAACCAAAATGATCAAAATGCCAAAATTCATCAAGAGTTTAGATCTTTATGAGAGTATGCCAACCCTACTGTAGATGAACTTCATTGTAGAATTCAAAACTAATTGTAGTGGCTAATTCATTTGAGCTTAAAAATGCTATTATCCAAATGTTATCAAATAATCAGTTTGGGGGATCAAGAACTGAAGATTCAAATTTACATCTTGCCAATTTTCTAGAATTGTGCGCTACATTTAAATACGATGGTGTATCNTCTTTATGAGAGTATGCCAACCCTATTGTAGATGAACTTCATTGTAGAATTCAAAAACCTATTGTAGTGACTAATTCATTTGAGCTTAAAAATGCTATTATCCAAATGTTATCAAATAATCAGTTTGGGAGATCAAGGACTGAAGATTCAAATTTACATCTTGCCAATTTTCTAGAATTGTGCGCTACATTTAAATACGATAGTGTATTGGATGATGTCATAGGACTTACGTTATTTCCTTTCTCACTAAGGGGTAAAACTAAGATGTGGTTGAATTTGTTAGCACCTGGATCTATCAGAACTTGGGGTGATTTAGCCCAAAAATTCCTTGCTAAATATTTGCCACCATAAGAAAACTGTGAATCTTAGAAATGATATTACATCTTTTAATCAGTTTGAAGGGGAATCTATTTATGAAGCATGGGAACGATTTAAAGAACGTTAAGAAAGTGTCCATACTATGCTATACCAAATTGGTTAATAATTTAAACTTTTTATAATGGATTAGTTGGATCTTTTAAATCAATTATCGATGCCGATGTAGGTGGTTCATTGATGTCAAAACCATTTCATGATGCCTATGCTATAATTGAAGAAATGGCTACCAATAACTTTTAATGGCCTTCTGGGATGGTGAATCTAATAAAAGCAGCCAATATTGATGAAACTGATGCATTTACAATGTTAGCAAATCTAGTTGTTGCAATTTCAAGGAAGTTAGACAAATTTGGAATGAATTTTTCTCAACCAATTTCTATGATTAAAGAGAATTCATTAGGCTAAATAGTAGATTCTCAAGCATGATTAGAAACTTTAAGTGCCATAAATAACAAGTAGAATAACCCATATTTAAAATATTATAACCCAAGTTGGAAAAACTATCCCAACTATATCTGGAATAACAATTCGGGTGATAATAATCAGTAATGGGGGAACAACCAAGTAAATCCATTAGGAAACTAGAACAATCAAGGGAATAATAATTATAGGTCTACTTATTATCCAGGTTTCAACAGTAATACAGAATTTAAGGAGAAGAAGTTGTCTATATAAGAAGTGGTGTTACAAATGGGAAATCAATTACAAAGTCAAGGAGCTACAATTAGAAATATTTAAAATCAACTTGGGCNAAAAAAACTGTGAATCTTAGAAATGATATTACATCTTTTAATCAGTTTGAAGGGGAATCTATTTATGAAGCATGGGAACGATTTAAAGAACTATGCTATACCAAATTGGTTAAAAATTTAAATTTTTTATAATGGATTAGCTGGATCTCTTAAATCAATTATCGATGCCGATGTAGGTGGTTCATTGATGTCAAAACCATTTCATGATGCCTATGCTATAATTGAAGAAATGGCTACCAATAACTTTTAATGGCCTTCTGGGATGGTGAATCTAATAAAAGCAGCCAATATTGATGAAACTGATGCATTTACAATGTTAGCAAATCTAGTTGTTGCAATTTCAAGGAAGTTAGACAAATTTGGAATGAATTTTTCTCAACCAATTTCTATGATTAAAGAGAATTCATTAGGCTACATAGTAGATTCTCAAGCATGATTAGAAACTTTGAGTGCCATAAATAATAAGTAGAATAACCCATATTTAAAATATTATAACCCAAGTTGGAAAAACTATCCCAACTATATCTGGAATAACAATTCAGGTGATAATAATCAGTAATGGGGGAACAACCAAGTAAATCCATTAGGAAACTGGAACAATCAAGGGAATAATAATTATAGGTTTACTTATTATCCAGGTTTCAACAGTAATACACAATTTAAGGAGAAGAAGTTGTCTATATAAGAAGTGGTGTTACAAATGGGAAATCAATTACAAAGTCAAGGAGCTACAATTAGAAATATTTAAAATCAACTTGGGCAAATAGAGAATTCATTATGTAATAGATCCCGAGGAACACTTCCTAGTAATACTGAATCAAATCCAAAAGACCAGAATAAATAGCAAGTAAAAGCCATTCAACTTAGAAGCGAAAGAGAGTTGGAAGGTAGGGTTCAAAATGAAATTGCAGTAGACAGAGAAGAAATTGAAGAATAAAAAGAGGAAGCTCCAAAAGATTTTGAAGGACCTATTTCTCCACTAAAAATTGATTTGGAAAAATCACCACCTCCATTTTCTCAGAGTCTTCGTCAGTAGAAGTTGGATAACCAATTTTCAAAATTTCTTGAAATAATTATGAAGCTTATAATTAATATTGCATTTGCTGAAGCCTCAAAACAAATGCCAAGCTATGTAAAGTTTATGAAGGATATTCTCAACAGGAAAAGGAAGTTTGNTAATTCCGATGACCGACAGCTTCTTACGGGCAAATCCCACACCAAAAATAGTGCCGACAAGCAGCAACTAGGCCTCTAGTCGGCGTAGCTATCATGGAAAGTAAACGTCTTGGCCCCTCCATTGAGTCTTGTTGTACCATCACACTCCTTCCTTTCAATGATGCACAGTCTTTGGTGGCCAGCCTTAGTAGTGAAGGCAGCCCTTCCTTTTCTCGTTGATTGACAAAATTCATTAAAGGCCCCTCGTAATCCATGCCGACCTGATTAAATTCCATGTCAAAGTCTATAGTGCCACCTAGCGGTTCCATTTCTTCATTTAGTGCGAGATTTCAACCATCTTTGATGGAGAAGATTAGCCTCTGGCCTGACATTTCTCTACAGACGACAGGAATAATCTCAGTGGGCTGAAACTTAGCGTGAACAAGAACAAAAAAAAGTATTTATTAAAGGAAATTTTGTTTTATTTTTGTGAAGAGATCGTTTATTTTTGTGTGAATTTCGTTTCAATTAGTGGCATATTAAGTTTGAAAAAAGAAAATTGAGGTGTGTAACTTTCAAAATTTTTATTATGTTGAGGTTAATTTTGTTACAAAAATTTTGGACTCGGTCACATACTTTTGGCCACATAGATAACCCCAAAATAATCAAAATTTCAAAATTTCAAATCAAGTTGCGTAGTATGTCTTCAGATATCGTTCATTGATTAGTAGCATTGGTCTTTCAGCCCAGAAGTCCACTAACTGGTAGTTTCTTTCTATATAAACCTTTTCAATGACAAATGGTCCCTCCCAAGTTGGCTCGAATTTTCCACCTATCTTGCGACATGCAATAATAGGCCTTTTGAGCACGAGGACAAGGTCACCAACTTTGAATGTCCTTGGGCAGACCAATTTGTCATGATCTTGTACCATCTTTGCCTGTTAAAGTTCCAAATGTTGTTGTGCTTCAAGTCATTTTCTGTCCAGACTCTCTTGTTTCTTGAGCCTGAGCTTTGCACTTTCTTCTTTTTTTAGTTGGTTGGCGACAGCGACTCTGAGAGATGGCGTCTGAATTTCTAGTGGTAGTACAGCCTCAGACACATACACAAGCATGTAGGGTGTACATTTAGTGGGAGTACGGAAGATCGTTCTGTAGGACCACAAAGCTTCTAGCAATTTTTTGCGCCAACCTCTTTTATTTTCATCCAGTGTTTTCTTTAAAATCTGTACCAATTTTTTGTTGAAGGCTTTAGCCAATCCATTTTCTCTGGGATAGTAAATTATAGAGTATCTTCAATCTATCTCATGTCTTTTTATGAAATTGATGATTTTTGTGCTTTCAAAAGCTGTCACATTGTGGGAAATTATTCTTTATGGTACTCTAAAATGGTAGATGATTTGACATTTGAAGAACTAAAGGACGTGCTATGTCGCAACCTCTCGTAACAGTACTGCCGCTACATATTTTGAGAAGTAATCTATAGCGGCAAGTATAAAACTCTGTCCTTTAAAGGATGGAGGGTCTATCGAAACTATTATGTCCATGCCCCAACACTCGAATGGCCACAAAGCAACGGCTGGGTGTAACACATTCAGAGGTTGGTACAAGACCACCCTATGCACTTGGCACTAGTGACATTTTCTGGTTGTATCTATGTAGTGTGACATCATTGCTGGCCAATAATATCCAAGTCTCTTTATCTTAATTTTTATTTTTGGTCCTGACTGTTTAGTGTCACACAATCCGACATGTACTTCTTTGATGATATTATGTGCTTTGGTTTTGCTTAGGCATCGTAGCCACATCTGGTCGAATGATCTTCTGTAGAGGACATCACCAACCAAGGCGTATGACATAGCCCTTTTTATAATGTGATGTGCCTCAGACTTGTCTTCCGACAGCTTTCCAGTATACAAATATTCTATTAATGGCTTGTGTCAATCCTCATTGATATCCGCAACGATAAATATTTTTTCTTCTTTTCTAAGCTTGTGTAGAGTTTTGAGGTTGATTTGAGACAAAACTTGTCTTCTATGTACTAAGATTTCAATGGAATCCTCCGGGAGACATGTCCGTTCTTTAGCGAGTTTTGCCAGAGCGTCGGCATGGGCATTATCTCCCCTAGGAATCCGGTAGGAAGTCACGTAGGGGATTTGCTCCAGTAGCTTCATCGCGTATCGGTGATATTTTGCTAGTCTTAGTTTCAGAATTTTGTATTTTCCAGTAATTTTCTAGATGACGAGTTAAGAGTTCACCGTAGATGGAAATATTTGTTACATCCATTGAGATTCTCAATTCCAATCATGTGATTAAAGCTTCATACTCTGCTTCGTTGTTGGTGCACAACTCTGTGAGGTGGTATGAGAACCTCAACATACCCTTATTTGGCATGATAAAGATCAAAGCGATCCCTGCTTTGCATGGTATGACTGTGTTGATCCTTTATCTTTTCTAGCTGATGAAACTCCATCAAAGTACATTTCCCAACATTGCGTGATGGAGAATTCCATTTGTAGTATTTTCTCGGCTGGTAACTCTTTGTTGAGAGGGGAACCAACTGGCAGTGGGTGTGCAGCGAGAAAGTTTGCTAAAATCTGTCCCTTGATAGCACTGAGGGGAATAAAAGTTCTATCGAATTTCAATAAGAACATCGACCATCTTGCTAGACGTTCGGAGAGTGTTGGTCTGGTCATCAAATATTGCAATGGTTAACTTTTGAAATTAGGTTTATTTTATGAGAGAGCATGAAATGTCTAAGCTTTTGGGTGGCAAAAATTAACGTCAGACAATACTTCTCAATAGGTGGATACCTTACTTCCATTGGTATTAGACGACGACTCAAGTAGTAGAGTGCGTTTTCTTTATCATTCGTGTTGATTTGGGCTAGGAGGGCTCCAAGAGATTCATTTAAGGTCATAGTATAAAGTATCAAAGGATTCCCTGAGATAGGGGCTGCCAAAATAGAAGGTGTCATTAAATATTGTTTAATGTCCTCAAAGACTTGCTGACATTTCTCTTCTCAAATGAAGTTGGCATCCTTTTTAATTAACACCGAGAATGGCTGACACCTTCTTGAGAGATTAGAAATAAAGTGTCTCAGTTATGCCAACTTCCCCTAGAACGAACGTAGTTGTTTTAAGGTTTTAGGAGGATACATTTCCAAGATAGCTTTAATCTTATTTGGGTCGATCTCAATTTTTCGATGACAGACTATGAAACCTAGAAACTTCCCAGAGGTAATGTCAAAGGAACACTTTAAGGTATTCATTTTAAGGTCATATCATCATAACCGTTTGAATATGTCCTCGAATCATACAAATGGTCTATTTTTTGTTTGCTTTTGATGACCAAATCATCCACGTATCATTCTACATGATTGTGAATGAGGTCGTCAAAAATCTTCATCATTGCACATTGATATGTTGCTCGAGTGTTCTTTAACCCAAACGACATCACTGTGTAGCAGAAAATTTTGATCGGCGTTTTGAAGGTTATAAGTGCTGCATCCTCGGGAGCCATCTTTATTTGGTTGTATCCCGATGATCCGTCCATGAAAGAGAAGATTTCATGTGTAGAAGCGATATTCACCATCATTTGTGGTATTGGTAGTGGAAACTCGTCTTTCGGACATGCTTTGTTTAGATCTCTAAAGTCGACTCAAACACGAATTTGTCCATTTTTCTTTTTGACAGGTACAATATTGGTTAACCATAAGGGGTATTGCTTTTCTTTTAAAAAGTTAGCGTCTATTAATTTTTTTTTACCTCGACGATAAGTTGTTGCTCTATTTTGAGGTGGATTCTTCTTGAAGCGTGATTTACAGGGCTTATATCTTTATCTACCCCGAGTTTATGAACTGCAACCTCTACTAATAGTCCTGGCATTTTGTCATAACTCCATGCGAAACAATCTTTAAATTTTGATAACAATCTAATCAATTGCAAAGATTCTTCATCATTGAGTAGAGAACTTATAAATGTAGAACGGGCCTGTTCTTCAGTCCCTAGGTTAATTTGCTTAAATTCATCAACCGTTGATTTAATTTCCTCCTCAAATTCTGGCGGAGCATCTTCTATCAGTTGATCAGTAGAGTCATCCTCTATATCAATGTAATCCTCTCCTGATTCACTAGTAACAACCATACAAAATTCTGAATCATTGACTGGTCCGACTGTACCAAATATGAGGCCCTCCTTTGAGTTGGGAGTTCAACTTTTAACATTCCATAATTTTTCAAAAAGTTGTAGTTTATCTTTTGACATTTGTTTTGGCAAATGTTTTTGTTAAATTAACTTTTGTACGTAAAGTAAAAAGTAACCAAAAGGTAATTCCATTAATTCATTAGGATCCTCTTCCAAATTTACATGATTTTTAACATTAGTAGAGGTAGAAGCATGGTAAAATTTGATCACCTTTGAACTAGCACTACGGACTTCCTTGAGCTCTAAACTCTAGACCTTTTGAGGGAGGATCGGAACTAGTATTCACATAGTGGTTTATCCGATAATACATCGTCTCATATTCGCTTTTCTCAGCATTTTCTAAGGATATCTCGTATTGAGGTTTCCTCAATTTTTTCATCATTATTTCATCTTCGAAACTATCTTCATCATCGATGTTGATAGTTGACCTAGTTCATTCAATGATTAAGTTGGTTCTTCCTCATCCACGTCCCCGGCCTCAACCTCGGGTGCGCAAACTAAAAGAAGCTCCACCAACTTGTTGTAAGAGAGTAGTGGAGGCTCACTGAAGTGGAGTTGATTGACCCTGCCATTGTACTTCTTCTGGATCTTTACTTTTGTTTGTTATAATTTCGCGAGAGAAGATAGTTTTCTTTAGAGGCACGTAGTAGGCAGCATCTTCATGAATGCCAACTTCATGCACTGAAAACGGTTGTAGATCTCCTTTGATGCAATGTTCTTGTCCTTCTTTGTAGTACTTAATGCACTGGTGTAGAGACAATGGAACCATGTTGTCATGAATCCACGGTCAACCAAGTAGAGCGTTGAAAGAGGTCTCGGCGTCGATGATATGAAATTTAGCAGTTGTTGTTAGTTCTCCAACCTTCACAAACAATGTAATGGATCCAAGGGCTCTTTCTCACTTTTGGTTGAATCCTCTTAACATCATTTTCTTGGTTGTAAGTTCTTGAGCTTTGATGTCTAAATAGACCAATGTTCGTAGACTCATCAAGTTGAGTGATGCTCTAGGATCTACTAAAACTCTGGACAACACAAATCTACCGATGTTAACAAAGATGTAGAGTGGTTGGTTGTGGTCGGCGGTACCGAGCAGCAAATATTCATCGGTGAAGGTCACCCCAGGCTGGTCTTTCAACGAGCAAACTTCATCTGAGGATGTGCTGGCCAACTAAGCTAAGAAAATTTCTGGGTCGAGCAACGTTGTAACCAGAGACTCTCTCATCTCCTTTGATAGGATTAAAGCGTATAAATGCTTAATCGGGCCGACAACTTCCTAAAATGAGCTAGCATGTTGTAATCCACTTTATGTGGTCCTCTGATTTTCACCTGGTTATGTGGTTCTTCCATTGGTGGAGGTGGAGGTAGTTCTTCTCGAGTCACTATTTATTTTCCTTTATCTATTGGAGCTGTTCGTGAGGGTAACACTTTCCCACTCCTTAATTTTATTTCTATAATTTTTTCTTCTTAAGGTACCTTTATTGAATTTTCCAGTGTTTCTTCTTTGTCGGAAAGATCTAAGTTGATGGCAAGCTGAGCACCGTAGTGCTTGAGGATTGGCTCCTCACTCTCGGTGCTGTCGTAGCAGTTATCATTGATGTCTTCTTTGGTCTTGTTAGCGAGTTCACCGGACTTAAGTACGATTTGAGGATCATTTTGAGAATCTAGATCAAAGTTAGACTGGTCATAATCAATTATGTCATCACTAGTATCAGTTAAAACGTAACCAAAATCTCGATCTTTATATTCATAAGACCCCAGAGGGGCAAAAAGATAACTAAGGGTTCAAGGATTTTCTTCCCCGAACCTGAGAAAACCAATTTAGCAGAGGTAACCCCTATCCTACCATCCGTGCTATTAATTTTCATGATGGAATTCTTCTTTCTCTTTATCTTTGACAATGACGGATCTTGTGGTGAAATCTTCATCTCGGGCTTGGCAGGCTGATGACTCTGAACGGAGGTTTGTTTTGATGCGTTCTAGATTTGATTCAATATTTTCTTGGATGATTTGCTCCAAACTTCACTCCATCCATATTTTATAGTGTATGTGTAAGATTGTTTCAATGAATTTTGGATTTGATTTAGGATCCCTTGAGTTTGTCCCAAGTAGTACTCGATCCCTCTTCTCCAGTATATGGACCAATCGAAGAAATCGGCTCGGTCATAATCATATTTATGGAACCCTCTTCAGGTTCCCTTAAATATTCTTTCAGGATCATTATATTCCCTTCTTTAAGATTCTTTTCAAGCAAATTCTTAAAGATGAAGCATTCTTCTATAGTGTGTCACATCAATCGATTATACGGGAAATAAATTGGTTGATCCTTTTTATCAACCTCTTCTGGTTTCTTTGGCTCTGATAATATGAACTCAGGTTTTTTCATCAGACTTCTGAACATCTTGGATACAACTTCATCTTTGAAAGAATACACCATTTTCCATTGTTCTGTCAGAGATATTCTCTTATTCTGAGATGACCCTCCCTGAGGCGATCACTACTTAGACTGGCTATTCTGTTTTTGAGTCTGCTGTGATGAAGATTGACAAAGATTTTCTGCATATATCTTTATTGGCTATTTTCCTTTGTCGACAGTCGCTACTATTCCTGATTTTTTTTCAAGCACTCTGGTTGCCTTGGATTTCTCGTGTGAATTCATATGTTTAATTTCCTCTTGAAGACTGCTAGCTTTACTGAGTAACTTCTTGAAGGATTTGTTACTGAGTCCCTTGTGCCTGAAAGCTACTTGGCCATGGATGCTTTTGAGTAAAATCTCAATTGCATGATGTTCCTGTAGCTGAGGTTCAAACTTTATGCTAAGTCTTCTTCACCTCAAAATGTAATCCACCAAAGTCTCGATGGGCTTTTGCTTTTCCATCATGAGCTCTTCTATAGACACATGATGTTGCACTCCGGTGAATCTCTTCACAAATAGTTTTTCCACTTCGGCAAAGGTCTTCACTAATCTATTGGGTAAATCGGCATTCCAATCAAAGGCGATCCGTAACAAGCTGCTGACAAACTATTGGAAGAGCAAAGCTTTGCTATTTCTTGTGTTGTCACAACTGGCTCGGAAGGGTGCTAGATGTTGTCAGGGATTTCCTGTCCTATCAAATACTTTAAAGTTTGGAGCCACAAAACCCTTGAGGAAGGGTACGTCATCAAATTCCTCTGAATAAGGTCTACCTTTTAGAATTAAGGCACCGCCTTTAGATTGGGTTAAGGCCTCCCAAACTTGCTCAACCATTTGCTTAAATTCCTTCTCTGGCATAGCGCCCGACGGAGAATCCTTCTTTGGTTGCTCCTCTCTATTTGCACAGGCAACTTCCCTTCTTTCATCAATAATGTGTATTATCTCTGGTTGGTTGATATCTGGAGATGCTAGTTGCAGTGCTTGTGATTGCCCTTGAATGGTGGACATGGCAGTCATGGCTGCGACCATCTCTTCTATCCTTTTCTCTAGTCGACTGACTTGTTCATCCCTTATGAGGATAGCCCTGTGCAGCTCATCTATGGAGTTCTCTTCGACTAGAGGTTGAGCCTCATGCATAGATGTAGCGGCGCTGGTTTCGATGACATGGACATCCATGAAATCTTCCTCAAGGTAGTCATTATAGTCAAAATCTTCACCATTGTCGTTGATGGAAACTCCTTATTCCCAAGCCAACTCAAAAGTCTCGGCCTTGAGCTTTTCAACTTTTTCTTCAATCATTGATTCTTTGATTGTTTTAAGATCTGGAGGACCCTGTTAAACCTCTTCCTCTTGTTCTTCCATTTTACTGGCAATCGCTGCGACGATGTCAGATACTTCGGACCCTGGCTTCATTCCATGATCTCGCCCTACGGGCCTACTGGACTGTATTGGTACAACGACCTTATGTATCCATACCTTTTTCTTTGATGATGATGTCTCAGAATGGAGTGTCCTAACAACAACATCGGTATGTCGAGGAAGAGTATGCTCCCCATGGTGCAGACTAGCTATAGTATTGGGTAATCTCTTCATCTTTTACTTTAGAATTTTATGGATGTCTTTATAGTGGGCGATCGATAGGATTCTTGGACCCAGTCGTGACTTGGCTGGTCGACAACCTGCAGTCCTAGTAGTGGTGGAATTTATGGTGACAATAGCAATGTCGACTCTGCTTCCCAAGCGGAATCAGACAGGAATACGAGTAGGCAAAGCGTCAGTTAACTTCTAAGATTGTTTGGTGAATATGACGTCCTTTAAAATTTCCTTCTTCATGCAAGGGGATATTGTATGTCCAACTCGCTCAAGTAGTTCACTCACTGAAAAGCCTTCTTTGGTGGCTAGCCTCTGAAAAACTAAACTGACTCGGGTGATAGGAGTATGTTTCTTTCTCTCCACACCCTTTTCATGAAGTGATGGTAATGCAGCGGCGATCTTTGAGATACTTTCGTACCCTTTGGTATCCATCAAAGGATGGAATCTACTCCCCCACAAATATGGATATACTTTCGGTAATCCTGACTCATCCTGGTGAGGCTTTTCCTCGACAGGTATTTCCTCAGGTGTCTAGGCTTTAGTGGCCCTCCGAACTCTCCTGCTATGGTTTCTCCTTTGATTTTGGGTTAGTGGTGCAGTTCTTGAACTTGATCTAATTTTGAATACTGGTGGCGGGACAACCAAACCCTCATCGGATCTTCAATGATCACTATTTCTTTCTTCTTGGCAGCACCGGGAACAGCAAGCTTTGTCAGTGCCATCGTGGCAACAGTAGTCTTGGCTTTCTTATAGGAAGGAAAGTCCCGAAGACAGTTTAGATCGAATTCAGCAGACGACTCTTGAACTTCTGGAGCGGTGACTTTCATCACGACGAACGGAGCCTTCTCGAGAATAACCTCAAGGTCTTCAAATCCAGCTTTGAACTTGATGGTGGGAGCAAAGTTGCAGGCTTCATGGCTTGTTGGCAAGTTGCAAGAAAAGGTCAGCGTTGGGTAGGCCATTGCAGCAGCTTTAAAATATAAATTTATGGGGTTAGCTATATGACCATAGCCTTGTAATCTTTAGTGCAAGAACTAAAATTAATAGAGGTTCATCTTTAGACTGGGTAAGTCTTAGTTTGTGGGAATTTTAAAATTTTAGTAAGGAAAAAAAGGTAATTTAAAAGTAGAAAAGTTTAATTAATTTTGAAGCGCGCACAAAACAAAATAATTTGATTTAATTTGCAAAATAACAAATCAGATTTGGAAAGGAGGTGTGAAGTGTTAGGACCCAATGCGGGACCCATTTAGCAACACACAATGCCCAGGTGGAACTAGTCCACCGACCTCACCTATTGTGGTCTCGACCCCACCTGAGGATTTAAAGTCCTTAATGGCCTCATGAACCCCTCTGTTCAAAGGTGATTGAACAAACAGTCCTGAAGTTCAAAGAGTTTGTCGTACTTTCCTAAGGCAGAAATGGGTGAAGTATGTCAATGGAAGAAGGATAATTTGGCCCAAGAGGGACATGGACACCTCACCAATCTATGAAGATAGTACTTTCTTGATTTAAATGGAAAGAGAAACTAATCCCCAGCAGAGTCGCCAGAAGCTGTCAGTCGCCGTAATTAAAATCTTGTCGCCCGCTTTGGAAGGAAATTTTAAGATTTAAATTGAGAAAAAGATAAAATCAAACTCACCCCATATTTTTCATAGTTTAAATGAAAGAGTGTTTTACCTCAAACTTTATATCGATCCAGATGGATAAACATAAGATCTAAGGGTGAGGCTCGATCAAACAAAATAGGAAACATATGACGTTCATTTAGCCTGTGAAACCATTTTATTTATCGATAACTTTTCCTATTTAATATGAAGAATTAAATAGGCTTTATATTAAGCTGGGTTCGGAAAAGTTTCCTATAAGGGTAAGCCCCTATAGTTAATTACATCTTAAATGACTAAAGCCACTTAAGAAAACTCTCGATAAAAATCAAGAAATATTATCTTCAAGGATTTCAAAAGGATAGGTATGTTCAACGAGATCAGACAGAGAGGTGTGAAATGGGATTTGCTCAAGTTTGGAGCATTTTATTTTTGGATTCCAAAGGAGGAAGGATTAGGGGATGTCATGGATCCGGAGGAGAACCTCGGCGACTTCCCAGTCTATCCTATTGTTTGGCTTCAGTTTTGTGGAGAAATATTTAGGTGTTTCATCCAACCAATTTTATTTAATTAGGGCTTACATTTGTGTTAAACAATAACACAAATAGCTTGGAAGATGTGAGGATTTAGGTCGTGATGAATGACAACCTTGGATATCTAAGACGAGTTAGGGCTTATATTGCACAACATAGTTGTACAAAGGCCTAAAGAGAAGTTGAGGATTTATATTGCATAACCAGACAACCTCACAATCCTATGCTTACATGCTAGCGCTAAGCTCCTTGTCTGACGAGTTTAAGTTTTCTAGGGTGTAAACTTATGATGTCAAATTGGACGACCCTATGGTTGAAGTTCTTTAAATTTTATGGGGCATATTAAAGTTGATTAGAGTAACATCGTTTAGGATCCTGCGGTTCCCTCATTCTGCTACCACTATTTTCTTTTGGATTCACTTAATCTAAATAAATTTACTAAACTCAACTTAATGAGTTCTATAATTTAATTTAGACTGTGGGAAGCCATGTTAGCAACCATAGATTACCTCCTTCGAGGGATTCCCAATCATCCAATTAAGACGTCTTAATTTAGTTGTAGTTGTAATTTTGTGTGATGTTTGTGATTAATTTTTGAGTTATTTTATATTTTGAATGTTGTGGCGGTGAATTTTATTTNGTTGGAGTGCAACACCATGTCTCTATAGGAGAACTCATGATGGAAAAGCAGAAGCCCAACGGGACTTTGGTGGACTATATTTTGAGGTGAAGAAACCTTAGCATGAAGTGTGAACCTCAGGTACAGGAACACCACACAATTGAGATTTTACTCAAAAACATTTATGGCCTAGCAGCTTTCATGCTCAAGGGACTCACCATCAATTCCTTTGAGAAGCTACTCAGTAAGGCTAGCAGTCTTCAAGAAGAAATCAAACATATGGATTCGCATGAGAAGTTCAAGCCAACCAGAGTGTTTGAAAAGAAGTCGGGAACAGTAGCGACGTCGAAAAGGGAAAACAACCAATGAAGATATATGCAGAAAATCCTCACCAATCTTCATCACAACAAGTTCAAAAATAAAATAGCCAGTCTAACCAACGACCGCCTCAAAGAGGATCATCTCGAATAGAGAATAAGAGAATATGTCTGGAAAAATGACAGAAAATGGTATATTCTTTTAAAGATGAAGCCATGTCTAAAATGTTCGGAAGTCTGATGAAGAAGCCTGAGTTCAGGCTACCAGATCCAAAGAAGCCCGAAGAAGTTGACAAGAAAGATGAACCAAAATTATTGCCCATACCACCGGTTGCTCGGGCAGATTATAGAAGAATGTTTCATCTTTAAGGACTGGCTGGAGAAAAATCTCAAAGAAGGAAATATAACAATCCTGAAAGAATATTTAAGGGAACCTAAAAAAGGTTCCATAAATATGATTTTGGCGGAGCCAATTTCTTCGATTTATCCATATACTAGGAAAGATGGATGGAGTACGACTTGGAACAAGTTCAAGAGGGTCCTAAACCAAATTCAAGATTCGTCGAGACAACCCTTCGCATATATTGGAAATGATCGATGGAGTGCATTTTGGAGCAAATCATCCAAGAAATTATTAAACCAAATCCAAAATGCATCAAAGCAAGCTTTTGATTAGAGTCTTTAACCTACTAAGTCCGAGATGAAGATTTGACCACAAGAGCCATCATTTTCAAAGAAAAAAAAAGAAGAACACTACCACTACAAAGATTGATAGCACGGGGGTAGGATAGTGGCTGCCTCAACTAGATTGGTTATCTCGGATTCAGGGAAGAAAATCCTTGAACCCTTGACTTTGTATGATTATTTTTTTGCCCCTCCGGGTCTTATGAATATAATGATCGTGATTTCAGCTACGTTTTAACTATTTTTAGTGATGACGTAATTGATAATGACCAATCTAGCCTCAATCTCGATTCCTACAATGATCCTCAAATTAAACTTGAGTCCAATGAACTCATTGTCAAGACTGAGGAAGACATCAACGATACCAGCTACGACAACACTGGAAGTGAGGAACCAATCCTCGAGCGCCGGGGTACACCACTTGCCATCAACTTAGATCTTTCCGACAAATAAGAAACACTGGAAGATTCAACAAAGGTACCTCAAGAAGAAGAAGTTACAGAAGTAAAATTAAGGAGCGGGAGAGTATTACCCCCAAGAATAGCTTTGACAGATAAAATAAATTAATAGTAACTCAAGAAGAACTACCTCCACCTCCACCAGTGGAAGAACCACACAATCAAGTGAAAATTGGAGGACCACATAAAGTGAATTACAATGTGCTCGCTCATCTTAGGAAACTGCTGGCCCGATTAAACATCTAATATGCTGTGATTCTGTCAAAGGAGATGAGAGAAGCTCTTGTTACAGCCTTGCTTGGCCTAGAGATTTGCTTAACTCAATTGGTCAGCCTAAGGTAACCTTCACAGATGAAGATTTGCTGCTTAGTGTCGTCAACCACAACTGACCACTCTACATCTCCGTTAACATCGATAGATTTGTGTTATCCAGAGTTTTAGTGGATCCTAGAGCATCACTCAACTTGATGAGCCTACAGACATTGGCCTATTTGGACATCGTAGCTCAAGAGTATACATTCGATAAAATGATGCTAAGAGGATTCAATAAAAAGGGAGAAAGAGCCCTTGGATCGATTACATTGTTTATGAAGGTTGGAGAGCTAGCAACAACCACTAAATTTCATATCATCGACGCCAAGACCTCTTTCAACTCTCTACTTGGTTGACTCTGGTTTCATGAACACAACATAGTTCTGTCGTCTATACACCAATGCATCAAGTATTACAAAGAAGGACAAGAACATTGCATCAAGGGAGATCTACAACCATTTTCAGTTCATAAAGTTGGCATTCATGAAGATGTTGCCCCTAAAATATATAGTGTTTTTAGATACATTCTTTATACCTATTTTTGAGATATTACACTTTAATGGAAGGTATTTTTTGTGTTTTTCTTGGAGATACAGGTAAAAAGAGTGAAAAACGCTTAAAGGAGTGAAAAATGATCAAATTTGGAGCAAAAAGGTGAAAAATGTGCAAAGGAGTTTTGGCGCCTAAGAGCCAGATCCGGTGCTTAAGCGTCGATTAAACAAAGATGGCCACGCTGAAGCACCAGAGGCCCCCCGTTTAACCGCAAGTGCAGTTATTGGATGATTAAATTTGGTTTCTGTAAATTTTGTAGAGGTTTTTGAGGCACCCATTGGCTTAAAAGGTGGTTATAACCACCATGGGCGAAAATTACCATGAAAGGATGCATCTCTTGGGGAAAAACTTCGAATCTAGACATATTTTGAAGAGAAACCAATGCACCTTTTAAAAAATTATAAAAGAAAGAAGATTGGGACTTTGAAAGAGGTCTTGAAAGTATTGAAAAGTTTTGAAAGTTCTCNTTTTTGTGGTTATCCTGACAGTTTTAGTTTTCAAGCACGGTGACATCATTATTTAGCATGCAAGTTTAAATTTTGTTAATACATGCAGGTAAGTAAGCATAAAAAGTACAGTATGAAAGTACAAGAAAGACAACGCTCTAAACTGTAAAAGCATACCTGACGAGTCTTCTCGTTCCGCCACCTGAATCTCAAAATGCATGTTAGAACATTTTATATAAAGCGGAACAAGTAAGGTATCAGTGACCTACCTAACCCTAGGTTATATCTTGGTGGGTCTTGATACACCTAAAATATATAGTATTTTTAGACACATTTTTATACCTATTTTTGAGATATTGCGCTTTGTTGAAAGGTATTTTTTGTTTTTCTTGCAGATACAAGTAAAAATGGAAAAAATTCTTAAAGGAGTGAAAAAGGATCAAATTTGAAGCAAAAGGTGAAAAATTATGCAAAAGAGTTTTGGCGCCTAAGTGCTAAATCTGACACTTAAGCGCAGGTTAAATAGATATGGTCACACCTAAGCGCTGAGACCTTGCACTTAAGCGCCAGTGGCAGTTACTAGATGAGTAAAATCGGTTTTCATGAATTTCGAAGTGGTTTTTTAGGCACCCATTGACCTAATATGTGGTTGTAACCACCATGGACGAAGTTATCATGAAAGGATGCACTCTTGGGTAAATACATCAAATCAAGACACATTTTGAAGAGATCTCAAGACAGCTCTTGAAAAAGAGTCCTAAAAAAGAAGCGAAGACTTAGAAAAGAGTCCTAAAAAGGTTCGAAAAAGTGTGAGTCCTAAAAATATTGGCAAGTTTTGAATGTTCTTCTCTGGGGAGTTAGTTCAGAGAGATTTTCAGGAACGACTTTTTATTTACTTTATCCTTTTATTTATTTTGTTTTGCGTGACTGTAAAAGAGAAGAGATTCAAAGAAACTTCAAGAGTTTGGTGGAGGACTTAAGATAAGTTTTTATCTTTTTGTTTTAGACTACTTTTATTTTAATTGAGACTTGTTGTTGGTTTGACAATTATTTCTACTTTTAAACTAAAGTGTGGTTTAATGTATTGTTGGTTTGACAATGATTTCTACTTTTAAACTAAAGTATGGTTTTGTTTTCTCCATACAATATTGTTGGTTTGACAATAATTTCTTCTTTTAAACTAAAGTGTGGTTTTATTTTCTCCATAAATATTGGTTTGACAATGATTTCTACTTTTAAACTAAAGTGTGATTTTATTTTCTCCATGGATTATGAGATTTGACAATGATTTCTACTTTTAAACTAAAGTGTGGTTTTGTTTTCTCCATGGATTCTGAGTTTGATTTCTTCTTTTAAACTAAAGTGTGGTTTTGTTTTCCCCATGGATTCTGAGTATTTTTCTTTATCTTTCCTCTTAAAATGATAAGTAATTAAGTTTTGGATGGAAGTTGTGGAGAGTATTGATTTTTAATATTGGAAGAAGTTGTGAAGATTTAAATTCATGCACTTCATTTACTTCTTGATTTGGTCAATCCAGATGTTAAAATTTGTTTGTGAGGAAATCAATGTACTTCATTTACTTCTTGATTTGGCCAATCCAGATGTTAAAATTTGTTGTGAGAACATGAAAGAACCGAGCTGGTATTGTCTCAGTCAACAATTGGAAAGAATCACATGAGGTTGTATGAATAAACTGGGCTGGTATTGTCTCGGTCAATAATTGGAAAGAATCACATGAGCTTGTATGAATGAGAATGTAGTTCTTATGATTGAGTGCAAATAAATAGGGAAATATTCAATGATGGGTGTAGAGCTAGAGGACTTTAAAGTGACAGGTTAAAGCCCCAACTTGATTTATTATTTTAGGTTCTGCTACAAGAATGTTAGCCCCCATGTGAAGGGAATTGAGGGAACTCTAGAGTGAGAGCTAGTA
Organism: Phalaenopsis hybrid cultivar; assembly: GCA_002079205.1. Classification (NCBI taxonomy): domain Eukaryota; kingdom Viridiplantae; phylum Streptophyta; class Magnoliopsida; order Asparagales; family Orchidaceae; genus Phalaenopsis; species Phalaenopsis hybrid cultivar. Next base: position 158,225 of record JXCR01148433.1, read on the forward strand.
TCTTCCTTACCTAGCCAGTCTTCAGAACTATTTAAACTTTAAATTATTGAATGTTCTTTATAGCATCACTAGTAAGGCTAAAAAATATTATTGATTCTATTTGGCACAACACAATTTGCACACATCTATAACATAATTCCTATACTTATTACTGATTCATGATAAGAAGAAAGATAATTTCATATTTAGTACTTTTTCTTCTACAAAAAAATTAGTTATCTTTTTAAGTTGTTACTGTTTCATTAAAATAACAAAAATACCAAAAATATTTAAATTTTAAATTCCTGCAAAAATTGTTTTTAATTTAAGTAATTACCTTTTTAAAAAGAGAAAAACTTTCTAAAAAGTGCATATTGCATAATCATCCTTGTGGGTTCGATATTCATGCCTTAATCAAAAAGTCCTATATTACTTGATAACGATACATATACTTGCGTAGTATCCGAATATAAATAAATTAAAAAGTCAAATTCTTATTTTTCTTCAGGATCAAGTTTTTGGTTTTGTCCCAAAATAAGAAAATATAAGTGAAAAATACCATCAGAAATATTGTTATACTGTGCATAAGCATTAAGTAGGGGATCAAGTTTTTGGTGTCGTTGCCGGGGAAGAAAATTAAGTAAATTTCTATTTTTAGAAAGTCTTGTTTAAAATTTAAATATTGTATCTTATTTTGTATGTTTTATTTTATTTTATTTTATTTTAGTGTATGTGTAGCTTAGGTTCAGAAGGACTAGCCCCCTACGATTATTAATTAGAAAGAACTATTAGAAAAATCAGAAAAACCAAAAAAATTAAAAATCTTAAAAAATCCAAAAGAATTATAGAAATGACAAACAAAAATAATCAAAATGCTGAAATTCATCAAGAGTTTAGACCTTTAAGAGATTATGCCAACCCTACTGTAGATGAACTTCATTGTAGTATTCAAAAACCTATAGTCGTGGCTAATTCATTTGAGGTTAAACCTATAATATTCGAAATGATATCAAATAATTAGTTTGGGGGATCACCAACTGAAGATCCAAATTTTCATCTTACCAATTTTCTAGAATTGTGTGATGCATTTAAATACGATGGTGTTTTAGATGATGCCATAAAGCTTAGGTTATTTCCTTTCTCACTGAGGGATAAAGCTAAGATGTGGTTGAATTCATTAGCACTTGAATCTATCAGAACTTGGGGTGATTTAGCACAAAAATTCCTTGCTAAAGTATTTTCCACCATCAAAAACTGCAAAGCTTAGAAGTGATATTACATCTTTTAATCAGTTTGAAGGGGAATTTATTTATGAAGCCTGGGAACAATTTAAAGAACTCTTAAGAAAGTATCGACACCATGCTATACCAGATTGGTTAATAATTCAAACANCGACGAGTTTAGGGCTTATATTATACAATATGGTTGTACAAAGGCCTAAAAATATGTTTGAGGGGATCCTAAGATGAGTTTAGGGCTTATATTGTACAATATGGTTGTACAAAGGCCTAAAAAATATGTTTGAGGATTTACGTTGCGCTAGGCAAACAACCTCGAATTCTTATAGCTTTGTTGTTTTAAAGCTAAGTAATGATGTGTTGTTGTAGATCCTCTTGCTGTTGAAGATGGCCGGGCTGCCCACCATGTAAGCTCCAAGCTCTTCGTTGTAGCAGAGTTCAAGTTTTCTAGGTCATTTG
>JXCR01148433.1:182042-205086 GCA_002079205.1 Phalaenopsis hybrid cultivar
AGACTTGTTGTTGGTTTAACAATGATTTCTTCTTTTAAACTAAAGTGTGGTTTTGTTTTCTCCATAGATTCTGAGTAGTTTTCTTTATCTTTCTTCTTAAAATAATAAGTAATTATGTTTTGGATGAAAGTTGTGGAGAGTATTGATCTTTAGTGTTAGAAGAAATTGTAATGATTTAGATCCATGCACTTCATTTACTTCTTGATTTGGCCAATCCAGATGTTAAAATTTGTTGTGAGAAAATCAATGTACTTCATTTACTTCTTGATTTGGCCAATCCAGATGTTAAAATTTGTTGTGAGAACATGAAAGAACCGAGCTGGTATTGTCTCAGTCAACAATTGGAAAGAATCACATGAGGTTGTATGAATAATTTAAATCCATGTACTTCATTTACTTCTTGATTTGGCCAATCCAGATGTTAAAATTTATTGTGAGAACATGTAAGTCAGACTTGTATTGTCTCAGTCAACAATTGGAAAGAATCACATGAGGTTGTATGAATGAGAATGTAATGAGCCGACATTGTCATTGTCAACAATTGGAAAGAAGCACATGAGGTTATATGAATGAGAATGTAGTTCATAGACTGATATTGTCTCAGTCAACAATTGGAAAGAATCACATGAGGTTGTATGAGTGAGAATGTAATAGCTGGTATTGTCTCAGTCTTCCAAATGTTAAAATTTGTTGTGAGAACATGTAAGAACCGGGCTGGTATTGTCTCAGTCAACATTTGGAAAGAATCACATGAGGTTGTATGAATGAGAATGTAGTTCATATGATACTGGTATTGTCTCAGTCAACAACTGGAAAGAATCACATGAGGTTGTATGAATGAGAATGTACTTCATATGATTTAGTGCAAATAAGTCTCAGTCAATAATTGGAAAGAATCACATGAGATTGTATGAATGAGAATGTAATTCAGTATTGTCTCAATCAACAATTGGAAAGAATCACATGAGGTTGTATGAATGAGAATGTAATTTATTCCAAATGTTAAAATTTGTTGTGAGAACATGTAAGAACCGGGCTGGTATTGTCTCAGTCAACATTTGGAAAGAATCACATGAGGTTGTATGAATGAGAATGTAGTTCATATGATACTGGTATTGTCTCAGTCAACAACTGGAAAGAATCACATGAGGTTGTATGAATGAGAATGTACTTCATATGATTTAGTGCAAATAAAAATCATGTGAGGTTGTATGAATGAGAATGTAGTTCATATGGTTGAGTACAAATAAATAGGGAAATATTAATTGAAAGGTGTAGAGTTAGAGGACTTTATAGTGACAGGGTAAAGCCCCCAACTTGGTTTATTATTTTAGGTTCTGATACAAGAATGTTAGCCCCCAGGTGGAGGGAATTGAGGGAACTCTAAAGTGAGACCTAGTATCTTTCCTGCCTAGCCGGTCTTCAGAACTATTCAAACTTTAAATTAGCCAATGTTCTTTATAGCAGCTCTAGTAAGGGTAAAGAATATTATTGCTCCTATTTAACACAACATAATTTGCATACTTCCATAACATAATTCCTATACTTATTACTGATTCATAACAAGAAGAAAGATATTTTCATATTTAGTGCTTTCCTTCTACAAAAACTTTAGTTATCTTTTTAAATTGTTATTGTTCTATCAAAATATTGAAAATACCAAAAATATTTAAATTTTCATTACTACAAAAATCATCTTTAGTTTAGATATTTTTTTTTCAAAAATAGAAAGTTTGTTGTTCAATAGTGCATATTGTGTATTCTCCCTGTGGGTTCAATATTCAGGTCTTNAACACAACATAATTTGCATACTTCCATAACATAATTCCTATACTTATTACTGATTCATAACAAGAAGAAAGATATTTTCATATTTAGTGCTTTCCTTCTACAAAAACTTTAGTTATCTTTTTAAATTGTTATTGTTCTATCAAAATATTGAAAATACCAAAAATATTTAAATTTTCATTACTACAAAAATCATCTTTAGTTTAGATATTTTTTTTTCAAAAATAGAAAGTTTGTTGTTCAATAGTGCATATTGTGTATTCTCCCTGTGGGTTCAATATTCAGGTCTTAATCAAAAATTCCTATGTTACTTGATAACGATACGTATACTTGCGTAATTAAAAGTCAAATTCTTATTTTTCTTCAGCATCAAGTTTTTGATTTTGTTGCAAAGTAAGGAAATATAAGTGAAATATAATCTGAATTTTTATTGTACAGTGCATATTAGCAGTATCTAGGGATCAGTGCCTCCAAAGAAAATTGTCTCTCGTGAAACTGTGACGAACAATGGTGAAGATTCAAAAAAAGCATAAAGAGGAGGCCATTAAACTCCGCTTCAGCGATCTTCCACCACTCTTTTACAACAAGTTGGTGGTGTTTCTTTTAGTTCACCCACCCGAGGTCAAGGCCAGGGACGTGGACTAGGAAGAACCAACTTAATCGTTGAACGAACTAGATAAACCATCAACATTGGTAATGAGGACAGTTCCGAAGACAAAATAATGATGAAAAAATGGAAGAAGCCTCAATACGAGATATCCTTAGAAGATGCCGAGAAAAGCGAATATGAGACAATGTATGATCGGATAAATCACTATGTGAATTCTATGACCCTTGCTCCGATCCTCCCTCAAAAGGTCGAGAGTTTAGAGGTCAAGGAAGTCCATAGTGCCGGTTCAAAGCCGATCAAATTTTACCGTGCTTCTATTTTTACCAATCTTGAAAACCTAAAATTCACTCTCACTCTCACCCATAATCACTCACAACTCTAAACCTAAAATTTCTTGACTTTAATCCCTTTATCCTTTGGGAGACTCATGTNTGTGAGGTTGTATGAATGAGAATGTAGTTCATATGATTCAGTACAAATAAATAGGAAAATATTAATTTAAAGGTGTAGAGTTAGAGGACTTTAAAGTGACAGGGTAAAGCCCCCAACTTGGTTTATTATTTTAGGTTCTGATACAAGAATGTTAGCCCCCAGGTGGAGGGAGCCCTCAACTTGGTTTATTGTTTTAGGTTCTGATACGAGATGTTAGCCCCCAAGTGGAGGGAATTTGAGGGAACTCTAAAGTGAGAGTTAGTATCTTTCCTGCCTAGCCGGTCTTCAGGACTATTCAAACTTTAAATTAGCCAATGTTCTTTATAGCATCTCTAGTAAGGGTAAAGAATATTTTTTATTTGGCACAACACAATTTGCATACTTTCACAACAGAATTCCTATACTTATTACTGATTCAATTGACACAACATAATTTGCATACTTCCATAACATAATTCCTATACTTATTACTGATTCATAACAACAAGTAAGATATTTTCATATTTAGTGCTTTCCTTCTACAAAAACTTTAGTTATCTTTTTAAATTGTTATTGTTCAGTCAAAGTATTGAGAACACCAAAAATATTTAAATTTTCATTACTACAAAAACCATCTTTAGTTTAGATATTTTTTTTATCAAAAATAGAAAGTTTGTTGTTCAATAGTGCATATTGTGTATTCTCCCTGTGGGTTCAATATTCAGGTCTTAATCAAAAAGTCCTATGTTACTTGATAACGATACGTATACTTGCGTAATTAAAAGTCAAATTCTTATTTTTCTTTAGCATCAAGTTTTTGGTTTTTTTGCAAAGTAAGGAAATATAAGTGAAATATAATCTGAATTTTTATTGTATAGTGCATATTAGCAATATCTAGGGATCAGTGCCTCCAAAAAAAATTGTTCTCTCGTGAGACTGTGACGAACAATAGTGAAGGTTCAAAAAAGCATAAAGAGGAGGCCATTAAACTCCGCTTCAGCGATCTTCCAACACTCTTTTACAATAAGTTGGTGGTGTTTCTTTTAGTTCACCCACCCGAGGTCGAGGCCAGGGACGTTGACTAGCAAGAACCAACTTTATCGTTGAACAAACTAGATCAACCATCAACATTGGTAATTAAGACAGTTCCGAAGACAAAATAATGATGAAAAAGTAGAAGAAGCCTCAATACGAGATATCATTAGAAGATGCCAAGAAAAATGAATATGAGACAATGTATAATCGGATAAATCACTATGTGAATTCTATGACCCTTGCTCCGATCCTCCCTCAAAAGGTCGAGAGTTTAGAGGTCAAGGAAGTCCATAGTGCTGGTTCAAAGCCGATCAAATTTTACCGTGCTTCTATTTTTACCAATCTTGAAAATCTAAAATTCACTCTCACTCTTCCCCATAATCACTCACAACTCTAAACCTAAAATTTCTTGACTTTAATCCCTTTATCCTTTGGGAGACTCATGTAGATGGTCCCTTAAACCCACTGGCCCAGGTTTGGGTTTAGTTAAGACAAGTACATAGAGGACCCAAATGGGGATTTCATTGGTCCATAGCTCATATAGGGTGGTTGGTACCCCAATTCTANGGGACCCAAATGGGGATTTCATTGATCCATAGCTCATATAGGGTGGTTGGTACCCCAATTCTACCAAAATGTCTAACTTGGCCTTTTGCCCCCAAATCCACTTAAATTGCCTAAATGCCCTTGAAACCCTAAATTTTGTCAAAATTCTCAAATTCACCCAAAATATCCAAATTTGCTCAAAAATCATTTCAAACCATTTGAAGATACCCAAATTACCCAAAACCACCCAAAAAAGCNGCAAATCCACTTAAATTGCCTAAATGCCCTTGAAACCCTAAATTTGGTCAAAATTCTCAAATTCACCAAAAAAATCCAAATTTGCTCAAAAATCATTTCAAACCATTTGAAGATACCCAAATTACCCAAAACCACCCAAAAAAGCCAAATTTACCAAAATACTCCCAAAATTGCCAAAATTACAAAAATACCCTTGACACCCCAAACTTTCCCAAAACCTCCAAAACCCAAATTGCCAAAATTACAAAAATACCCTTGGCACCCCAAACTTTCCCAAAACCTCCAAAATAAAATGTTTCCAAAACCAATTTGGACCCTCCAATTGAACCCAATTTGACTAGTTTTACTATTTTGACCAAAACCCCCAAATTTCCCAAATTTGACTAGCTTTTAAAGGCCCAACTTTCCCAAATTTATCTCAAATTTCCATCAGTTTGGCCCAAATTTCCCTCAATTTCACTTTTAAACTCAAATTCACCTTTCATATGACCAACCTAAACCAAATATAAGCTTAATTGCCCCATGCTTTGAGCCCAATTTTGATTTAAGTCAAGCCCCCAATTTCGGCCCTANATTTTACCATTTTCACCAAAACCCCCAAATTGCTTTTAAAGGCCCAACTTTCCCAAATTTATCTCAAATGTCCATCAATTTGGCCCAAATTTCCCTCAATTTCACTTTTAAACTCAAATTCACCTTTCATTTGACCAACCTAAATCAAATATAAGCTTAATTGCCCCATGCTTTGAGCCCAATTTTGATTTAAGTCAAGCCCCCAATTTTGACCCTACGACTTAATCCCACTAAATTGAACCCCATAGCCTACTCAATTTGCCACAATTTATGTTGAAAAATCTTCATAACAATCTTACAAATCAAACTTGACCTTCAATTGGCCTTGGTGAAGCCTCAATTTCATTCAATTTTATCTCAAGTCCAAAAATCCCCAAATTTGCCCTAAATTGGCTATGTTACCAAATTCCACCAAATTGATTGCCCTAACCCAAAAATTGACATCNAAAAAATCTTCATAAAAATCCTACAAATCAAACCTGACCTTTAATTGGCCTTGGTGAAGCCTCAATTGCATTCAATTTTATCTCAAGTCCAAAAATTTCCAAATTTGCCCTAAATTGGCTATGTTACCAAATTCCACCAAATTGATTGCCCTAACCCAAAAATTGACATCCAATTTATGTTGAAAACTCTCCATGATGTTCCTATAGACCATTTTTAACAATCAATTTGGACTTAGCCCAACATAGACACAAGTCTAGCCCAACATGCCTGAATTGACCAAAATCCCAAAATCCTTAAAGTTGAACCCCCAATTGAACTCAAAATCATTTTAAACTTCACCANTTTAGCCCAACATAGACACAAGTCTAGCCCAACATGCCCGAATTGACCAAAATCCCAAAATCCTTAAAGTTGAACCCCCAATTGAACTCAAAATCATTTTAAACTTCACCAAAAATATTCATTACAATCATCTACACAATGTTGATCAAAGAATTNACTTCTACAACCAAATTTTGGCTCCTAGTAACCAAGCTAGACCCACTTAACTTACCCTAGATGAGCCATGGACCAAAGGTCCCCTAAATCAAGAGATTTGTTTCATAAATTGCTTAAGCCAAAGATATCTTTGCCAAAACCTATCACCATCCAAAATTAATTGTTGTGATAGATTCCTCTGAGGTTCCTGAGCCACCTAAGCATCTCCCCTGCCATTGTCGACTAGCCTAGTCATCGGAGTACCACAAAATCGAGAGCTACCACACTTAAATTATCACCTAATTGACCCATCTGAGCTGTCCTACTCCCACTGGCCAATTACGCCGCTTAGCTCAACACCTCAGCAAGCTTTTGTACCCAATGTCAGGCCCTGAGCCCCCCTCTCCAGCCATGGGTATAAAATGGCTTCTTCAAGGCCAAAGTTTGGGTGCTGAAATTTCTCAAGGACACTCTGCCCAATTGCTCCCACAGTCTCTTTGAGACCTCCTCAGAATAATCTAACCACTTCCCTGCCCTAATTTCCCTTGTCAGAGCTCAATTTTAGAGCTCAAATCCTTGTCGGAAATAGGACACTCTCCACCACAACTCCACACTGAACCAAAATAAAATTAAATGTGCCCAAACCTTCACTACAGTGAGAGAATAAGAAGCCCCATCAAAGCCCCCTCATAGAGAGACTCTACCCTAGACATTGATCAACACCCAAATTTGGTCTTGATCGAATTTGGATCTAGAAATTTCACTAGAGCAAGAAGTTCATTCCCTAGCCTCCTTGGACCTCCAAAAATGTGTAAAGTACCTCTGATTGAAGCTTCCATTCTTAGAGTAAAGGTATAAAACTCCCCACTATCTCGAGCTTGTTTTGAATCTACACTTGCATAGATCCGATTTCATGCCATGTTAGCCATATAGATAGCTTCATCTAGGCTAGATGAGTCTTTAGAAACAAACCCGAGTTGATTTGGTTAACTGTAGCTTGAGTTCTTAAGCTTAGAAGGTGGACGCCTCTCGGGATGAACCAGACGGGGACAAGGACTCACGGCCGTTGGATGGCGCGTGTATCAAATGGATGGGTGAGATGAAGCTAGACAGCGCTTTGGTACATAAAGCGCAAGCCCAGTCAGTGCTGAGTCGGAAGGCGGAGTCCAACCAAAGCGCCCCACGCAAGCCTTCGGAGGCGTCACATGATGTCGTGGCGTTGCATGCTTTAAGTAGGAAAATAGGATTTAATTAATTTAGAAAATACCCTATAACTTCAAAAATCCATATCTAGGTGTAGAAAAATCAGAAAAAGAAAAGAAAAATATCCTTGTGCTCAGTGAACATAGGAGAACAATGTGAAAATGGTTTGACATTTATTTGATGCATATTTTATTTTTAAATTAATTAAATACTGTTTTGAGTATTTTGATTCTGCATGCATTTAAATATTCCACCATGGCATGCTATTTGGTTATAGCCTATGTCATGGGGAATCTTTCCTAATTTTTCCAAAGTCAGAGGAGACCCCTATGAGAAGATATGTATTTTTCAAGTTCATTTCTATTATTTGCATAAATTAATCATAGTAATTATCATGTCGCTTAGAAAAATCCAAGAAAATTTTGGTTGGTTCACTGTGAGCAGAGAACCCTAGGAAAAGTTTTTATGAGCTAAGTCAGTAATAACACACCTAATTTTCACAAAAGCCTAAAACACAAAGGAAATTTATTTGGGAAAAATAAACATCTAAATGACTTGATTTTTATTCTCTACTATAATTTAAAGTTCAGAGGACTCCCCATAAAAAATTCAAAACATTTAGACTCCATTTGATAACCTAATTTAATTTTCTAAGTTAAAGACTTCTTTTAACACTTAAAATAATTGTAATAATTAAAATATAACTCAAAATATTATATAGTTGATTTTTGGGAGCTTTATGTGATCAGAGGAATTTTCTAAAAATAAAATTGTAATTAAAGTAAAAATTTAATTTTAAGCATATTTTAAATATTTAAATAATGAAAAATTAATAAAAATCATTGAAATATTCAAAAAAATTTCTTAAGCCCTTACAAGCAGTTGGAATATTTTTCCTAATTTTCTAAGAGAAGATATTGAATTTTAAAGCTCAAAAATAATTTTTAAAAGCTAAAAATGGATTTTCTTTAATTTCTCACTAAAATAATTCTAGTAATTCAAATAAAAATAAAAAAAATGTAAAATTTATTTTTTTGGGTTCATTGACATTGGAAAGATTTAGAAAAATATAAAAGTTAATTTTCCACATATAAAATATTTTATAATTAATTAATACTCCAAAATTTAAAATAATTCTAATAATTCAAATAAAACTCAAAAAATTATGAAATTTGGTCCAAGTGGTTCTCTTAATTAATTTTACCTTTAGTACAAATTTCAAGTGATTAGGCTTTTCCTTGGTTAAGTTATTGAATTTTATTTGAAAAATCTTATTTTTGCATGTAAATAATTATATAAATTAAATTAAATTTTAAAAAATCATATTTTCTCCTCTCATGTCTTAATTAACCCATGAGCAAGGTAGGATAAAAATTTTAAAGTCATTTGAATTAAACTTGATGAATTTTGAAGTGATAGAGCCTCAGGGGCAAAGGTATAATATTGAAAATTTAGTCTTAATTAACATTTAAGCTTAATTCAAGAAGGGTAAATGAGCAATCTTTGATCTTAATTAACACATTCAAATGATTAAAATGCAAGGATTTGATTGGTAGAAACCAAACTCATTTTTCTTAATTAAAGGATAAATTTGTAATTTTCTAAATTACTAAAATTTGGAAGACTATTAAATTAAATGATCCTAGACTTAGAGGTATGATTTTGGATGTTAATAACTCACCAATTTAATACCCCTATTTGGTGTTCAAATGACATTCAAATGTTATGATAATGAATACTTAAAATTCAATTTCTTTCAAAAATTACTAATATATCCACCAAGGTCTTAAGGGCTTAGTAGTAACATAAGCTAAATCAAATTTGGTTAAATGAGGATTAGAAAATTGAATGTAACTAGAAATTGAACACCTTTAAAACACTACAAGCTCAATTTGAAACAAAAATTGACTAAGTGTCTTAATAACATTAACTTTCCCCTTTAAGGGTCTTCACCCAAGAAATTTTCAAATTAAATGACAAATGTTAATTGCCTTACTCTTAGGGATAATTGAAACGTCAATGTTCACTGAGCATTAGAGGTATTCACAGGATGAAATAATAAGCAAAATAATAGGTTTAAATGAGCACAAGGCTTTTCACCAAATAGTGAGAGGGAAGCATGGATCTGCTTCTTTCTCCTGACCTTTTGGATACCTCGGAGGTCTACTAAACTTAGTATGTTTTATTTAATAAAATCATTCTTAATCAAATTAATGAGGGCTCAGCAAGATATAAGTTAGGATTTGGTAGATCACCAGAACCTTATCTCGCCGCTTTACATAAAATGCTTTTAATTTATAAATACTCTTGCATGCATTTTGAGTTTCAGTTGAAGATGATAGAAAGACCATCAAGGTACGCTTTTATTGTAATTTATTTTACCTAAATTTCAAGTTTCCCATACTTTACTTTCTAGTACGTTACTGTGCTTACTCACCTGCATGTAAGAACAGAAACACACACTTGCATGTTAGACAACGATGTCACCCTACATGAAAACTAAAACCACTAGGATAGCCATAAAACCCAAAACCAAAATCAAAACTAAAATCAACTAAGATAAAATTCACCGTCATAACATTCAAAATATAAGACAACTCAAAATTTAATCACAAACATCACCAAACCACAATTGTAACTAAATTAAAACGTTTCTATTGCATGATTGGAAATCCCTAGGAGGAGGTAACCTACGATTGCTAATGAAGCTTCCCACGGTCTAAATGAAAGTATGGAACTCATTAAGTCGAGTTTAGTAAATTCATTTGGACTAAGTGAATTCAATAGAAAGTAGTGGTACCGGAATGAGGGAACCGTAGGATCCTAACTAGTGTCGCTCTAATTAACTTTAGCATAATCCATAAAATTTAAAGAACCATAACCATAGAACCACCTGATTTGAAATTATAACTTGACACCTTAGAAAACTTGAACTCGCCACAATAAGGAGCTTGGAGCTAGCATTGTGGGTAGCATGACCATCTTCAACAGCAAGAGGATCTACAACAACATGTCTTTCCTTAGAATTAAACAGCAAATTCATAGAATTTCAAGGTTGTTTTCCCAGCGCAGCATAAATTCTCAACTCATCTTTTGGTCTTTGTGTAGCTCTGCTAAACAATATAAGCCCTAACTCGTTTAGGATTCTGTTGTTGTCATTCGTCGCAACCTAAATCCTCATATCTTCCAAGCTATTTATGTGATCGTTTCACACTAATGTAAGCCCTAAATTAATAAAATTGGCAGGTTGAAACGCTTAAATATTTCTCCTCAAAATTGAGGCCAAACAATAGGATAACTTGGGAAGTCACCGAGGTTCTCCTCCGGATCTATGACATCCCCTAGTTCTCCCTCCTTTGGATTTTACAACAAATGTTCCAAATGCGAGCCATTCCCATTTCACACCTCTTTGTCTGATCTCGTTGAAAAATCCTATCCTTTTGAACTCCTTGAAGATAATATTTCCTGATTTTTATCGAGAGTTTTCTTAGGTGACTTCGGTTATCTAAGATGTAATTAACTATAAGGGTTTTCTCTCATAGGATGCTTGTCCAAACCCAACTTAATATAAACCTTATTTAATTCTTCGTATTAAATATGATAACTTGTCAGAAAATAAAATGGTTATGTAGACCAAACATATGTCATATATTTCGTATTTTATTTGATCAAGCCTTATCCTTAAGTCTTGTGTTTATCTTTTGGGATATATACAGGGTTTGATGTGTAGTGCTCTTTCATTTAAACTATGAAAAATATGGGGCTGGTTTGATTTCATATTTTTCTAAACTATATATATATANGCTCCAAAATCACTTAAAATGTTTCCAAAACCAATTTGGACCCTCCAATTGAACCCAATTTGACTAATTTTACNAACTCCTCCAACAAAAAATAGTGCCGAGACCTTGTGGCGACTCCGCTGGGGACAGGTTTTTCTCTACATTTAAATCAGAAAATACTATCTTCATACATCAGTAATGTGTCCATATCCCTTATGGAATAAATTACCCTTCTTCCGTTGGCACGCTTTACCCATTGCTATCTTGGGAAAGTACGGTCAACTCTTTGGACTTCAGGACCGTCTGTACAATCACCTTTCAACAGAAAGGTTCAAGAGGCCATTAAGGACTTTTTAATCTTCATGTGGGGTCGGATCCCCAATAATTCTCCTTATATTAATTAAATCTTTCTACTTTTAAACTATTTTTACTAAAATTTTAAAACCATCACAAATTAAATAAGGAATTACCCAGTCTACAGATTAGCCTCCGCTAATTTTAGTGCTTGCACTAGGATTACAAGGTATTGGCCACATAGCTAACCCCAAAGCTTTCTCTTTTGAAGCTGTTGCAATGGTGTGCCCAACGCTAACTTTTTCCCGCGACCTGCCAACGAGCCGCAACGCTTGCAATGTTGCTCCCACCATCAAGTTTAGAGTCAGATTTCAAGATCTCGTGGTTGTTCTCAGGAAAGCCATGTTTGTTGTAATGAAAGTTGCCACTCTAGAGGTTCAGGAGCCATTTGTCAGGTTTAACTTGAATTGCCTTCAGAATTCTCCTTCTTGTAAGAAGGTCAAGTTTACTGCCGCCTCAGTACCTACCAAGGCTGTTCTTCCCCCTTCTGCTAAGGGAAAGGAAGTTTTGATCGTTGAAGACCTAACTAAAGGGTTAGCTATCCCGCCCTCAATATTTGAAATTGGATCAAGTTTGAGGACTGCATCGTTCACTCGAACCCGAAGGAGAAACCTCAACAGGAAAGTTCAGAGGTCTGCTAAAGCCCGGACTCCTAAAGAGGTACCTGTTGATGAAGATCCTCACTAGGACAAGTCAGGATTACCGGAGACCTATCCACTTATACGAGGGATTAGGTTCCATCCCTTAACGGATACTAATAGGTACGAAAGTATCCAAAAGATTGCCGCTACTTTACCGTCACTTCATGGACATAGACAAGAGAGGAAGAAACCTACTCCAATCACTCGAGTTAGTTCAGCTTTTCAGAGACTAGCTACCAAGGAAGGTTGTTCAGTTAATGAGTTACTCAAACGAGTGGGACGGGCAGTATCCCCTACCATGAAGAGAGAAATTCTAAAAGACATCAGATCTGTCAGACACTTCCAGAAGTCAATTGAAGCTTTACCTACTAGCATTCCTGTCTGTTTTTGCTTGGGAAGCAGAGTTGATACCGCCATCGTTACTACTGATTCTACCATCACTAGACCTATAGGTAGTCGATCAGTTAGGTCACGTATGGGTATGAGAATTCTACCAATCACCCACTATAGATATGTTTCTAACGTTCCAAAGGAAAAAAATGAATAGACTACCTAGTATTGTATTTGCTCTGCGCCATAGGGAGCATACTTCTCCTTGACATGCTGATGTCTCTACTAAGACACTCTATCTCAAGATACAGTCCAGTAAGCCCGCAGGGCAAGATCACGGAATGAAGCCAGAGTCCAAAGTATATGATATTATAGCAGAAATTGCCAGCGAGATGGAGGAAAAAGTGGAGGAGGTTCAACAGGGCCCTCCAGATCTTAAGACAATCCAAGAGACGATAATTGAAGAAAAGGTCAAAAAGATTAGGGTTGAGATTTCTTAATTAGCTCGAGAACATGGAGTTTTCATTGATGATGATGATGGAGATTTTGAATTCAATGATTACCTCGAAGAGGATTTCATGGATATCAATGTCGTTGAAACCAGAGCCGCTCCATCTGTGCGTGGTGCTCAACCTCTTGTCAAAGAGAACATCCTAGATGAGCTGCGTAGACTATCTTCTTAAGGAATGAGCAAGTCTGCCAACTAGAAAAAAGGATGGAAGAGATGGTCGTAGCCACGATCGCCATGAACACAGTTCAGGGACAGTCTCAACTATCACAGTTAGCCTCTTCCAAAGTCAATCAACCAGAGATTATACATATCACAAACGAAAGGAGAGAAGTTGCCTCAACAAATAGAGATGGGTAACAAAAGAAGGATTCTCCATCAAGCACCTTGCCAGAAAAGGAATTTAAGCAAATGGTCGAACAAGTTCGGGAGACCTTAACCCAATCTAAGGGTGGTGCATTGGTTTTAAAGAGTAGACCTTACCCGGAGAAGTTCAATGTCATACCCTATCCCAAGGGTTTTGTGTGGCTAAACTTTAAGATATTCAACGGGACTGGAAATCTCAGGAAACACATAGCACATTTTCGAGCTAGTTGTGGCAATACCAAATGTAACTAAACCTTGCTTTTCCAATAGTTTGTCAGCAGCATATTAGGAATCGCTTTTGATTGGTATGTCGATTTACCAAAGGGATTAGTTAAGAAATTCACCGAGTTAGAACAATTGTTTGTCAAAAGATCTGTCGGAGCGCAACATCATGTGTCTATTGGAGATCTCATGATGGAAAAGCAAAAGCCCATTGAGACTTTAAAGGACTATATTTTGAGGTGGAGAATCCTTAGCATGAAATGTGAACCTCAGCTATAGGAACATCACACGATTGAGATCTTACTCAAGAGCATTTATGGACCAGTAGCCTTCAAGCTAAAGGGAATCACCATTAAATCCTTCGAGAAGCTACCCAGCAAAGGCAACAGTCTTCAAAAAGAAATCAAACATATGGATTCTCATGAGAAATCCAAGGGAACCAGAGTATTTGAAAAGAAGTCTGGAACGGTGGGAATGGTCGATAAAGGAAAATAATCAATGAAGATACATGAAAAAAATCCTCGTCAGTTATCATCACAGCACACTCAACAACAAAAACAACAGTATGGTCAGTTTAGCCAACAACGGTCTCAGGGAGGATTATACCGAACAAAGAATAAGAAAATGACCTTTGAAGAATGTAGGAAGGTGGTGTATTCCTTCAAAGACAAAGCTGTACGTAAAATGTCCAGATATCTGATGAAGAAGCCTGAGTTCAAACTAACAGATTCAAAGAAACCTGAAGAGGATGACAAGAAAGATCAACCAAATTATTGCCCGTACCTAAGGTTTCTTGGATATACTATATAGAAATGTTTTTTCCTTAAAGACTGGCTCGAGAGGAACCTTAAAGAAGGGAATATAACGATCCCGAAAGAATATTTAAAAGAACCTGAAAAAGATTCTGAAAATATGATTTCGGCTGAGCTAATCTCTCCGATTGACCAGTATACTGAAAAAGATGGGTAGAGCACAGTCTGGAGAAAATCATCCAAGAAGATACTGAACTAAATCCAGGATGCATCAAAACAAGTCACCGTTCGGAGTCTTTAGCCTGCTAAGCCCGAGATGAAGATTTCACTAAGAGATCCGTCATCGTTAAAGACAAAGAAGAAGAGGATAACAACACGAAGATTGATAGCATGGGGGATAGGATAGGGGCTGCCTCTGCTAGATTAGTTGTCTCAGATTCAGGNGGGCAACTCCTCCAACAAAAAATAGTGTCGACACCTTGTGGCGACTCCGCTGGGGATAGGGTTTTCTCTACATTTAAATTAGAAAATACTATCTTCATACATCAGTAATGTGTCCATATCCCTTATGGACTAAATTACCCTTTTTTTGTTGGCACGCTTTACCCATTGCTATCTTGGGAAAGTACGGTCAACTCTTTGGACTTCAGGACCGTCTCTACAATCACCTTTCAACAGAGAGGTTCAAGAGGCCATTAAGGACTTTTTAATCTTCATGTGGGGTCGGATCCCCAATAATTATCCTTATATTAATTAAATCTTTCTACTTTTAAACTATTTTTACTAAAATTTTAAAGCCATCACAAATTAAATAAGGAATTACCCAGTCTACAGATTTGCCTCCGCTAATTTTAGTGCTTGCACTAGGATTACAAGGTATTGGCCACATAGCTAACCACAAAGCTTTCTCTTTTGAAGCTGCTGCAA
This sequence comes from Phalaenopsis hybrid cultivar, assembly GCA_002079205.1. Lineage (NCBI taxonomy): Eukaryota > Viridiplantae > Streptophyta > Magnoliopsida > Asparagales > Orchidaceae > Phalaenopsis > Phalaenopsis hybrid cultivar. The sequence goes on from JXCR01148433.1 coordinate 197,273, forward strand.
TGGTGTGCCCAACGCTAACTTTTTCCCGCGACCTGCCAACGAGCCGCAACGCCTGCAATGTTGCTCCCACCATCAAGTTTAGATTCAAATTTCAAGATCTCGTGGTCATTCTCAGGAAAGCCACGTTCGTTGTAATGAAAGTTGCCACTCTAGAGGTTCAGGAGCCGTTTGTCATTTTTAACTTGAACTGCCTTCAGAATTCTTCTTCTTGTAAGAAGGTCAAGTTTACTGCCGCCTCAGCACCTACCAAGGCTGTTCTTCCCCCTTCTGCTAAGGGAAAGGAAGTTTTGATCGTTGAAGACCTAACTGAAGGGTTAGCTATCCCGCCCTCAATATTTGAAATTGGATCAAGTTTGAGGACTGCACCGTTCACCCGAACCCAAAGGAGAAACCACAACAGGAAAGTTCAGAGAGCTGCTAAAGCCCAGACTCCTAAAGAGGTACCTGTTGATGAAGATCCTCACTAGGACAAGTCAGGATTACCAGAGACCTATCCACTTATACGAGGGAGTAGGTTCCATCCCTTAACGGATACTAATAGGTACGAAAGTATCCAAAAGATTGCCGCTACTTTACCGTCACTTCATGGACATAGACAAGAGAGGAAGAAACCTACTCCAATCACTCGAGTTAGTTCAGCTTTTCAGAGACTAGCTACCAAGGAAGGTTGTTCAGTTAATGAGTTACTCAAATGAGTGGGACGGGCAGTATCCCCTACCATGAAGAGAGAAATTCTAAAAGACGTCAGATCTGTCAGACACTTCCAGATGTCAATTGAAGCTTTACCTACTAGCATTCCTGTCTGTTTTTGCATGGGAAGCAGAGTTGATACCGCCACCGTTACTACTGATTCTACCATCACTAGACCTGCAGGTACTCAATCAGTTAGGTCACGTATGGGTATGAGAATTCTACCAATCACCCATTATAGATATGTTTCTAACGTTCCAAAGGAAAAAATGAATAGACTACCTAGTACTGTATTTGCTCTGCGCCATAGGGAGCATACTTCTCCTTGACATGCTGATGTCTCTACTAAGACACTCTATCTCAAGATACAGTCCAGTAAGCCCGCAGGGCAAGATCACGGAATGAAGCCAGAGTCTAATGTATATGATATTATAGCAGAAATTGCCAACGAGATGGAGGAACAAGTGGAGGAGGTCCAACAGGGCCCTCCAGATCTTAAGACAATCCACAAGACGATATTTGAAGAAAAGGTCAAAAAGCTTAGGGTTGAGATTTCTAAATTAGCTCGAGAACATGGAGTTTTCATTGATGATGATGATGGAGATTTTGAATTCAATGATTACCTTGAAGAGGATTTCATGGATATCAATGTCATTGAAACCAGAGCCGCTGCATCTGTGCGTGACGCTCAACCTCTTGTCAAAGAGAACATCGTAGATGAGCTGCGTAGACTATCTTCTTAAGGAATGAGCAAGTCTGCCAACTAGAAAAAAGGATGGAAGAGATGGTCGTAGCCACGACCTCCATGAACACAGTTTAGGGACAGTCTCAACTGTCACAGTTAGCCTCTCCCAAAATCAATCAACCAGAGATTATACATATCACAGACGAAAGGATAGAAGTTGCCTCAACAAATAGAGATGGGTAACAAAAGAAAGATTCTCCATCAAGCACCTTGCCAGAAAAGGAATTTAAGCAAATGGTCAAATAAGTTCGGGAGACCTTAACCCAATCTAAGGGTGGTGCATTGGTTTTAAAGAGTAGACCTTACCCGGAGAAGTTCGATGTCGTACCCTATCCCAAGGGTTTAGTGTGGCTAAACTTTAAAATATTCGACAGGACTGAAAATCTCAGGAAACACATAGCACATTTTCGAGCTAGTTGTGGCAATACCAAAGGTAACTAAACCTTGCTTTTCCAATAGTTTGTCAGCAGCCTATCAGGAATCACTTTTATTTGGTATGTCGATTTACCAAAGGGATTAGTTAAGAAATTCACCGAGTTAGAACAATTATTTGTGAAAAGATCTGTCGAAGCGCAACATCATGTGTCTATTAGAGATCTCGTGATGGAAAAGCAAAAGCCCATTGAGACTTTAAGGGAATATATTTTGAGGTGGAGAATCCTTAGCATGAAAATGTGAACCTCAGTTACATGAACATCACACGATTGAGATCTTACTCAAGAGCATTTATGGGCCAGTAGCCTTCAAGCTAAAGGGAATCACCATTAAATCCTTCGAGAAGCTACCCAGCAAAGGAAACAGTCTTAAAAAAGAAATCAAACATATGGATTCTCATGAGAAATCCAAGGAAACCAGAGTATTTGAAAAGAAGTCTGGAACGGTGGGAATGGTCGATAAAGGAAAATAATCAATGAAGATACATGAAAAAAATCCTCGTCAGTTGTCATCACAGCACACTCAACAACAAAAACAACAGTATGGTCAGTTTAGCCAGCAACCGTCTCAGGGAGGATCATACCAAACAAAGAGTAAGAAAATGACCTTTGAAGAATGTAGGAAGGTGGTGTATTCCTTCAAAGACAAAGCTGTACCTAAAATGTCCAGATGTCTGATGAAGAAACCTGAGTTCAGAGTACCAGATCCAAAGAAACCTGAAGAGGATGACAAGAAAGATCAACCAAATTATTGCCCGTACCACAGGTTTCTTGGATATTCTATATATGAATGTTTTGTCTTTAAAGACTGGCTTTAGAGGAACCTTAAAGAAGGGAATATAACGATCCCGAAAGAATATTTAAAAGAACCTGAAAAAGATTATGAAAATATGATTTCGGCTGAGTTAATCTCTTCGATTGACCAGTATACTGGAAAAGATGGGTAGAGCACAGTCTGGAGAAAATCATCCAAGAAGATACTGAACTAAATCCAGGATGCATCAAAACAAGTCACCGTTCAGAGTCTTCAGCCTGCTAAGCCTGGGATGAAGATTTCACTAAGAGATCCATCATCGTTAAAGAAAAATAAGAAGAGGAATACCAACACGAAGATTGATAGCATGGGGGATAGGATAGGGGCTGCCTCTGCTAGATTAGTTGTCTCAGATTCAGGGAAGAAAATCCTCAAGCCCTTGACCTTGTATGATTATCTTTTTACCCCTTTGGGGTCTTATAGATATAATGATTGTGATTTCAACAATGTTTTGACTATTTCTAGTGATAACATAATCAATTATGACCAATCTAGCTTCAATCTTGATTCCCAAAATGATCCTCAAATTGTACTTGAGTCCGACGAACTCATTAATAAGACTGAAGAATACATCGACAATACCTCTTACGACAACACCGGAAGTGAGGGACCAGTCCTCGAGTACCACGGTGCACCACTTGCCATCAACTTAGATTTTTTTGAAAAAGAGGAAACTCCGAAAGATTCAACAATGATATATCAAGAAGAAGAAATTACAAAGGTAAATTTAAGGAGTGGGAGAATATTACCCAGAAGAATAGCTCCAGCAAATAAAGGAAAGGAAATAGTAACTTGAGAAGAACTACCTCCACCTCCATCAATGGAAGAACCACATAACTAAGAGAAAATCAGAAGATTATACAAAGTGGATTACAACATGCTAGCTGATCTTAGAAAGTTGTCGGCCAGATTAGGCATCTAGGATGCTCTAATCCTATCAAAGGGATGAGAGAGTCTCTTGTTACAGCTTTGCTTGACCCAAAAATTTTCTTAGCCTAGTTGGTCAGTACATCCTCAGATGAAGTTTGCTTGTTGATAGAATAGTCTGGGGTAACTTTAACAGATGAAGACCTGCTGCTCGGTACCGCCGATCATAATCTTCCACTCTATATCTCCGTTAACATCGGCAGATTTGTATTGTCCAGAGTCTTAATAGTTTATAGAGCATCACTCAACTTGATGAGTCTACGAACATTGGCCTATTTGGACATTGAAGCTTAGGAGCTCACGACCGATAANTTTGACTGTTTCTAGTGATAACATAATCAATTATGACCAATGTAGCTTCGATCTTGATTCCCAAAATGATCCTCAAATTGTACTTGAGTCCGGCGAACTAATTAATAAGACTGAAGAATACATCAACAATACCTCTTACGACAACACCGGAAGTGAGGAACTAGTCCTCGAGTACCACGGTGCACCACTTGCCATCAACTTAGATTTTTTCAAAAAAAAGGAAACTCCAAAAGATTCAACAATGATATATCAAGAAGAATAAATTACAGAGGTAAATTTAAGGAGTGGGAGAATATTACCCAGAAGAATAGCTCCAGCAGATAAAGGAAAGGAAATAGTAACTCGAGAAGAACTACCTCCACCTCCATCAATGGAAGAACCACATAACTAAGAGAAAATCAGAAGATTATACAAAGTGGATTACAACATGCTAGCTGATCTTAAAAAGTTGTCGGCCATATTAGGCATCTAGGATGCTCTAATTCTATCAAAGGGATGAGAGAGTCTCTTGTTACAGCTTTGCTTGACCCAAAAATTTTCTTAGCCTAGTTGGTCAGTACATCCTCAGATGAAGTTTGCTTGTTGAAAGAATAGTCTGGGGTAACCTTAACAGATGAAGACCTACTGCTCGGTACCGCTAATCATAATCTTCCACTCTATATCTCTGTTAACATCCGCAGATTTGTATTGTCCAGAGTCTTAGTAGTTTATAGAGTATCACTCAACTTGATGAGTCTACGAACATTGGCCTATTTGGACATTGAAGCTTAGGAGCTCACGACCGATAAAATGATGCTAAGAGGGTTCAACAAAAAGGGAGAAAGAGCACTTGGATCAATTATATTACTTATGAAAGTTAGAGAACTAGTAACAACCGCTAAGTTTCATATCATCGACACTGAGACCTCTTTCAATGCTCTACTTGGTCGACCGTGGATTCATGAACACAACATAGTTCCATCGTCTCTACACCAGTGCATTAAGTACTACAAACATGGGCAAGAACATTGTGTCAAGGGAGACTTACAACCTTTTTTAGTTCATGAAGTTCGTATTCATGAAGATGCTTTCTGCTACGCGCCTCCAAAGAAAATGTCTTCTCTCGTTCAAGTTGGTGCGCACCCAAGGTCATTCAACTCTGTGACAAACAAAAGTGAAATTTCAGAAGAATCACAAAGAGGAAGCCATTCAACTCTGCTTCACCAATCTTTCACCACTTATTTGTAACAAGTTGGTGCGCACCCAAGGTCGAGGCTGGGGATGTGGATGAGGAAGAACCAACTTAATTGTTGAATAGACAAGGCCAACCATCAACCTTGGTGATGAAGACAGTTCTGAATATGAAATAATGATGATAAAATAGAAAGAAACCTCAGTACAAGATATCCTTAAAAGATACGGAGAAAAGTGAATATGAGACAATGTATGATCGATTAAGCCACTATGTGAATACAATGACCCTTACTCTGATTCTCCCTCAAAAGGTCGAGAGTTTGGGGGTCAAGGAAGTCCGTAGCGCTGGTTCAAAGCTAATTAAGTTTTATCATGCTTTTACTTCTACTAATCTTGAAAAACATATAAATTTGGATGATGGTCCTAATGAATTAATGGAATTGCCTTTTGGTTATTTTTTAGCTTGCATACAGAAGTTAATTCAACAGGGACATTTACCAAAACAAATGCTAAAAGATAAACTACAATTTCTTAAAAAATTATGCGATGTTAAAAGTTAAACTCCCAACTCAAAAGAGGGTCCCAGATTAGGTACAATCGGACCAGTTGATGATTTAAAATTTTACATGTTTGTTACTAGTGAATCAGGAGAGAATTGCCTCGATATGGAGGATGACTCTACTGATCAGCTAATAGAAGGGGCTCTGCCAGAATTTGAGGAGGAAATCAAATTAACTATCGATGAATAGAAGGAAATTAACCTCAAGATGGAAGAACAACATTAACCTACGTTTATAAGTTCTCTACTCAATGACGAAGAATCTTTGGAATTGATCAAACAATTAACAGAGTTCAAAGATTACTTCTGATGGAGTTATGATGAAATGTCAGGACTGTCAGCAGAGGTTACAGTTCATAAACTTGGGGTGGACAAAGATGTAACCCTAGTGAAACAAGGTCCTAGAAGAATGCGCCTAGAAATAGAGCAGCAAGTCATCGCCAAGGTGAATAAATTAATAGATGCTAACTTTGTAAAAAAAGAGCAATACCCCACGTGGTTAGCTAACATTGTGTCAGTTAAGAAGAAAAATGGACAAATCTGTGTTTTTGTTGACTTCAGAGATTTGAACAAAGCATGTCCAAAAGAAGAATTCCCATTACCGATACCATAAATGATGGTGGATATCGCTTCGACACACAAAATTTTCTCCTTCATGGACGGATCGTCGGGATACAACCAAATCAAGATGGCTCCCAATGATGCAGCACTTACAGCCTTCAGAACACCTATTGGGATTTTCTGCTACACAGTGATGTCGTTTGGCTTAAAGAATGCTAGAGTGACATACCAACGAGCTATGACAAAGATTTTTGATGATCTCATTCACAACCAAGTAGAATGCTACGTGGATCTTTTGGTCATCAAAAGTAAACGAAAGATAGACCATCTATACGATTTGAGGATCGTGTTTGAACGGTTATGATGATATGACCTTAAGAGGAATCCCATAAACTATGCCTTCGGCGTTACCTCTAAGAAATTTCTAGGATTTGTTGTCCATCATCGAGAATAAAGATCGACCTGGATAAGATTAAAGCTATCTTGGAAATGCCTCCTCCCAAAACTTTGAGACAACTACGTTCCTTCCATGAGAAATTGGCGTATCTGAGGCGCTTTATTTCTAATCTCTCAAGTAGGTGTCAGCCCTTCTTGGCCTTAATTAAAAAGGATGCCATATTCATTTGGGAAGAGAAATGCCAGCTAACCTTTGAGTACGTTAAACAGTATTTAATGACACCTCCTGTTTTGGCAGTGTCGACCTCACTTTTGGTTGAGGTTTAGATTTTCCTCCTTAGTAGCCTAAGGTCTAGTCATAGAAACTTTTTGTTGACAATTCCTAGAAAACTAGAAGAGGAACCCTTACCATTAGAAGTTTTACCCTCTTCCTTACTCAACTTGAAGCTCTACATATTGGTCCTAACCTCCAGCACTTAGTACGTGGGGTAGAGCTCAAGATGAGTTCCAATATGACTGCTTGCCCTTTGGGTTGACTCTGGGTGCTGGTCTAGGGTTAAGGCACTTACTTGCACTCACTCTTACTCACAACACTCACAACCCTAAACCCAAATTTTTCTAACTTTGGCCCCTTGATCCTTTGGGAGACTCATGTAGATGGTCGTTTAAACCCACTGGCCCTAAGCTAGGGTTTAGCTAAGACCAGTACATAGAGGACCAAAAAGGGGATTCCATTGGTCCATAGCTCATTTATGGTGGTTAACTCCCCAATTCTACCTAAAATATTCAAGTTGGCCTTTTGCCTCAAAATCCCCCAAATTACCTAGATACCCTTGGAGCCCAAAATTTTGCCAAAATTTCAAAACTTCCCAAATTCACCACGAATATCTAAATTTAATCAAAAATCATTTCAAACCTTTTGAAAATACCCAAATTACCCAAAACTACCCAAAAATGCCAAATTTATCAACATACCCCAAAAATTGCCAAAATCACATACCCTTTGCACACCAAAATTTCCCAATAGAAAAACCTCTAAAATCACTCCAAATGTTTCCAAAACCAATTTGGACCCTTCAATTGAACCCAATTTGGCCAATTTGACCATTTTGATCATAACCCCCAAATTGCCTTTAAAGGCCCAATTTCCCCAAATCTACCTCAAATGTGCATCAATTTGGTCCCAATTGCCCCCCCCCCCCC
>JXCR01148433.1:205107-271158 GCA_002079205.1 Phalaenopsis hybrid cultivar
AATTTAACTTTCATATGTCCAATTTAAACCAAATTCAAGCTTAATTGACCCATTCTTTGAGCCCAATTTTGATCTAAGTCAAAGCCCCAATTTTGGCCCTATGACTTAATCCCACCAAGTAAACCCCATAGCCTACTCAATTTGCTTCAATTTGAATCCTAAGCTCTTCAAAAGTTTCTTACACATCAAAATTAACCTTCAATTGGCCTTGGTGAGGCCTTAATTTAATTTAACTTCAACCCAAATCCAAAAATCCCGTATTTTTCTCCAAATTGGCTGTGTCCAAATTCCACCAAATTGATTGCCTTAGCCCCAAAATTGGCACCCAATTTATGTTGAAAACTCATCATAATGTTGTTATTGACCATTTTTAACAATCAATTTAGACTTAGCTCAAGCGTAGCCAAATCTAGGACAAGTCTAACCCAACTGGACCAAAGTGACCAAAATTGTAAAATCCTCTAAAGTGAACACCCAGTTGAACTCAAAATCACTTCAATCCTTCACCAAAAATCTTCATTACAATCATCTACANAGGGATACAACCAAATCAAGATGACTCCCAAAGATGCAGCACTTACAGCCTTCAGAACACCTATCGGGATTTTCTGCTACACAGTGATGTCGTTTGGCTTAAAGAATGCTGGAGTGACATACCAACGAGATATGAAGAAGATATTTGATGATCTCATTCACAACCAAGTAGAATGCTACGTAGATCATTTGGTCATTAAAAGCAAATGAAAGATAGACCATCTATATGATTTGAGGATCGTGTTTGAACGGTTATGATGATATGACCTTAAGAGGAATCACATAAAGTGTGCCTTCGGCGTTACCTCTAAGAAATTTCTAGGATTTGTTGTCCATCATCGAGAATAAAGATCGACCTGGATAAGATTAAAGCTATCTTGGAAATGCCTCCTCCCAAAACTTTGAGACAACTACGTTCCTTCCATGAGAAATTGGCGTATCTGAGGCGCTTTATTTCTAATCTCTCAAGTAGGTGTCAGCCCTTCTTGGCATTAATTAAAAAGGATGTCATATTCATTTGGGAAGAGAAATGCCAGCTGACCTTTGAGTACGTTAAACAGTATTTAATGACACCTCCTGTTTTGGCAGTGTCGACCTCACTTTTGGTTGAGGTTTAGATTTTCCTCCTTAGTAGCCTAAGGTCTAGTCATAGAAACTTTCTATTGACAATTCCAAGAAAACTAGAAGAGGAACCCTTACCATTAGAAGTTTTACCCTCTTCCTTACTCAACTTGAAGCTCTACATATTGGTCCTAACCTCTAGCACTTAGTAGGTGGGGTAGAGCTCAAGAAGATTTCCCATATGACTGCTTGCCCTTTGGGTTGACTCTGGGTGCTGGTCTAGGGTTAAGGCACTTACTTGCACTCACTCTTACTCACAACACTCATAACCCTAAACCCAAATTTTTCTAACTTTGGCCACTTGATCCTTTAGGAGACTCATGTAGATGGCCCTCTAAACCCACTGGCCCTAAGCTAGGGTTTAGCTAAGACCAGTACATAGAGGACCCAAAAGGGGATTCCATTGGTCCATAGCTCCTTTATGGTGGTTAACTCCCCAATTCTACCTAAAATATTCAAGTTGGCCTTTTGCCCCAAAATCCCACAAATTACATAGATACCCTTAGAGCCCTAAATTTTGCCAAACTTTCAAAACTTCCCAAATTCACCCAGAATATCTAAATTTAATCAAAAATCATTTCAAACCTTTTGAAAATACCCAAATTACCCAAAACTACCCAAAAATGCCAAATTTATCAACATACCCCAAAAATTGCCAAAATTACATACCCTTTGCACACCAAAATTTCCCAAAAGAAAAACCTCCAAAATCACTCCAAATGTTTCCAAAAACAATTTGGACCCTTCAATTGAACCCAATTTGGCCAATTTGACCATTTTGATCATAACCCCCAAATTACATTTAAAGGCCCAATTTCCNCCCAACTGGACCAAAGTGACCAAAATTCTAAAATCCTTTAAAGTGAACACCCAGTTGAACTCAAAATCACTTCAATCCTTCACCAAAAATCTTCATTACAATCATCTACACAATTTTTATGAATCAATTGGGCTCAAAGTCATGGCTAACCTTGCCCAAACCCAAGCTTTGGTCATTTGGACCCACATTGGACCTATGCACCAAAATTGACCTAACAATGTCAAATTGGTCAAGGCACGACCTCTATAGCCAAATTTTGGACCTTATTGACCAAGCTAAGCCCTATGGAACCACCTAAATGAGACATGGACCAAAATTTCCCTAAATCAAGGGATTGGCTTCCAAATTTACTCAAGCCTAAAGGATTTTTGCTAAAACCAAACACCTGCCCAAATAAATTGTTATGATAGATTCCCCTAGCTCACTTGACCTCTTGGCCACCTCCCCTAGCCTTGCCGGCTAGCCTAGTCTTCGGAGGATCCAAAACTGTGAGCCACCGACAAAAAATTTAAACCAAATTTAAACCTAGAGGCCACCTCATCCCATTTGAAATTTAGAGTTTCTCTGCCCTCCACATAAGCAGCACTTGGCACCTGAATTGAGACCCGGAGCTCCACCCTAAGTCTCTCTACTTAAAGCCCCTCCTCCATGACCAAAAGGGAGTGATTCAAAAACTTAAACAAAACTTTTCCAAAATTCTCCCAAACCCTCTAGCAACTGAGAGAAGTTCATCTCCACCATTTTCTTTCTCTGCATCTCATTGTGAAACCTCAATTTCACCACTGAAATCCATGGTGTTTTCAGCCACTTATCTAAACCCCACCAAGATTCAAATTAACTTATTCAGAAGCTTCCCTGGGGTTAACAAGGAAGATGCCCATCGAATTCCCCTTGTCTCAAGCACTCTAACCCATTGCTAGATCAAGGTTGGATCACCTCTTGATCAAAGTCTTATCTAGATCCAAACTTAGTTTAAATTGACGCTTAGAGGATGTTCATAAGGTCAAGGCAAAGCTCCTCAACTGATTTGATCGAGGCTACACCTTTTAAACTAAGGTATAGCTCACTAAACCTAATTTTGGGTTTGGTTTGGACCTTTGTGAAGAAAACTTGAAATTCATAACAATGTAACCGTATAAATGTACTCTTCTTGAGTAGATGAAGCTGTAAGAACAAACTCAAAATGATTTGGTTGAGTCTATGCCATGATATTAATATTTGAAGTTGATTAGTTCACGGGTTCTAGCTATCTGGGATGATGACGGAGAGCCATCTGATCAAGGGTGTATTAGATGGATGAACGAGATCGAGCCGGACGAGATCTTCGTGCGTGAACAGCGGGACACATGGCTGCTGAGTCGGATGGTAGCACCAAACTAAAAGACGACGCGTCGAGCTTCAGAAATGCCTAGGATGAGGTGGCACTGTGCTGGATAAATAGAAAAATAGGGATTTATTTGAATTATTTAAATGTCTGATCTTTAAAAATTCATATCTTTGCATAGAAAAATCACAAAAATAAAATAAAAATATCTTAGTGCTCAGTGAATAGAAGAGAACAATGTGGAAATGGTTTGAAATTTATATGATGCATATTTTATTTTTAATTAATTAAATACTATTTTTATTATTTTAATTCTCTATGGCATGGAGACATTACCTGATTTTTCTAAAGTCAGAGGAGACCCCAATACAAAGATCCATATTTTTCAAGTTTATGTCTATTATTTGCATAAATTAATCATGATAATTAGCATGTTGTTTAGAAAAATCTAAGAAAATTTTGTAAGGTTTCCCATGACTAGAGAACCTTTTGAAAAATGTTTCACGATCTAAATCATTAAGAACACACCTACTTTCCACTAACCCTAAAATCAAAAGAAAATTAATTTTGGGAGACACAAACATCTAAATAACTTGATTTTTAATCCCCAATACAATTTGAAGTTTAGAGAACTCCACATAAGAAATTAAAAACATTTGGAGCTCATTTGATAACTCAAATTGATTTTCTAAGTTAAATGTCATTTTGACACTAAAATAATTTTCTAATAATTAAAATACAACTAAAAAAATCATAAGAATTGATTTTGGGAGTTCTCTGTGATCAAATAAATTTTCTAAAAAGAAAATTGTAAATAAAATAAAAACTTTATTTTTAAGCCTATTTTAAATATTTAAATAATTAAAAATTAATAAAAATCACAAAATTGGTAAAATTCATGAAACTGTTCTAAATTGCTTCCTAAGCACTTAAGAATAATTGGAATATTTTTTCTAATTTTCTAAGTGAAGATATTGAATTTTAAAGGTTAAAATAATTTTTAAAGGCTAAAAAATAAATTTTTTTCTTACTCTTTCACTTAAAAATTCTAATAATTCAAAGAAAAATCAAGAAAATGTAAATATTATTTCTCTAGGTTCCTTGACCTCAGAGAGATTTATTAAAAATGTAAAACTCAATTTTCCACATTTAAAATATTTTATAATTAATTAATACTCCAAAAATTAAAATAACTTTAGCAATTCAAATAAAAATAAAAAATTAATGAAATTTGGTCCAAGTGGTTTCCTAGTCTAGATCTACCTCCAGTAAAAATTTCAAGTGATTAGGCTTTTCATTGGTCATGTTATGGAATTTCCTTTGAAACATCTTATTTTTGCATAAAAATAAATATGTAAATTATATTAAAATTTGAAAAAGCACATTTTCTCCTTTAATGTCTTAATTGATGAATGGTTGAGGTGAGATAAAAATTCCAAAGTCATTTGAATTAAATTTGATAAATTATGAAGTGATGGAGCCTTAGGGGCAAAATTGTAATTTTTGAAATTTAGCCTTAGTTAACATTTAGGCTTTACTCAAGAAAGGGACATGGGCAAACTTTGATCTTAATTAACATATTTGGATAATTGAAACATAAGGGATTAATTGATAGAAACCAAACTCACTTTTCCCTAATTGAAAGAAAAATGTGTAAATTTCTTAAATCATTAAAATTTGGAAGTCTATCAAATCAAATGATCCTAGACTTAGGGGTATGGTGTTGGGTGTTAATAACTCCTTAATTCAATAGCTCATTTTGGATGTTCAAATAGCATTTAAAATTTTTGATGATGAATAATTATCACTTAGAAATCTCCTTCAAAATGATTAAGACATTCACTAAGACCTTAAGGGCTTAGTAGTGACTTAAGCTAAATCAAATTTGGTTAAATGAGTATTAGAAAAGTGAATGTAAATAAAAAGTTAAACACCTTTGAAAAACTACAAGCCCAAGCTAGAATTAAAATTGACTAAATATCTTAATAACACTAACTTGCCTTTTTTCAGGGTCTTTACCCCACATAATTTTCAAATTGAGTGATAAATGATAATTACCTTACTCTTAGGGATAATTGAAACATCAATGTTCATTAAGAATTGGAGATATTTTTAGGATGAATTATTAAACAATGTAATAATTTTAAATGAGCTTGAGGCTTTTCACCAGGCGGTGAGAGGGAAGCATGGACCTGCTTCTTTCTCCAGATCTGTTGAATACCTCGAAGGTCTACTAAACTTAATATCTTTTGCTTAACGAAAATCATCCTTAATCAAACTAATAAGGACCCACCAAGATATGATTTAGGATTTGGTAGATCACCAAAACCTTATTTTTCTCACTTCATATAAAATGCCCTTACATACATTATTGAGTTTCAAGTGGTGGAACGAGAAGACTCGTAAGGTACGCTTTTATAGTTTTTAGTACCGTCCTTTTTCTATACTTTTCACATTCTACTTTCATGCTTATAAAATTGTATGTTAAACAACGATGTTACCCTGCATGAAAACCAAAAATGCTAGGGTAACTGTAAAACAAAAACCAAAACTAAAATCAACCAAGATAAAATGCAGCACAACAACATTCAAAATATAAGACAACTCAAAATTTAATCACAAACATCACACAAAACAACAACTTCAACTATTCGAAATATAAAACAACTTAAAATTTAATCACAAACATCACACAAAACCACAACTTCAACTAAATTTAAATATAAAACAGCTCAAAATTTAATCACAAACATCACACAAAACTACAATTGCAACTAAATTAAGACGTCTCTATCTGATGATCGAGAATCCCTCAGAGGAGGTAACCTACGGTTGCTAACGAGGCTTCCCACAGTCTCTCTATCGGATGATCGGGAATCCCCAAAAGGAGGTAACCTATGGTTGGTAACGAGGCTTCCCAAAGTCTAAATGAAAGTATGGAACTCATTAAGTTGAGTTTAGTAGATTCATTTGGACTAAGTGAATCCAATAGCAAATAGTTGTACCAGAACGAGGGAACCGTTGGATCCTAACCGGTGTCGCTCTAATCAACTTTAATATTTAAAGAACTACAACCACAGGGCTACTTGATTCGACATCATAAATTGAAACCGTAGAAAACTTAAACTCGCTACGACGAGGAGCTTGGAGCTAGCGTGGTGGGCAGCACAACCATCTTCAACAACAAAACCTGTCTTCCCCAGCTAAACCAATTTCCTTCCTTAGAATTAAACAACCAAGCCATAGGATTTTGAGGTTGTCTGCTTACCAACATAAATCCTCACCGAGGGAACTGTTGTACAATATAAGACCTGACTCGTCTTAGGATTTCAAGGTTTTCATCTATCACGACTTAAACCCTCACATCTTCCAGGCTATTTGTGTGATCATTTCACACGAATGTAAGCCCCAACAAATGAAATTTGCAGGATGAAACACTTAAATAATTTCTCCTCTAAATTGAAGCCAAACAATAGGATAGACTAAGAAGTCACTGAGGTTCTCCTCCGGATCTGTGACATCCCCTAGTTCTTGCTCTTTTGGATTCTACAATAAAATGTTCTAAATTTGAGCCATTCCCATTTCACACCTCTTTGTCTGATTTCATTGAAAGTACATCTGAATAATAAAATGTTCTAAATTTATATCAAGAGTTTTTTTAGGTGACTTCGGTTATCTAAGATGTAATTAACTATAGGGACTTGTCCTTATAGGAAGCTTGTTCGAACCAAGCTTAATATAAACCCTATTTAATTCTTCATATTAAATAGGGAAAATTGTCGGCAAATAAAATGGTTTCACAGACTAAACGAATGTCGTATATTTATTAGTTTATTTGATCGAGCCTCATCCTTAAGTCTTGATTTCATATTTTTTTCTAAAACTTATATATATTTAAATTATAACATTCTTCCGAACCGAGTGACGGGACTTCGATTTTGTTGGCTGACAGCTTTTTACAGGGAACTCCTCAACCAAAATATTATCGATAGGCATCCTCTATCTCAGAGAAACCTTTGATACTTTATACTGCGACCTTAGATGACTCGCTCGGAGCCCTCTTAGCCCAAGTCAATGATAAAGGTAAATAAAATGAACTGTACTACTTGAGTCGCCACTTAATACCAATGGAGATAAGGTATCCACATATTGAGAAGCTTTGTTTAGCTTTGATTTTTGCCTCCCAAAAGCTTAGACATTACATGCTTTCTCATAAGATTACCCTAATCTTGAAAGTTAATCCGTTGCAATATTGGATAACCCGACTAACACTCTCTGGACGTCTAGCAAGATGATCAATGATTTTATTGCAATTTGATATAACTTTTGTTCCCCTCCATGCTATTAAGGGACAGATTTTAGCAGACTTTCTTGCTGCACACCCACTACCAACTGGGTCCCCACTTATTGATGAGTTACCAGATGAACAGATACTGTAGATGGAATTCTCCAGCACACGACACTGGGAAATGTACTTCGATGGAGCTTTGTCAGCAAGAAAAGACAAAGGATCAGGCAAAGTTATACCAGGCAAAGCAGGGATTGGTCTGATGTTTATCACGCCAGATAAGAGTATGCTGAAGTTCTCATACCACCTGACAGAGCCATATATTAACAATGAAAAAAAGTATGAAGCCTTAATTACCGGATTGGGGTTGGTAATCTAAATGGACATAGCAGATACTGTCATCTATGGTGACTCTCAACTTGTCATCTAGCAAGTCACGGGACAGTATAAGATTTTAAAACCAAGGTTAGCAGAATACCATATGTACGCAATGAAGCTACTAGAGCAGATTCCCAGTGTAACTTTCCACCAGATTCCTCGGAGAGATAATGCCCGTACTGACACTCTAGCAAAACTTACAAAAGAATTAGCATGTCCCTCGGAGGATTTCATTGACAATACAATACAAGGAAGATAGGTTTTGTCTCAAATCGACCTCAACAATCTAAACAAGCTTAAAAAAGAAGAAGAAAAGATGATTGTGGTTGCTGATATCAATTAAGATTGGTGCAAGCCATTGATAGAATATTTGCAAACTGGAAAGCTGCCATATGAAAAGTCTGAGGCACATCAAATTACAAAAAGGGATAAGTCTTACGCTCTAGTGGGTGACGCATCCTCTACAGAAGATTGTTCGATCAAATGTGTCTACGATGTTTGAGCAGAGTCGAAGCACAGAATATTGTTAGAGAAGTAAATGCCGGATTGTGTGACACTCACCAGTCAAGGCCAAAGATGAAAATGAAGATCAAGAGACTCAGATATTATTGGCCGGCAATGATGTATGATTGCATGGATATAGCTAGAAGATGTCACCAATGCCAAGTGCATGGGGTGCTATTGTACCAACCTCTAAATGTGCTACACCCAACAGTCGCCTCGTGGTCATTCGAGTGTTGTGGCAAGGATATAATAAGCTTGATAGAACCTCCATTTTCCTAAGGACAAAAATTTATACTTGCTGCTATGGATTACTTTTCCAAATAGGTAGAGACAGTGTCGTTACGAGAGGTTACGACCCATCACGTCCTTCAATTTTTCAAAGTCAAGTCGTCTACCATTTCAGAGTACCATGCAAAATAATCTCCGACAATGGGACAGCCTTCAAAAGCATCAAAATCAATAATTTTGTCAAATGATACAGGATAGATTGGAGTACTCTATGATTTACTATCCCAGAGCAAATGGATTGACCGAGACCTTCAACAAGACGTTGGTACAGATTTTAAAGAAAACACTGGACAAAAATAAAAGAGATTTGCACAACAAATTATTAAAAGCTTTGTGGGCCTACCGGACGACGTTCAGAACTTCCACTCAGTGTACATCATACATGCTCGTGTACGGGTTCGAGGCCGTACTACCATTAGAAGTCCAGACGCCTTCTCTCAGAGTCACTATCGCCAATAAACTGACAACAGAAGAAAGTGCAAAACTCATTTTCGAGGAATTAGAGAGTTTTGAAGGAAAATGACTAGAAGAACAACAGCATTTGAAACTTTATCAGGCAAAGATGGTACAAGCTCATGACAAATTGGTCTGCCCAAGGACATTCAAAGTTGGTGACCTTGTCCTCATGCTCAAAAGACCTATTCTTGCATGTCGCAAGATAGGTGGAAAATTCTAGCCAGCTTGGGAGGGACCATTTATTGTAGAAAAGGTCTACGTAGGAGAAGCTACGAGCTAGTAGATTTTCGTGGTGAAAGACTCATGCTGTCAATCAACGGACAATACCTGAAGACAGACTATGCAACCTGACATTGCTTGAGATCACTTGATTTGAATTTTTGAAATTTTGATTATTCTAGGGTATCTATTTGGCCAAACTTCTGTGACCTGGTAAAAAATTTTGTAATAAAATTAACCTCAATTTAATAAATTTTTTTAAAATTATACACTTCAATTTTCTCTTTTCTATCTTTAAATTTGATATTCTACTAAATCAAACAAGATACATACATAAATAAATAATTTTTTCACCAACATAAACTAAAAATTTATTTAACAAACACTTTGTGTTGTTCTTATTCCTGCTAAATTTCAGCTCGCTGATATTTTTCCTGTCGTGTACAGAGAAAAATGTCAAGTTGGAGGCTGATCTTTGCTTTTAAAGATGGATGGAACCTCTCACTCAACAAGGAATGGGCATCGCAGGGCAGCACTATAGACTTCGACATGGACTTCAGTCAAGTCGACATGGACTATGAGGGTCCTCTGATTAATGTGGTTAGCTGTCAGAAAAAAGAAGGGCTACCATCGCTGCTAAGGTTAAGCACCAGAGACAGTTCTTCGCTGAGGGGAAAAATGTGATGGTACAGTAAGACCCGATGGACAGGACTAGTCGCGTGTCATTCATGATAGCTAGACCAACTGGGGGCCTGGTTGTTGTCAATGATGAAAGACTTCTCGATGCATCGCTACGGGGAACTCAGCATAAAAACGCTAACTACCGGAAGCATAGAGCTTTCTTACGTGAAGAGAGAAGACGCCAAAAGGAGGCAGAAAACTTGCTCACCCCTATTTTTTAGGGGAATATCTACGATCCATGCCTGAGAGAGACCTCTTCTAGCTTTCCTGCTATAGATGATGAGTTTGGATTTGTTACAGAGCCGGAGATACCACAAGTTTTAGATGTTCTTTATACGGGTTCCCCGACATGCAACGCTGAGATACCTACACGTACGTCAGCTATAGGGGCATTTGTAAAGTGCCCAGACTGCAACGTCATCCACATAGAGTGTTATAGTACTTTGGAAGAGTACGCGTCCATTGACAATGGATTTCAGAACGCTGATCTCCTGATGTGGGAACCGTATATCTCGTTGGATACAAAGCTGTATATCCCGTTGGACACAGAGTCATATGCTCCACTAACAGAGACAACATCAGCTTGGATTCTCACTAATACTGAAATGAGGGAGTATCCTCGACAGTCATCGATCGACTCCACGGTAGAATACTACAAAATGAGTAAAGTAAACAAACAGAATTTTGAATTCTATGAAGAAGTTCAAGGAAGGTTCATTAATATACTAGAAGGCTTAGAGCTATATACCAGGGTCTTCTCCGAAAGCGATGAGAGAAGTATTCTCGACTGAATTTTTGATCTAAGAGATAGGGGTCGAGCAGGCCTCCTAATGGATAAAGCCTATTATGAGCCACAAAAGTCGATGCATGGAAAAGGCAGGATCACCATACAATGTGGCTGCTGTTACAACTTCACTAAAGACAGACAAGGAAATCCCTTGGGATTCTGAGACACGATGAGGTGGATCCACTACCTCCCATAATAAATTGGATGATCAAGAGAATTGTCCGATGGAGCATACTTCCACCCGATTGCATTCCTAACGGTTGTATCATCAACATATACGATGAGGGAGACTGCATTCCTCCACGTACAGATCATTAAAATTTTGTGAGGCCTTTCTATACGGTTTCTTTCATGAGCAAAAGTAACATTTTATTTGGAAAAAAAAATTGATATCATCGGCCTCGTCGAGTTCAGAGGAGCTGTGGAGATTTTGCTACCCGTAGGTTCAGTGCTTGTTCTTAAAGTAAATAGAGCAGACATTGCCAAACATTGCATTTCAGGGGTACGACATTGTAGGGTGTCTGTAATCTTCCAAAGGATGGATGACAGTAAAATGTCATATGGATTATGGCTGGACCCAGAGTTGGAAGAGCTACTATTTTATGAGCTATGAGAGGGTCGCACCTCTAAGCACATGCAAAAAGGGAACTCTTGTCCTGGAGCATGGCTTAGTCGGTCAGCTCGACCAGGAGCTTGCCCCACCAGAGACAGACACTCAAAGGATTCCTCTTTACTAAATTTCATTATATCATATATGATATATATTAGACATGCTCAGATGTACTTTGATGCAGTCAGATGTACTTTGATGTAGTCAGCATGATTATACTTTTTAAGGCTTTGGCCTGCACTGAATCTGTAAGACTTATTGGAGTAGATTAATGAAATCTCTTTCAGAATTTTGTCTGTTTATTCAATTGCCCTTTTCGTGCGATGGCTAAAAGCCACAGAACCATATGTTGGTTAGGGACTACAATGAACAAAGAACAAAACAATAAAAACTTGATAATAATAAAATTTAAATAAAATAGTCTTTTAAAAAAATCAATCAACAAAAATTTTCAAAATTTGAAAACATATTTTGATAATTAAATGTGATAAGAACAACAAGAAAAGAAAACAAATCTGTTGAGTTGATTCACTCAATTTTGAGGTCTCTTACTCTTTGCTCGCACTACATGACTATCCTTATTTGCACTTATTCTCTTCATATCCTTGCAGAATTTGACATTCTGCATAAAAACTCACTAAATTTAACACACTTTCCTCACCAATGTCAATCTTTTCACATGACACACATTTATGAGTTCGACACCACAAACTTTCTTCACTACATTTCTACTCTCAAAGCAAGTACCGATACTCTAATTTCCTTTCCACTACTTTCTGGGTTGGATATGGGCCACAGAGCTTTCCTTCCCAATGAAAAGACAACTCCATGTCCCCTCTTAGGTCAGATGTGAGGCATCGAGCTTTCCTTCCTAATGTGTCACAACCTTTCGAGATTGGTATAAGGCCCCCTCTACGTCATCCAATTCTCTAGCTACATCTTCAAGATCGGTGTAAGGTCCCCACCATGGCATCCAATTCTCTACACACATCTTCAATATAGGAGTAAGACTCCCCTTTATAGAACATCACATCCTATTCTCAACCTTTCAAGATTGGTGTAAGGCCCCCCTCCATGGATTCCAATTCTCTACCTACATCTTCGAGATCGGTGTAAGGCCCCCTCCACGGCTTCCAACTCTCTACCTACATCTTCATGATTGGCGTAAGGCCCCCGCCACGACATCCAATTCTCTACCTACATCTTTGAGATAGGGGTAAGACTCTCCTATATGGAACATCACAACCTATTCTCAACCTTTTAGATTGGTGTAAGACCCCCGCCACGACATCCAATTCTCTGCCTACATCTTTGAGATTGGTGTAAGGCCCCCTCCACGGTTTCCAATTCTCTATCTACATCTTCAGAATAGGAGTAAGACTCCCCTTTATGGAACATAACATCCTATTCTCAAACTTTTGAGATTGGTATAATACCTCTGCCACGACATCCAATTCTCTATACACATCTTCAAGATAAGAGTAGGACTCCCTTTTATGGAACATCACATCCTATTCTCAACCTTTTGATATTGGTATAAGACCCCCGCCACGACATCCAACTCTCTACCCACATCTTTGAGATTGGTGTAAGGGCCCCTCCATGACATCAAATTCTCTACCTACATCTTCGAGATTGGTGTAAGGTCCCCGCCATGACATCTAATTCTCTACCTACATCTTCGAGATTGGTGTAAGAACCCCACCACGGCGTCCAATTCTCTACCCACACATTTTGAGATAAGAATAAGACCCCCACCATGGCATCCTACTCTCAATCTTTGAGGTCATCACCTAAATACTGATTCCCATCCTTTATAAAAACCTAAAATGTGATAACTCAAAACACATTGTCCAATCCCCAACGAGAGTTCCTAATCGTCGATGTTGATCAAATATTCACTTGCTAATTCCCCAGCTGTAACAAATAGCACAAAATATTCTACACCTCCTTCTAGGTCTGTTGACTTAGGATTATGTTTTAGTTTTGTTGATCTCATCAGTCAATGCCAATTCACGAGGTGTGCTTGCCCAACACACCGCACCTATTGGGGTTCCATTTGTTGACCTCACTTTTGGTTGAGGTTTAGTTTTCCTCTTTAGTAAACTATGTTCTAGCTATAGGATTTTACTGTTGACTATTCCTAGAGAACTAGAAAAGGAACCCTCACCATTTGAAATTTTAAACTCCCCTTTTCTCAACTTGAAGTTCCACATATTAGTCTTAACCTCTAGCACTTAGTAGTGGGGTCACTATGAGGAAGCTCAAGGAGAGTCCCCCTAGGACTGCCTGACCTTAGGCTTGACACTGGATGTTGGACTGGAGCTAGTTCACTCACTTAAACTTACTCTCACCCTCAATCACTCACAACCCTAAACCTAAAATTTCTTGACTTTGATCCCTTGATCCTTTGGGAGACTCATGTAGATGGTCCCCTAAACCCACTCGCCTAGGCTGGGGTTTAGCTAAGACCAGCACATGGAGGACCCAAATGGGTATTTTATTTCTTAATATAGGGTGTTTGGTACCCCAATTCTACCAAAATGTCCAACTTGGCATTTTGTCCCCAAATCCACCCAAATTGCCTAAATGCCCTTAAAACCCAAAATTTGGTAAAAAACCTCAAATTCACCCAAAATATCCAAATTTGTTCAAAAATCATTTCAAACCATTTGAAGAAACCCAAATTATCCAAAACCACCCAAAAAATGCCAAATTTACCAAAATACCGCTAAAATTGCCAAAATTACAAAAATACCCTTGGCACCCCAAACTTTCTCAAAACCTTAAAAATCACTTCAAATGCTTCTAAAACCAATTTAGACCCTCCAATCAAGCCTAATTTGACTAATTTAACCATTTTGACCAAAACCTCCAAATTGCCTTTAAAGGCCCAACTTTCCCAAATTTAACTCAAATGTCCATCAATTTGGCCCAAATTTCCCTCAATTTCAATTCTAAACTCAAATTCACCTTTCATGTTACTAAATTAAGCAAAATCTAAGCTTAATTGGCCCATGATTTGAGCTCAATTTTGATCTTACTCAAGCCCCCAATTTTAGCCCTATGACTTAATCCCACCAAATTGAGCCCCATAGCCTACTCAATTTGCCACAATTTATGTTGAAAACTCTTCATAACTTTCCTACACATCAAACTTGACCTTTAATTGGCCTTGGTGAAGCCTCAATTGCATTCAATTTTAACCCAAGTCCAAAAATCTCCAAATTTGCCCTAAATTGGCTATGTCCCCAAATTTTGCCAAATTGATTGCCATAACCCCAAAATTAACGCCCAATTTAAGTTGAAAACTTTTCATGATATTACTATAGAACATTTTAAATAATAAATTTGTACTTAGCCCAATCTTAGCCCCACGTAGACCCAAGTCTAGCCCAACATGCCTAAATTGACCAAAATAACAAAATCCTTTAGATTGAACCCCCAATTGAACTCATGATCATTTAAACCCTTCACCAAGTTTCTTCATTACAACCATATAAACATTTTTGACCAATTAATTAGGCTCAAAGTCATGGCTAGCCTAACCCAAACAAAACCTTTGGCCATTTAGACCTACATTGAACCCATGCACCAAAATTGACCTAGCCATGTCAAATTGACCAAGGCAAGACTTCTACAGCCAACGTTTGGGTCCTAGTGACCAAGCTAGACCCACTTAAACCACCTTAGATGAGTCATGGACCAAAAGTCCTCTAAATCAAGGGATTTGTTTCCTAAATTGATTAAGCCAATGATATCTTTGCCAAAACCTATCACCATCCCAAATAAATTGTTGTGACAGATTCCTCTGAGGTTCCTGAGCCACCTAAGCACCTCCCTTACCATTGCTAGCTGGCCTAATTGCCAGAGGACCTCAAAACTGAGAGCCAACATACTTAAATACACATCCAATTGATCCATCTGAGCTGTCCCTCTCCCATTGGACAATTGCGCCTCTTAGCTCACCACCTCAGGAAGCTTTTGCACCCAAAACCAGAACTTGAGCTCCCCTCTCCGGCCATGGCTATAAAATGGCCTCTTCACGACCAAAGTTTGGTGCTGAAATTGTCTCAAGGAGACCCTACCCAATTTCTCCCACAGCCTCGTTGAGACCTCCTCAGTGCAATCTAACCACGTTCCTGCCTTAATTTCCCTTACTGGAGCTTATTTTCAGAGCTCAAATCCTTACCGAAAATAGGACGCTCTCCACAACAACTCAACACTGAACCAAAATCAAATTAAACCTGCCAAAACCTTCACCACAATGAGAGAAGAAGATGCCCCATCAAAGCCCCCTCATAGAGAGCCTCTACTCTAGACATTGATCAACACCTAAATTTGGTTTTGATCGAATTTGGGTCTAGACATCTCACCATAGCAAGAGGTTCAATCTATAGCCTCCTTAGACCTCCACAAACATGCCGAGCACCTCTGATTTAAGCTTCCCTTCTCAGAGCAAAGGTATAACCCTCTGCACTATCCCAAGCTTGTTTTGATTCTGCACTTTCATAGATCCAATTTCATGCCATGTTAGCCATATAGATAGCTTTGTCTCGGCTAGATGAGTCTTTAGAAACAAACCCAAGTCGATTTGGTTAAGTGTAGCTCAATTTCTTAAGCTTAGAAGGTGGACTGCTCTCAGAATGAACCAGACAGGGACAAAGGCTCACATTCATTAGATGGAGCGTGTATTAAATGGATGGGTGAGATGAAGCTGGACAACACTTCAGTACATAAAGCGCAAGCTCAGTCAGCGCTGAGTCAGAAGTCGTTGTCAAACCAAAGCGCCCCATGCAAGCCTTCAGAGCCGTCACATGATAAGTGGCGCCACATGCTTTAAGTCGGAAAATAGGATTTAATTATTTTAGAAAATACCCTGTAGCTTCAAAAATCTATATCTTAGTGTAGAAAAATCAGAAAAATAAAAGAAAAATATTCTAGTGCTCAGTGAACAAAGGAGAACAATGTGAAAATGGTTTGAGGTTTATTTGATGCCTTTTTCTTAATTAATTAAATACTATTTTGAGTATATTGATTCTCATGCATTCAAATATTTCACCATGGCATGCTATTTGGGTCATTTGTAGCCTCTATCATGGAAGATCTTCCCTGATTTTTTCGAAGTCAGAGGAGACCCCTATGAGGAGATATGTATTTTTTAAGTTTATATCTATTATTTGCATAAATTAGTCATAGTAATTAACATGTTGCTTAGAAAAATCCAAGAAAATTTTGGTAGGTTCACTGTGACTAGAGAACCCTAGGAAAATCTGTCATGAGCTAAGTCATTAAGAACACACCTAATTTTCAAAAAACCCTAAAACATAAAGGAAATTAATTTAGGAAAAATAAACATATAAATGACTTGATTTTAATTTTCCACTATAATTTAAAGTTCAAAGGACTCCCCATAAAAATTTAAAAATATTTGGAGTTCATTTGATAACCTAGTTAAATNGAAAAGAATCCTTAATCAAACTAATAAGGACCCACCAAGATATGATTTAGGATTTGGTAGATCACCAAAACCTTATTTTTCTCACTTCATATAAAATGCCCTTACATACATTATTGAGTTTCAAGTGGTGGAACGAGAAGACTCGTAAGGTACGCTTTTATAGTTTTTAGTACCGTTATTTTTCTATACTTTTAACACTTTACTTTCATGCTTATAAAATTGTATGTTAAACAACGATGTTACCCTGCATGAAAACCAAAAATGCTAGGGTAACTGTAAAACAAAAACCAAAACTAAAATCAACCAAGATAAAATGCAGCACAACAACATTCAAAATATAAGACAACTCAAAATTTAATCACAAACATCACACAAAACAACAACTTCAACTATTCGAAATATAAAACAACTTAAAATTTAATCACAAACATCACACAAAACCACAACTTCAACTAAATTTAAATATAAAACAGCTCAAAATTTAATCACAAACATCACACAAAACTACAATTGCAACTAAATTAAGACGTCTCTATCTGATGATCGAGAATCCCTCAGAGGAGGTAACCTACGGTTGCTAACGAGGCTTCCCACAGTCTCTCTATCGGATGATCTGGAATCCCTCAAAGGAGGTAACCTATGGTTGGTAACGAGGCTTCCCACGGTCTAAATGAAAGTATGGAACTCATTAAGTTGAGTTTAGTAGATTCATTTGGACTAAGTGAATCCAATAGAAAATAGTTGTACCAGAACGAGGGAACCGTTGGATCCTAACCGGTGTCGCTCTAATCAACTTTAACATCCCCCATAATATTTAAAGAACTACAACCACAAGGCCACCTGATTCGACTTCATAAATTGACACCCTATAAAACTTAAACTCGCTACGACGAGGAGCTTGGAGCTAGCGTCGTGGGCAACACAACCATCTTCAACAACAAAATCTGTCTTCCCCAGCTAAACCAATTTCCTTCCTTAGAATTAAACAACAAGCCATAGGATTTTGAGGTTTTTTGCTTATGCAACATAAATCCTCACCTCATCTTTAGGCCTTTGTATAGCTCTGTTGTACAATATAAGACCTGACTCGTCTTACGATTTCAATATTTTCATCTGTCACGACTTAAACCCTCACATCTTTCAGGCTATTTGTGTGATCATTTCACACGAATGTAAGCCCTAACAAATGAAATTTGCAGGATGGAACACTTAAATAATTTCTCCTCTAAACTGAAGCCAAAAAATAGGATAGACTAAGAAGTCACCGAGGTCACCGAGGTTCTCCTCCGGATCTGTGACATCCCCTAGTTCTTCCTCCTTTGGATTCTACAATAAAATGTTCTAAATTTGAGCCAGTCCCATTTCACACCTCTTTGTCTGATTTCATTGAAAATTCCTATTCTTTTGAACCCTTGAAGATAATATTCTCTGATTTATATCAAGAGTTTTCTTAGGTGACTTCGGTTATCTAAGATGTAATTAACTATAGGGACTTGTCCTTATAGGAAGCTTATTCAAACCAAGCCTAATATAAACCCTATTTAATTCTTCATATTAAATAGGGGAAATTGTCGGCAAATAAAATGGTTTCACAGACTAAACGAATGTCGTATATTTCTTAGTTTATTTGATCGAGCCTCATCCTTAAGTCTTGATTTCATATTTTTTTCTAAAACTTATATATATATATTTAAACTATATCATTCTTCCGAACCAAGTGAAGGGACTTCATTTCCGTTGGCTGACAGCTTTTTACGGGGAACTCCTCAACCAAAATATTATCAATAGGCAACCCCTATCTCAGAGAAACCTTTGATACTTTATACTGCGGCCTTAGATGACTCGCTCGAAGCCCTCTTAGCCCAAGTCAATGATAAGGGTAAATAAAATGAACTGTACTGCTTGAGTCACTGCTTAATACCAACGGAGATAAGGTATCCACATATTGAAAAGCTTTGTTTAGCTTTGATTTTTGCCTCCTAAAAGCTTAGACATTATATGCTTTCTCATAAGATTACCGTAATCTTGAAAGTTAATCTGTTGCAATATTGGATAACCCGACTAACACTCTGTGGACGTCTAGCAAGATGGTTAATGATTTTATTACAATTTGATATAACTTTTGTTCCCCTCCATGCTATTAAGGGACAAATTTTAGCAGACTTTCTTGCTGCACACCCACTACCAGCTGGGTCCCCACTTAATGATGAGTTACCAGATGAACAGATACTGTAGTTGGAATTCTTCAGCACACAATACTGGGAAATGTACTTCGATGGAGCTTTGTCAGCAAGAAAAGACAAAGGATCAGGCAAAGTTATACCAGGGAAAGCAGGGATTGGTTTGATCTTTATCACGCCAGATAAGAGTATGCTGAAGTTCTCATACCACCTGATAGAGCCATATATCAACAATGAAACAAAGTATGAAGCCTTAATTATCGGATTGGGATTGGTAATCTAAATGGACATAACAGATATTGTCATCTACGGTGACTCTCAACTTTTCATCTAGCAAGTCTCGGGACAGTATAAGATTTTAAAACCAAGGTTAGCAGAATACCATATGTGCGCAATGAAGCTGCTAGAGCAGATTCCCAGTGTAACTTTCCACCAGATTCCTCGAAGAGATAATGCCCGTACTGACACTCTAGCAAAACTTGCAAAAGAATTAGCATGTCCCTCGGAGGATTCCATTGACATTACAATACAAGGAAGACAGGTTTTGTCTTGAATCGACCTCAACAATCTAAACAAGCTTGAAAAAGAAGAAGAAATGATGATTGTGGTTGCTGATATCAATTAAGATTGGTGCAAGCCATTCATAGAATATTTGCAAACTAGAAAGCTGCCAAATGACAAGTCTGAGGCACATCACATTACAAAAAGGGATATGTCTTACGCTTTAGTGGGTGACATCCTCTACAGAAGATCATTCGATCAAATGTAACTACAATGTTTGAGCAGAGTCGAAGCACAGAATATTGTTAGAGAAGTAAATGCCGGATTGTGTGACACTCACCAGTCAAGGCCAAAGATGAAAATGAAGATCAAGAGACCCATATATTATTGGCCGGCAATGATGTATGATTACATGGATATAACTAGAAGATGTCACCAATGCCAAGTGCATGGGGTGGTATTGTACCAACCTCTAAATGTGCTACACTCAACAGTCGCCTCGTGGTCATTCGAGTGTTGTGGCAAGGATATAATAAGTTTGATAGAACCTCCGTTTTCCTAAGGACACAAATTTATACTTGCTGCTATGGATTACTTTTCCAAATAAGCAGAGGCAGTGTCGTTACAAGAGGTTCCGACCCATCACGTCCTTCAATTTTTCAAAGTCAAGTCGTCTACCATTTCAGAGTACCATGCAAAATAATCTCCGATAATTGGACAACCTTCAAAAGCATCAAAATTAACAATTTTGTCAAACGATACAGGATAGATTGGAGTACTCTATGATTTACTATCCTAGAGCAAATGGATTGACCGAGGCCTTCAACAAGACGTTGGTACAAATTTTAAAGAAAACACTGGACAAAAATAAAAGAGATTTGCACAAAAAATTATTAAAAGCTTTGTGGGCCTACCGGACGACGTTCAGGACTCCCACTCAATGTACATCATACATGCTCGTGTACGGGTTTGAGGCCGTACTACCGTTAGAAGTCCAGACGCCTTCTCTCAGAGTCACTATTGCCAATCAACTGACAACAGAAGAAAGTGCAAAACTCATTTTTGAGGAATTAGAGAGTTTTGAAGGAAAATGACTAGAAGAACAACAACATTTGAAACTTTACCAAGCAAAGATGGTACAAGCTCATGACAAATTGGTCTGCCCAAGGAAATTCAAAGTTGGTGACCTTGTCCTCAAGCTCAAAAGACCCATTCTTGCATGCCGCAAGATAGGTGGAAAATTCTAGCCAGCTTGGGAGGGACCATTTGTTGTAGAAAAGGTCTACGTAGGAGAAGCTACGAGCTAGTAGATTTTTGTGGTGAAAGACTCATGCCGTCAATAAACGGACAATACCTGAAGACGGACTATGCAACCTGACATTGCTTGAGATCACTTGATTTGAAATTTTGAAATTTTGATTATTCTAGGGTATCTATTTGGCCAAACTTCTGTGACCTGGTCAAAAATTTTGTAATAAAATTAACCTCAATTTAATAAATTTTTTTAAAATTATACACTTCAATTTTCTCTTTTCTATCTTTAAATTTGATATTCTACTAAATCAAACAAGATACATACATAAATAAATAATTTTTTCACCAACATAAACTAAAAATTTATTTAACACTTTGTTTTATTCTTATTCCTACTAAATTTTAGCTTGCTGATATTTTTCCTATCGTGTACAGAGAAAAATGTCAAGTTAGAGGCTGATCTTTGCTTTTAAAGATGGATGGAACCTCGCACTCAACAAGGAATGGGCACCGCAGGGCAACACTATAGACTTTGACATGGACTTCAGTCAAGTTGACATGGACTATGAGGTTTCTCTGATGAATGTGGTTAGCTGTCAGAAAAAGAAGGGCTACCATCGCTGCTAAGGTTAAGCACCAGAGAAAGTTCTTCGCAGAGGGGGAAAATGTGATGGTACAGTAAGACCCGATGGACAGGACTAGTCGCGTGTCATTCATGATAGCTAGACCAACTGGGGGTTTGGTTGTTGTCAATGATGAAAGACTTCTCGATGCATCGCTACGGGGAACTCAGCGTAAAAACGCTAACCACCGGAAGCATAGGGCTTTCTTACGTGAAGAGAAAAGACGCCAGAAGGAGGCAAAAAACTTGATCACCCCTATTTTTGAGGGGAATATCTACGATCCATGCCTGAGAGAGACCTCTTCTAGATTTCCTGCTATAGATGATGAGTTTGGATTTGTTACAGAGCTGGAGATACCACAAGTTTTAGATGTTCTTTATACGGGTTGCCCGACATGCAACGCTGAGATACCTACACGTACATCAGTTATAGGGGCATTTGTAGAGTGCCCAGACTGCAACGTCATCCACATAGAGCGCTATAGTACTTTGGAAGAGTTGCTTCCATTGACGATGGATTTCAGAATGCTGATCTCCTGATGTGGGAACCGTATATCCCGTTGGATACAGAGCTGTATATCCCATTGGACACAGAGTCATATGCTCCACTAACAGAGACAACATCAGCTTGGATTCTCACTAATACTGAAATGAGGGAGTATCCTCGACAGTCATCGATCATCTCCACAGTAGAATACTACAAAATGAGTAAAGTTAACAAACGGAATTTTGAATTCTATAAAGAAGTTCAAGGAAGGTTCATTAATATACTATAAGGCTTAGAGCTATATACCAGGGTCTTCTCCGAAAGCGATGAGAGAAGTATTCTCGACTGAATTTTTGATCTAAGAGATAGGGGTCGAGCAGGCCTCCTGATGGATAAAGCCTATTATGAGCCACAAAAGTTGATGCATGGAAAAGGCAGGATCACCAAACAATGTGGCTGCTGTTACAACTTCACTAAAGACAGACAAGGAAATCCCTTGGGGATTCTGAGACACGATGAGGTGGATCCACTACCTCCCATAATAAAATGGATGATCAAGAGAATTGTCCGATGGAGCATACTTCCACCCGATTGCATTCCTAACAGCTGTATCATCAACATATACGACGAGGGAGACTGCATTCCTCCACATATAGATCATTAAAATTTTGTGAGGCCTTTCTATACGCTTTCTTTCATGAGAAAAAGTAACATTTTATTTGGAAAAAAAAATTGATATCATCGACCCCGTCGAGTTCAGAGGAGCTGTGGAGATTTTGCTACCCGTAGGTTCAATGCTTGTTCTTAAAGTAAATAGAGCAGACATTGCCAAACATTGCATTTCAGGGGTACGACATTGTAGGGTGTCTGTAATCTTCCAAAGGATGGATGACAGTAAAATGTCTTATGGATTCCAGCTGGACCCAGAGTTGGAAGAGCTACTATTGTATGAGCTATGAGAGGGTCGCACCTCTAAGCACATGCAAAAAGGGAACTCTTGTCCTGGAGCATGGCTTAGTCGGTGAGCTCGATCAGGAGCTTGCCCCACAAGAGACAGACACTCAGAGGATTCCTCTTTACTAAATTTCATTATATCAGATATGATATATATTAGACATGCTCAGATGTACTTTGATGCAGTCAGATGTACTTTGATGTAGTCAGCATGATTATACTTTTTAAGGCTTTGGCCTGCACTCAATCAGTAAGACTAATTGGAGCAGATTAATGAAATCTCTTTCATAATTTTGTCTGTTTATTCAATTTCCCTTTTTGTGCGATGGCTAAAAGCCACAGAACCATACGTTGGTTAGGGACTACAACGAACAAAGAACAAAACAATAAAAACTTGATAATAATAAAATTTAAATAAAATAGTCTTTCAAAAAAAAATCAATCAACAAAAATTTTTAAAATTTGAAAACATATTTTGATAATTGAATGTGATAAGAACAACAAGAAAAGAAAACAAATATGTTGAGTTGATTCACTCAATTTTGAGGTCTCTTACTCTTTGCTCACACAACATGACTATCCTTGTTTGCACTAACTCTCTTCATATCCTTGCAGAATATGACATTCTGCATAAAAACTCACAAAATTTAACACACTTTCCTCACCAATGTCAATCTTTTCACATGACACACATTTATGAGTTCGACACCACAAACTTTCTGCACTACATTTCTACTCTCAAAGCAAGTACCGATACTCTAATTTCCTTTCCACTACCTCCTGGGTTGGATATGGGCCACAAAGCTTTCCTTCCCAATGAAAAGACAACTCCATGTCTCCTCTTAGGTCAGATGTGAGGCATCAAGCTTTCCTTCCTAATGTGTCACAACCTTTCGAGATTGGTGTAAGGCCCCCTCTACGTCATCCAATTCTCTAGCTACATCTTCAAGATTGGTGTAAGGTCCCCACCATGGCATCCAATTCTCTACACACATCTTCAAGATAGGAGTAAGACTCCCCTTTATAGAACATCACATCCTATTCTCAACCTTTCAAGATTGGTGTAAGGCCCTCAAGGAGACCCTACCCAATTGCTCCCGCAGCCTCGTTGAGACCTCCTCAGTGCAATCTAACCACATTCCTGCCTTAATTTCCCATACTAGAGCTCAATTTCAAAGCTCAAATCCTTACCAAAAATAGGACGCTCTCTACCACAACTCAACACTGAACCAAAATCAAATTAAACCTGCCAAAACCTTCACCACGATGAGAGAAGAAGATGCCCCATCAAAGCCCCCTCATAGAGAGCCTCTACTCTAGACATTGATCAACACCTAAATTTGGTTTTGATCGAATTTGGGTCTAGACATCTCACCACAGCAAGAGGTTCAATCCATAGCCTCCTTGGACCTCCACAAACATGCCGAGCACCTCTGATTTAAGCTTCACTTCTCAGAGCAAAGGTATAAACCTCTGCACTATCCCAAGCTTGTTTTGATTCTGCACTTTCATAGATCCAATTTCATGCCATGTTAGCCATATAGATAGCTTTGTCTAGGCTAGATGAGTCTTTAGAAACAAACCCAAGTCGATTTGGTTAAGTGTAGCTCAATTTCTTAAGCTTAGAAGGTGGACTGCTCTCAGAATGAACCAGACAGGGACGAAGGCTCACATTCATTAAATGGAGCATGTATTAAATGGATGGGTGAGATGAAGCTGGACAACGCTTCATTACATAAAGCGCAAGCTCAGTCAGCGCTGAGTCGGAGTTGTTGTCAAACCAAAGCGCTGAGTCGCATGATGAGTGGCGCCACATGCTTTAAGTCGGAAAATAGTATTTAATTATTTTAGAAAATACCCCGTAGCTTCAAAAATCTATATCTTAGTGTAGAAAAATCAAAAAAAGAAAAGAAAAATATTCTAGTGCTTAGTGAACAAAGGAGAACAATGTGGAAATTGTTTGAGGTTTATTTGATGCCTTTTTCTTAATTAATTAAATACTATTTCGAGTAAATTGATTCTCATGCATTCAAATATTTCACCATGACATGCTATTTGGGCCATTTGTAGCCTCTGTCATGGAAGATCTTCCCTGATTTTTTCGAAGTCAGAGGAGACACCTATGAGGAGATATGTATTTTTTAAGTTTATATCTATTATTTGCATAAATTGATCATAGTAATTAGCATGTTGCTTAGAAAAATCCAAGAAAATTTTTGTAGGTTCACTGGGACTAGAGAACCCTAGGAAAATTTGTCATAAGTTAAGTCATTAAGAACACACCTAATTTTCAAAAAACCCTAAAACACAAAGGAAATTACTTTGGGAAAAATAAACATATAAATGACTTGATTTTAATTTTCCACTGTAATTTAAAGTTCAAAGGACTCCCCATAAAAATTTAAAAATATTTGGAGTTCATTTGATAACCTAGTTAAATTTTCTAAGTTAAAGGCCTCTTTTGAAACTTAAAATAATCATAATAATTAAAATATAACTCAAGAAATTATAAAATTGAAATTTGGGAGTTCTCTGTGATTAGACGAATTTTCTAAAAATAAAATTGTAATTAAAGTAAAAAATTTCATTTTTAAGCATATTTTAAATATTTAAATAATGAAAAATTANAGAATTTTCTAAAAATAAAATTGTAATTAAAGTAAAAAAATTCATTTTTAAGCATATTTTAAATATTTAAATAATGAAAAATTAATAAAAATCACAAAATGAATAAAATTCATGGAAATGTTCAAAATTGTTTCCTAAGCCCTTAGGAGCAATTGGAATAATTTTCCTAATTTTTTAAGTGAAGATATTGAATTTTAAAGCTCAAAAATAATTTTTAAAAACTAAAAATAGATTTTCCATAATTTCTAACTAAAATTATTCTAATAATTCATAGAAAAATAAAAAAAAATAATAAAATTTGTTTCTCTCGGTTGCTGAGAGATTTAAGAAAAATATAAAACTTAAATTTCCACTTTTAAATTATTTTATAATTAATTAATACTCCACANTCTAATTTTTTAAGTGAAGATATTGAATTTTAAAGCTCAAAAATAATTTTTAAAACCTAAAAATAGATTTTCCTTAATTTCTAACTAAAATTATTCTAATAATTCATAGAAAAATTAAAAAAAATAATAAAATTTGTTTCTCTCGGTTGCAGAGAGATTTAAGAAAAATATAAAACTTAAATTTCCACTTTTAAATTATTTTATAATTAATTAATACTCCACAAATTAAAATAATTCTAATAATTTAAATAAAACTAAAAAATCATTAAATTTGGTCCAAGTAGTTCTCTAGTTTAAGTCTAACTCCAAAAAAAATTTCAAAGGATTAGGCTTTGCCTTGCTCAAAGTTTTATTTGGAAAATCCTATTTTTAAATGTAAATAATTATATAAATTAAATCAAAATTTTAAAAAATTACNACAAGTAGTTCTCTAGTTTAAGTCTAACTCCAAAAAAAATTTCAAAGGATTAGACTTTGCCTTGGTCAAGTTATTGAGTTTTATTTGGAAAATCCTATTTTTAAATGTAAATAATTATATAAATTAAATCAAAATTTTAAAAAATTACATTTTCTCCTTTGATGTCTTAATTAACCCATGAGTGAGAAAGGATAGAAATTCTAAAGTTATTTGAATTATTTGATGAATTATGAAGTGATAGAGCCTAAGGGGCAAAGGTATAATTTTGGAAATTTAGTGTTAATTAACATTTAGGCTTAATTCAAGAAGGGGAAATGAGCAATCTTTGATCATAATTAACACATTCAAATGATTAAAGCACAATAAATTAATTGGTAGAAACCAATCTCATTTTTCTTAATTAAAGGATAAATTTGTAATTTTCTAAATTTCTAAAATTTGGAAGACTATTAAATTAAATTATCCTAGACTTAGAGGTATGATATTGGGTGTTATTAACTCACTAATTTAATACCCTTATTTGGTATTTAAATGACATTCAAATATTTTGATAATGAATTATTGTTACTTAAAATTCAATTTCTTTAAAAAATTACTAATATATCCACCAAGTTCTTAAGGGCTTAGTAGTGATCTAGGCTAAATCAAATTTGGTTAAATTAGGATTAAAAAAGTGAATGTAACTAGAAATTGAACACCTCTAAAACACTACAAGCCCAACTTGAAAGTAAAATTGGCTAAGTCTCGAGCATCTTCACTCATATAATTCTCAAATTAAATGACAAATGATAATCACCTTACTCTTAGGGATAATTTAAATGTCAATGTTCACTGAGCATTGGAGGTATTCACAGGATGAATTATTAAGCAACATAATAATTTTAAATGAGCTCGAGACTTTTCACCAGGTAGTGAGAGGGAAGCATGGATCTACTTCTTTCTCCTGATTTTTGGATACCTTAGAGGTCTACTAAACTAAGTACGTTTTTCTTAATAAAATCATCCTTAATCAAATTAATGAGGGCTCACCAAGATATGATTTAGGATTTGGTAGATCACCAGAAACGTTTTTCTCCGCTTTACATAAAATTCTTTTAATATATAAATACTGTTGCATGCATTTTGAGTTTCAGTTGAAGATGACTGGAAGACCATCCAAGTATGCTTTTATTGTAATTTTTTTACCAACATTTATTATTTCTCGTACTTTACTTTCCAGTACGTTACTGTGCTTACTCACCTGCATGTATGAACAAAAACACAAACTTACATGTTAAACAACGATGTCACCCTATATGAAAATCAAAACTGCTAAAAAAGCCGCAAAACCCAAAACCAAAATGAAAACTAAAATCAACCAAGATAAAATTCACTACCGCAATATTCAAAATATAAGACAACTCAAAATTTAATCACAAACATCATAAAGCTACAATTACAACTAAATTTAGACGTCTCTATCAAATGAATGGGAATCCCTCGGAGGAGGTAACCTACGGTTGCTAACAAGGCTTCCCATGGTCTAAATGAAAGTATGGAACTCTTTAAGTTGAGTTTAGTAAATTTATTTGAACTAAGTTAATCCAATAGAAAATAGTGGTATCATAATAAGAGAATCGTAGGATCCTAACCGGTGTCACTCTAATTAACTTTAACATTCACCATAACATTTAAGGAACCATAAACATAGGGCCACCTGATTTGACAATATAACCTAACACCTTAGAAAACTTGAACTCGCTACGATAAGGAGCTTGGAGCTAGCATCGTTGGCAGCACCACAATCTTCAACAGCAAGAGGATCTACAACAACATATCTTTCCTTAGAATTTAACAACAAATTTATAGGATTTCAAGGTTGTTTTCCTAGCGCAACATAAATCCTCAACTCATCTTTAAGCCTTTGTGTAGCTCTGCTATACAATATAAGCCCTAACTTGTTAAGGATTCTGAGGTTATCGTTCATCATGACCTAAATCCTCACATCTTTCATGTTATCTGTGTGATCGTTTGACACTAATGTAAGCCCTAAGTTAATAAAATTGGTAGGATGAAATACTTAAATATTTCTCCTCAAAATTGATGCCAAACCATATGATAGATTCAGAAGTCACCGAGGTTCTCCTCTGGATCTATGAGATACCCTGGTTCTCCCTCCTTTGAATTGTACAACAAATGTTCCAAATTTGAGCCATTCCCATTTCACACCTCTTTGTTCGATCTCGTTAAAAAGTCCTTCCCTTTTGAACTCCTTGAAGATAATATTTTCTATTTTTTATTGAGAGTTTTCTTAGGTGACTTTGATTATCTAAAATGTAATTAACTATAGGGGCTTGGCCTTATAGGAAGATTTTCTGAACCCAACTAAATATAAACTCTATTTAATTTTTCGTATTAAATAAGGGAACTTGTTGGCAAATAAAATAGTTTTGCATACCAAAAGAATGCCGTATATTTCTTTGTCTATTTGATTGAGCCTTATCTTCAAGTCTTGTGCTTTTCCTTCGAGATAGATACAGGGTTTGAGGTATAGTGCTCTTTCATTTAAACTATGAAAAATATGGGGTTGGTTNCTTAGATTAACTTCCACAGTACTCGAAAGATTTCTTGAAGGTCAGTTACTCAGTGCAGTAGCAGTATGTCCTAATTGATTTTCAATATTCTTAATAGCAACCCCTTGATTTTGTATTTGATTTCGCATATTCAACATTAATTCTTCCATCGTCAACTTCTTTTCATTAACTTATGGGTTAGGGTTAGAGTTAAATCCAGGAGGATAATAATGTTGATAGTTACGATTTTCTTGATTATATCAATTTCCTGAGGGGTTTATTGAATTTTTATAATTATTCCAACTAAAATTAGGGTGATTTTTCCATCCATGGTTGTAATAGTTAGAATAGGGATTGTTATTTTGATTATTTATAACATTTAAAGTTTCATAAGATGATTGAGTATCAATTATCTGCCCTAACAAATTCTCCTCTAATACTGGTGGTATTTGAGAATAGTTCACTCTAATTTGATCAATCTTTTTTGATATAGCAACAATTTGAGATGCTAAAATAGAAATTGCATCAAAGTCATGAAAACTATATACTCTCTTGGGGTTTACCCGTTGAGAGGGCCATTGCAAATTATTAGTAGTCATTTCTTCTAATAAAGAGTATGCTACAACAAAAGGTTTTGACATTAGTGATCCATCTGCAGCAGCATCTATAATAGATCTAAGTAATCCTACTAATCCATTGTAAAAATTTTGAATTTATAACCAATCCAGTAAAGAATGTGTGGACATTTTCTAAGGAGATCCTTATATCTTCCCTAAGCATCATGTATTGTTTCCCCTTCAAACAGACAAAAATATGTAATATCATTTCTAAGCTTAGCGGTTTTCGAGGGTGGAAAATATTTAGCCAAGAACTTTTGTGATAGTTCTCCCCAATTTTTTATAGATCCAAGTACTAATGAATTTAACCAAGCTTTAGCTTTATCCCTTAATGAAAAAGGAAAATGTCTAAGCCTAACAGTATCATTAGTCACTCCATCATATTTAAAAGTGACACAAATTCCAAGAAAACTAGCAAGATGTGAGTTACGATCTTTAGTAGGTATTCCTCCAAATTAATTATTTTGTACCATTTGGATAATAGCAGGTTTAAGCTCAAATGAATTAGCAGCAACATCAGAATTTTGAATAGTTAAATGAGGTTTATCTGTTGCTGGATTAGCATAATCTTTTAAACGTCTTTCTCAATTTTTATTTATTTGATTATCTAAGTTATTCGCTAGTTCATTCAAATTTTAACTTCTTTTTGTTGCTTTCAAATTTTTCTAATAGTACATTCTAATTTTGAGTCGTAAGGTATTAAACCTTCAGTTCCAATATTTCGCATAAACAAATATAATAAGCAAAGAAAAATTTCTTAAAAATACTCTTAATTATATAGTTAGATATTTTTTTGGATTTTTTATTATATATATATTTTTTGATATTTCGTATTTTGTCTCTAAATTTGTGAATTTACCAAATCTATTTAATGTACTGTTACCCTCACCCGACAACGACGCCAAAAGCTTGATCCCGGTTGAATATAGTTGTGTAAAATTTATAAAGTTGACTTTGCTTTTCAACGGTGTAGAAAATTTAATGTTATATTTTATGAATAATAATGTTAAGCACTTAATGTTGGAATTCTACGCAAATATACGTATCATGAGCAAGTAATATAAGACTTTCTATTTAAGTCCAAAATATTGATCCCATAAGGAAGGTTTAAATTTTGAGATGATAAATTAACTAGGAAATTCACATAAATAAAATGAAATTTTTGTCACTAATTTCGATTATTTGAGATACTATCAAAACTAAATTACTAACTACTACTAAAATTTAAATGTAGAGTTTAAATTAATAACTACTAAACTATGTTTATGTGATGAATTTTTATAATATGAAAAAGCATCTTTCCCACTACACTGTATTTTTGGTAAAATGAGATGAGATAAATGGTTTAAATATTTATTGTGTCAAAAAGGAGCAATTTTATTTCTCTACCCTGATTTAGTGTTATTGAAAATCTGTGGTTAATCTTAGGTTTAGTCCCTAAATCCGTGGCTACGCTAGGAGGATAATGACTCCCACTTCAAAGCTCCCACTTCCCTTCCCCTAAAGGCTAACTCTCACTTTAGTTTTTAAACAAAAAGATTGAACTGAGGATTTTAGTTTGTCACCCTAAAAATCTCTAATTCTACACCCAACAAAGTATATTTTCCTATTTTTTTGCACTTAATTCCATGAACAAAATACTCCTTCATGAACTTAAATGTGATTCTCACTCTGTTGTAGAACTCATACTCTATCTCCCGGATCATATGTTTCACAACATATTTTAACAATTCAATTGGCTAGATTGAAAACTAAATTAAGGGCGGTGTTGAAAAACCATCACAATTTATTTTATATTTTAATGATGGCACATCCAAATTATCTCTTCATTTCACCATATCTCAGAGTAGGGAGAAAGATAAAGGGAACTACTCAGACTTCATGAGAAAGATACAAAAAAACACAAATTTTATATTTAAAAGTAAGTTCATACAACAATAATAAACAAATAACACTTATCTAAAACTCTTTCTTAAAGCAAATCCTTTGTAGCCTCTCTTGAAAAATGTAGGAAGAAGAAATCTTTCACTTCTCTCCCTCTCCAACACTTCCTAGAGAAGAATTCACACTGAANACTGGGGCAAGTAGGAAAGTCCAAATTTGGTTCACCCCTAAGATGTCTTATCGTAGCATTCTCAAACCCAATATCATGTTGTACTCTCCTCTGTTGATATTCATCATTATATGCATTCCTTGTTCCTATCTCTCCCAACTAAGTTTGAAGATTAATTATATCCATTTGTTGAATCATTAGTTGATCCATAATATCTTCAAGCGATGTAGATCGAGAAGTAGATGCCCCTTCAATAAATGTAGAGGGCCTATCCCTTCTTCCACTTCTAGACTCAATAAATGATTCTACTCTTTGAATCATATACCTTCCAATCAGATTCTTTGTTTGTAATCTCTCTTCCTTTATATGGGATTCTACTTCTGATTCTTCACATGGAGTGAAAATCAAGGTAGGGTATCTCAAAACTCTAGAAGTAGAACTACTAGCTATACTCCAGGCATGTTGAACTATAAGTGCACCAACATCTATTGCCTTCATTTTTTGAATGCAATGGTTTAGTACAGCTCTGTCTTTTGTAACATCAGCTAAATGATTTGTTGGCAATAGTCTGACAGAAATAAAGTGGTGCCATACTTTTAACTGAATAGTCAACATGGAAGCAGGGAAATTAACTATCTTGTTATTCTTAATCTTCCACTCTCCTCTTCTATCAGTCAAAAATGCAATTAGTTCCTTCAGTGATGAATCAGTCCTCACAAATTCAGCGTATTCATCATGAAACACGTTTCTAAGCCCATAAAAAGCATTGATCCTTTCAGCGGAAAATACGACCTGATTACCTCTCACCAAGATGTGATCTTCAACAGTGAACCTTAGGTTTTCATAAAACTCCCAAACCATCTGGACAATTGCTACGGTACTAAAGTAGTAGAATCTTTCCCAGTTCTGGGCGAGAATCAGTCTCTAGACCTTGCCACTCGGTTTTGCAAACGCCCGTTCCTGGATCATTCTTTTTGTCTCCATCTGAGTATTGTAACTATGCTTAGCTTTGAACCTAACAAATTTTCATGTATTAAACCCCTCAAACGGCCTTCCTCTCTTAACTNCCAACGAGCAACTTTTTCAACCAACAATAGTGCCGACATAGAGCTACACTTTTCACTAAGTGCAACAGTCTCATGATCTGCAAAGTTCCTTTTCTTGTTTAGTATATCTTTCATAAATTTCACATAAATTGATATTGTTCCAAATCCTTAATGAAAGAAATGTTTATCTTTAACTTCTTAAGGATTTCTAAAATTTTGTAAATTGTTTTTCTTTATTCTTCTGCTTTAATCCATGAGGAAATGGAGGTAAAGATTTTTCTAAGGCAACTTGTGTTTGTTCATTATCATTATGGTCACTTTCCATCTCTTCGTTCTCCTCATCAACTTCAGTATCTTTTTAGATTCTTGTTTGAACTTCTTTTCCATTTTGTAATTGAATAACTTTAATTTGCTCCTTATTTTGATCTCTTAAATTAACTTCCAAAGTACTCGAAAGATTTCTTGAAGGTCAGTTACTCAGTGCAGTAGCAGTATGTCCTAATTGATTTTCAATATTCTTAATAGCAACCCCTTGATTTTGTATTTGATTTCGCATATTCAACATTAATTCTTCCATCGTCAACTTCTTTTCCTTAACTTATGGGTTAGGGTTAGAGTTAAACCAGGAGGATAATAATATTGATAATTACATTTTTCTTGATTATATCAATTTTCTGAGGGGTTTATTGATTTTTTATAATTATTCCAACTAAAATTAGGGTGATTTTTCCATCCATGGTTGTAATAGTTAGAATAGGGATTGTTATTTTGATTATTTATAATATTTAAAGTTTCATAAGATGATTGAGTATCAATTATCTGCCCTAACAAATTCTCCTCTAATACTGGTGGTATTTGAGAATAGTTCACTCTAATTTGATCAATCTTTTTTGATATAGCAACAATTTGAGATGCTAAAATAGAAATTGCATGAAAGTCGTGAAAACAATCTACTCTCTTAGGATTTACCCATTGAGAGGGCCATTGCAAATTATTAGTAGTCATTTCTTCTAATAAAGAGTATGCTACAACAAAAGGTTTTGACATTAGTGATCCATCTGCAGCAGCATCTATAATAGATCTAAGTAATCCTACTAATCCATTGTAAAAATTTTGAATTTATAACCAATCCAGTAAAGAATGTGTGGACATTTTCTAAGGAGATCCTTATATCTTCCCTAAGCATCATGTATTGTTTCCCCTTCAAACAGACAAAAATATGTAATATCATTTCTAAGCTTAGCGGTTTTCGAGGGTGGAAAATATTTAGCCAAGAACTTTTGTGATAGTTCTCCCCAATTTTTTATAGATCCAGGTGCTAATGAATTTAACCAAGCTTTAGCTTTATCCCTTAATGAAAAAGGAAAATGTCTAAGCCTAACAGTATCATTAGTCACTCCATCATATTTAAAAGTGACACAAATTCCAAGAAAACTAGCAAGATGTGAGTTACGATCTTTAGTAGGTATTCCTCCAAATTGATTATTTTGTACCATTTGGATAATAGCAGATTTAAGCGCAAATGAATTAGCAGCAACATCAGGATTTTGAATAGTTAAGTGAGGTTTATCTGTTGCTGGATTAGCATAATCTTTTAAAAGTCTTTCTCAATTTTTATTTATTTGATTATCTAAGTTATTCGCCAGTTCATTCAAATTTTAACTTCTTTTTGTTGCTTTCAAATTTTTCTAATAGTACATTCTAATTCTGAGTCGTAAGGTATTAAACCTTCAGTTTCAATATTTCGCATAACCAAATATAATAAGCAAAGAAAAATTTCTTAAAAATACTCTTAATTATATAGTTAGATAACTTTTTGGATTCTTTATTATATATATATTTTTTGATATTTTGTATTTTTTCTCTAAATTTGTGAATTTACCAAATCTATTTAATGTATCGTTACCCTCACCCAACAACGACGCCAAAAGCTTTATCCCGGTTTAATATAGTTGCGTAAAATTTATAAAGTTGACTCTGCTTTTCAACGGTGTAGAAAATTTAATGTTATATTTTATGAATAATAATGTTAAGCACTTAATGTTGGAATTCTACGCAAATATACGTATCATGAGCAAGTAATATAATACTTTCTATTTAAGTCCAAAATATTGATCCCACGAGGAAGGTTTAAAGTTTGAGATGATAAATTAACTAGGAAATTCACATAAATAAAATGAAATTTTTGTCACTAATTTTGAATATTTGAGATACTATCAAAACTAAATTACTAACTACTACTAAAATTTAAATGTAGAGTTTAAATTAGTAACTACTAAACTATGTTTATGTGATGAATTTTTACAATATGAAAAAGCATCTTTCCCACTACACTGTATTTTTGGTGAGATGAGATGAGATAAATGGTTTAAATATTTATTGTGTCAAAAAGGAGAAATTTTATTTCTCTACCCTGATTTAGTGTTATTGAAAATCTATGGTTAATCTTAGGTTTAGTCCCTAAATCTGTGGCTACGCTAGGAAGATACTGGCTCCCACTTCAAAGCTCCCACTTCCCTTCTCCTAAAGGCTAACTCTCACTTTAGTTTTTAAACAAAAAGATTCAATTGAGGATTTTAGTTTGTCACCCTAAAAATCTCTAATTCTACACCCAAAAAAGTATATTTTCATATTTTTTTGCACTTAATTCCATGAACAAAATACTCCTTCATGAACTTAAATGTGATTTTTACTCTGTTGTAGAACTCATACTTCATTTTTCGGATCATATGTTTCACAACATATTTTAACAAGTCAATTGGCTAGATCGAAAACTAAATTAAGGGCAGTGTTGAAAAACCATCACAATTTATTTTATACTTTAACGATGGCACATCCAAATTATCTCTTCATTTCACCATATCTCAGAGTAGGGAGAAAGATAAAAGGAACTACTCAGACTTCATGAGAAAGATACAAAAAAACACAAATTTTATATTTAAAAGGAAGTTCATACAACAATAATAAACAAATAACACTTATCTGAAACTCTTTCTTAAAGCAAATCCTTTGTAGCCTCTCTTCAAAAAATGTAGGAAGAAGAAATCTTTCACTTCTCTCCCTCTCCAACACTTCCTAGAGAAGAATTCACACTGAAACTCACCACAAAAACCCAAAACTATAAAGAAAATAAATGACTAACGGTGTGGAAGAATGTAAAGTGGCAAGGAAGAGCACGAAGAGGTGCGAAGGGGGGTCTTTTCTGATCAATTTTGGCTCTAAATAGAGCCTAGGGTTGGTTCACCAATAGGTGCATCCAAAAACTCTTCAAAAAGCATCTAAATCAATCAATCTTCTAGAAACAGGGTCTAGACCGACACTAGCACCGTCAGCGCCAGTGACCATCTAAATAAATCTGTCTCCTCTGTTAAACGGTACCATCGGTGCCCAGTCTGGCGCCAACTGGGCACCGACGGTGCTGAACAATTTTTCAAAATCTCAATTTTGACTCCAAATTTCATCCTTTTTCCTTCATTTTTGCTCNCATCAATCTTCTAGAAACAGGGTCTAGACCGACACTAGCGCCAGTGACCATCTAAATAAATCTATCTCCTCTGTTAAACGGTACCATCGACGCCCAGTCTGGCGCCAACTGGGCACTGACGGTGCTGAACAATTTTTCAAAATCTCAATTTTGACTCCAAATTTCATCCTTTTTCCTTCATTTTTGCTCCAAGTCCTAAAAATTAACAACTTGCAATAAAACATAAAAGTTAACTTCCATTAAAGTGCAATATCACCAAAAATGAGTATTAAATATGGATCTAAAAATGCATATATTTTTGGTGTATCAATTAGGCATCTCCTCAAGCTTCTTCTCTATTATTTTTCTTTTCTTTTTGTTTCTCCTTTTTTTCCTTTCTTTTATTTTAAGATCTTTTCAATCCTTTCTTTTTTTTTCTTTTTCTTTTTCAAGTGAGGATTATTATATCTAGATAGCCTTTAATAATTTTGAACTTTACTATCCTCTTCTTAAAGTCAAAACTCTATACCTTTCTTTACTTTATAAATTCATATTTGTTTAAGATTTTTCATAAAGTCTCATTCTTTTCTTCTTACATGAAACTCTAAAATTCTTAATACTTCAAAAATACAATTTTCTTTTATAAAAAACATAGTCTCATCCTATCATACCAAATATCTTTAACTTTAGAATTGACCTTCATTAAAAAAAAATTACCTAAATTTACCACANGTTTTCTTTACTTTAAATATAAAAATCATAGTCTTATCCTATCATACCAAATATCTTTAACTTTAGAATTGACCTTCATTAAAAAAAAATTACCTAAATTTACCACAATATTTATAAACATTAGTATAGTCATT
The DNA here is from genome assembly GCA_002079205.1 of Phalaenopsis hybrid cultivar. Classification (NCBI taxonomy): domain Eukaryota; kingdom Viridiplantae; phylum Streptophyta; class Magnoliopsida; order Asparagales; family Orchidaceae; genus Phalaenopsis; species Phalaenopsis hybrid cultivar. The sequence continues at coordinate 242,109 of JXCR01148433.1, forward strand.
TAAATTTAAATCTTAATATCTCAAGCCATGTTCAATTAATTTTAAAAATATAGTTACTTAAGGACAAATAAAATTTAGTTTACTCCTTTTCAAAAGAAAATTTTCTTTCCCCAAACTTAAGTTTTTAAGTGATTTTAAATATATTTTTAGTATAAAATTTAATAGGTGAAAGAAAACAGTAAATGCTTGAAAATAAAAACTAACCTGTAGAGAATTTCTAACTATGAAACTAGGCTCTAGTATAATGTTGGTACTAACTTTAAAACTACATACAGGCTTTAAAGCGTTAAATAAAACATAATATATTCTAGAGAATTTACTCAGAATTAAAAACATAAATACAAATACTGAAGAGACTAAACTGACAAACTAAACTAAAAATCCTAAAAACGTAGAAAAAGTGAAAGTCAACAGTTAATATTAAAGATTCAGTTCACAACACAACATAAAAGTTTTTACTACAATAGTTTTCAAATGAAAGTACGTCACAATATAAACAACAACAAAAATCAAACATAAAAAACAAACTAAAATAAACTCATAAAATATCAATCCTCATCTCCTTCCTCTTCATCATCTGGTTTTTCTTCTTATTCATCATGAATGGGAGTATAAAGAGTGAACTGGGGCAAGTAGGAAAGTCCAAATTTGGTTCACCCCTAAGATGTCTTACCGTAGCATTCTCAAACCCAATATCATGTTGTACTTTCCTCTGTAGATATTAATCATTATATGCATTCCTTGTTCCTATCTCTCCCAACTGAGTTTGAAGATTAATTATATCCATTTGTTGAATCATTAGTTGATCCATAATATCTTCAAGCGATGTAGATCGAGAAGTAGATGCCCCTTCAACAAATGTAGAGGGCCTATCCCTTCTTCCACTTCTAAACTCAATAAATGATTCTACTCTTTGAATCATATACCTTCCAATCAGATTCTTTGGTTGTAATCTCTCTTCATTTATATGGGATTCTACTTCTGATTCTTCACATGGAGTGAAAATCAAGGTAGGGTATCTCAAAACTCTAGAAGTAGAACTACTAGCTATACTCCAGGCATGTTGAACTATAAGTGCACCAACATCTATTGCCTTCATTTTTTGAATGCAATGGTTTAGTACAGCTCTGTCTTTTGTAACATCAGCTAAATGATTTGTTGGCAATAGTCCGACAGAAATAAAGTGGTGCCATACTTTTAACTGAGTAGTCAACATGGAAGCAGGGAAATTAACTAACTTGTTATTCTTAATCTTCCACTCTCCCCTTCTATCAGTCAAAAATGCAATTACTTCATTCAGTGATGAATCAGTCCTCACAAATTCAGCGTATTCATCATGAAACACGTTTCTAAGCCCATAAAAAGCATTGATCCTTTCAGCGGAAAATACGACCTGCTTACCTCTCACCAAGATGTGATCTTCAACAGTGAACCTTAGGTTTTCTTAAAACTCCCAAACCATCTGGACAATTGCTACGGTACTGAAGTAGTAGAATCTTTCCCAGTTCCAGGCGAGAATCAGTCTCTAGACCTTGCCACTTGGTTTTGCAAACGCCCGTTCTTGGATCATTCTTTTTGTCTCCATCTGAGTATTATAACTATGCTTAGCTTTGAACCTAACAAATTTTCATGTATTAAACCCCTCAAACGGCCTTCCTCTCTTAACTCGTGGAGCCATTTGGAAATTCTATGAAAATCTAAATATAGTCCAAATAAATCACTAAATAAAAAATCTAACTCAAGCAAGATTATTTGGTAAGAAACTTTTTTTCTTCATGTTTTTTCATCAAAACTTCCAAATTTCGGATTTTCTAAAACTAGGGTGAAAATTAAAAATTTCTAAGTTAAAGTGAAGCTCTTACCAAGAGAAAATGAAATCTATGATTTTTAGCCATTGAATCCTTCTCTTTTGCCCACAATGTGATGCCCTAGACCAAGGTCTTGAGGTAGGTGATGACTCAAGCAGAGAAAACAGAGTTTTTCCATGCAATTTTTTTTGTTTTCTGGGCAATAAGTCGTGTTCAAACTTTTGGTGCATCATGCCCGAAAACTCTGTAAATTGGCGCATCTTGTGCTAGAGATTAATTCTCTAGATTTTGATTTTTATGGAAACCTGCTCCATACCGCTTTACGTCAACCTCTACTTGACTCAAATAAACCCTTCTAGGAATATATAAACATCACACTAACACAAAACTTTCACAAACAATAGAATACTCACATTTATATATAAAATCAATGTTATTACAAACAAACATTTTTTCCAAGCCAACAGACATCAAATTCAGAGTTCTAAAGCAAACCAACATCCTAACACTGAAATTAAACATCAAAATTCAAAACATAAACATAGATAGTGTTCATTAGAAAGGAAATGCAATCAAACTTAGCAAACTAAAACAAATAATAATACTAAACAAAACGTTCCGTGCATAAATTAAGATCAAACATCTTCTTCACTATCCTCCTCCTGGATACTCCCATAGATTGCTAGTGCACATATAGGTTGTAGAAGGGTCAAAATGGAAATTCATCAATTTAATTTTCCTCCTCAATCCAAGCATGTTTCATGAACATACGTACCAATCCCTCTTCAATACACCTTGTACATTCAAAATGTTCCTTTAGTCTCCAATCCAAATATTCCAGCATTTCAATAGTATTTCCAATCACATGCATAAGTTTCTGCACCTCTTTCTCTAGCTTCTTGATCCTTTTTGAAAGTGCACTCAAGTTGCAGTAGGGCTGAACAGGTGATGAATTTTGAGATCCTTGATCCATCAGTACATTCATATAATATTCATCTCTCANCTCATTTAAATTTAAATCTTAATATATCAAGCCATGTTCAATTAATTTTAAAAATATAATTACTTAAGGACAAATAAAATTTAGTTTACTCATTTTCAAAAGAAAATTTTCTTTCCCCAAACTTAAGTTCTTAAGTGATTTTAAATATATTTTTAGTATAAAATTTAATAGGTGAAAGAAACAGTAAATGCTTGAAAATAAAAACTAACCTGTAGAGAATTTCTAACTATGAAACTGGGCTCTAGTATAATGTTGGTATTAACTTTAAAACTACATACAAGATTTAAAGCGTTAAATAAAACATAATATATTCTAGAGAATTTACTCAGAATTAAAAACATAAATACAAATACTGAAGAGACTAAACTGACAAACTAAACTAAAAATCCTAAAAACGTAGAAAAAGTGAAAGTCAACAGTTAATATTAAAGATTCAGTTCACAACACAACATAAAAGTTTTTACTACAATAGTTTTCAAATGAAAGTACGTCACAATATAAACAACAACAAAAATCAAACATAAAAAACAAACTAAAATAAACTCATAAAATATCAATCCTCATCTCCTTCCTCTTCATCATCTGGTTTTTCTTCTTATTCATCATGAATGGGAGTATAAAGAGTGAACTGGGGCAAGTAGGAAAGTCCAAATTTGGTTCACCCCTAAGATGTCTTACCGTAGCATTCTCAAACCCAATATCATGTTGTACTTTCCTCTGTAGATATTAATCATTATATGCATTCCTTGTTCCTATCTCTCCCAACTGAGTTTGAAGATTAATTATATCCATTTGTTGAATCATTAGTTGATCCATAATATCTTCAAGCGATGTAGATCGAGAAGTAGATGCCCCTTCAACAAATGTAGAGGGCCTATCCCTTCTTCCACTTCTAAACTCAATAAATGATTCTACTCTTTGAATCATATACCTTCCAATCAGATTCTTTGGTTGTAATCTCTCTTCATTTATATGGGATTCTACTTCTGATTCTTCACATGGAGTGAAAATCAAGGTAGGGTATCTCAAAACTCTAGAAGTAGAACTACTAGCTATACTCCAGGCATGTTGAACTATAAGTGCACCAACATCTATTGCCTTCATTTTTTGAATGCAATGGTTTAGTACAGCTCTGTCTTTTGTAACATCAGCTAAATGATTTGTTGGCAATAGTCTGACAGAAATAAAGTGGTGCCATACTTTTAACTGAATAGTCAACATGGAAGCAGGGAAATTAACTATCTTGTTATTCTTAATCTTCCACTCTCCTCTTCTATCAGTCAAAAATGCAATTAGTTCCTTCAGTGATGAATCAGTCCTCACAAATTCAGCGTATTCATCATGAAACACGTTTCTAAGCCCATAAAAAGCATTGATCCTTTCAGCGGAAAATACGACCTGATTACCTCTCACCAAGATGTGATCTTCAACAGTGAACCTTAGGTTTTCATAAAACTCCCAAACCATCTGGACAATTGCTACGGTACTAAAGTAGTAGAATCTTTCCCAGTTCTGGGCGAGAATCAGTCTCTAGACCTTGCCACTCGGTTTTGCAAACGCCCGTTCCTGGATCATTCTTTTTGTCTCCATCTGAGTATTGTAACTATGCTTAGCTTTGAACCTAACAAATTTTCATGTATTAAACCCCTCAAACGGCCTTCCTCTCTTAACTCGTGGAGCCATTTGGAAATTCTATGAAAATCTAAATATAGTCCAAATAAATCACTAAATAAAAAATCTAACTCAAGCAAGATTATTTGGTAAGAAACTTTTCACCATGAGTTTTCTTCAAGTTTTTTCATCAAAACTTCCAAATTTCGGATTTTCTAAAACTAGGGTGAAAATTAAAAATTTCTAAGTTAAAGTGAAGCTCTTACCAAGAGAAAATGAAATCTATGATTTTTAGCCATTGAATCCTTCTCTTTTGCCCACAATGTGATGCCCTAGACCAAGGTCTTGAGGTAGGTGATGACTCAAGCAGAGAAAATGGAGTTTTTCCATGCAATTTTTTTGTTTTCTAGGCAATAAGTCGTGTTCAAACTTTTGGTGCATCATGCGCGAAAACTCTGTAAATTGGCGCATGTTGTGCTAGAGATTAATTCTCTAGATTTTCATTTTTATGGAAACCTGCTCCAAACCGCTTTACGTCAACCTCTACTTGACTTAAATAAACCTTTCTAGGAATATATAAACATCACACTAACACAAAACTTTCACAAACAACACAATACTCACATTTATATATAAAATCAATGTTATTACAAACAAACATTTTTTCCAAGCCAACAGACATCAAATTCAGAGTTCTAAAGCAAACCAACATCCTAACACTGAAATTAAACATCAAAATTCAAAACATAAACATAGATAGTGTTCATTAGAAAGGAAATGCAATTGAACTTAGCAAACTAAAACAAATAATACTAAACAAAACGTTCCGTGCATAAATTAAGATCAAACATCTTCTTCACTATCCTCCTCCTGGATACTCCCATAGATTGCTAGTGCACATATAGGTTGTAGAAGGGTCAAAATGGAAATTCATCAATTTAATTTTCCTCCTCAATCCAAGCATGTTTCATGAACATACGTACCAATCCATCTTCAATACGCCTTGTACGTTCAAAATGTTCCTTTAGTCTCCAATCCAAATGTTCCAGCATTTCAATAGTATTTCCAATCACATGCATAAGTTTCTGCAGCTCTTTCTCTATCTTCTTGATCCTTTTTGAAAGTGCACTCAAGTTGTAGTAGGGCTGAACAGGTGATGAATTTTGAGATCCTTGATCCATCAGTACATTCATATAATATTCATCTCTCATTCCAATACAGTTGCAATAGACTTCTGGATTCATCGACTTCCAAGGATGAAACACTTTTTCTCAACTTTCATAAGGTACTTGCGATTGAATTCATAGTAGAAAAATAGTGGATGGATGTCCAAGTCCAGTTGCAGATCCATTCACAATCAAAACCAAAATTGATTTCACAATAATAGCTCTAACATTAAAAGGTTTTCCGGTTTGAATGTAATAATTTAAAAAAGTGCTCTCCTTTGTTACCTTAGTAATTTTCATGGTAGACAGTAATTTTGATGAAATGAAGAGCCCAATTTTCATCTTCATTCGTAAGGTAGCGGTAGAGTTCATTCATATTCTCTCTTGTAGGGGTAAAGTTTGCATAATGGCGGATAGACACATTTTTAATCATAAATATCTCGTTTATTCTTGAAAGAGTGAATTGCACAAACTTTCCTCACACGTAAATCACTCCTTGGTTGATCCCATGAAGGTTTTCATAAAATTCTTTTACTACAGGAACAACAACAATGGCAGTAGTGTAGAAAAGCACTTTCCAATGCCTCTGCGCAATAGTCTCTTCTACTTGAGTATTCAGCGTCTTGAATCCTCGATTCATAAATCCTTTTTCTATGATAAGCATCTTCTCCACTAGAACTCGATCATGTAACTTTTGCGCATCAAAACTAATGAACTTTCTCTTATGCCCATTCACTTTAAATTTTGATTTCAATTATGCCCATTCACTTTAAATATTCGTCCAGTCTTGGGGTCTTCAATATTAACTGCCCCATAGGGCTAGACTTTTATAACTCTGAAAGGTCCCTTTCCACCTAGACTACAATTTTCAGGAAATAAGTTCAATCTTGTATTATATAATAAAACTTTTTGTACAGGTTCAAATTCTCTTTTTATTATCTTCTGATCATGCTAGTCTTTTGTCTTTTCCTTATAAATTCTCGCATTATTCTAAGATTCATTCCTAATTTCCTCAAGCTCATTCAATTGTAATAATCTTTTCTCACCAACTTCTTTCAAATTGAAATTGAATTCTTTTCTCGCTCAATAAGCTTTATGCTCCAATTCAAATGGCAAGTGACAAGTCTTCCCAAAAATTAATCAATAAGGGGACATTCCTATTGGTGTCTTATAGGCTGTCCTGTATGCCCATAATGCAGAATCCAATCTAGTAGGCCATTATATTTTACTAGGATTAACACTCTTTTCCAAAATTCTCTTAATTTCATGATTAGATACTTCTGCTAAACCACTNACCTCTACGCAATAGTCTCTTCTACTTGAGTATTCAGCGTCTTGAATCCTCGATTCATAAATCCCTTTTCTATGATAAGCATCTTCTCCACTAGAACTCGATCATGTAACTTTTGCGCATCAAAACTAATGAACTTTCTCTGGTTTAAAATTCTAAATCTAGTGGAGGTTTTAGAGTGAAATGCCATAGGATTTGAAAAGTGGTGACTCTTCCCTTGTTTTCCCTTTAAAATATGGTTTGGAGTCAGTTTTTAGGAGTTATATGGAGAAGAAATAACCAAAAACTGCCAAAAATCATCGTTTGACTCGTTTTAAATATTTTCAAACCCGCGATGCATGATGCGCCAATCTGGCGTATCATGCGCCAACTCTCTAGAAAGTGGCGCATCATGTGCCAGTTCCAAAATTTTTATTGTTTCAATTTTGATCCATTAAATTCTCAATTTTTCTATAAAATTAAACAAATAAAGATGTTTCTAAATATTTTAACAAATACACGGACTATATAATAACATAAACATAAATATACGTAAAATATTTCAAAAAAAAACAAACTCAAAAACTAACTAACAATGATACATATTGGTTTCCTCCCATAAAGCGTTTGGTTTAATGTCATCTGACCGACATTCCCATTCTTATTCTGTGTCACCCAAGATTACAGACTCTTTAAAAGCTGGTCTTTGACCATCAAAATATGATTTCAATTATGCCCATTCACTTTAAATATTCGTCCAGTCTTGGGGTCTTCAATATTAACTGCCCCATAGGGCTAGACTTTTATAACTCTGAAATGTCCCTTTCCACCTAGACTACAATTTTCAGGAAATAAGTTCAATCTTGTATTATATAATAAAACTTTTTGTACAGGTTCAAATTCTCTTTATATTATCTTCTGATCATGCCAGTCTTTCGTCTTTTCCTTATAAATCCTCGCATTATTCTAAGATTCATTCCTAATTTCCTCAAGCTCATTCAATTGTAATAATCTTTTCTCACCAACTTCTTTCAAATTGAAATTGAATTCTTTTCTCGCTCAATAAGCTTTATGCTTCAATTCAAATGGCAAGTGACAAGTCTTCCCAAAAATTAATCTATAAGGGGACATTCCTATTGGTGTCTTATAGGATGTCCTGTATGCCCATAATGCAGGATCCAATCTAGTAGGCCATTTTATTTTACTAGGATTAACACTCTTTTCCAAAATTCTCTTAATTTCACGATTAGATACTTCTGCTAAACCACTAGTTTGGGGATAAGCAGTTGCAATTTTATGCATTGTATTATATTTTTCCACCAATCTTGTAACTGTTACATTCCTAAAATGAGATCCTCCATTGGTAAGATTAATCTCGGCATTCCATATCTTGTAAAAATATTTTTAATTCAAAAATTTGAAAGGCTTCAAGCATCACATCGAGGTAAAGAGATTGCTTCAATCCTTTTTGAAACACAATTCACTACAATCAATATGTATATATTTCCGGATGANCTTAATTCAAAAATTTGAAAGGCTTCGAGCATCACATCTAGGTAAAGAGATTGCTTCAATCCTTTTTGAAACACAATTCACTACAATCAATATGTATATATTTCCGGATGAGGGTATAAATGGTCCCATAAAATCCAATCCCCATGCATAAAAAAATTCAATTTCCAAATTAAAATTTAAAGGCATTTCATTTATTCTTAAAATATTACCTACTCTCTAACACCGATCACATGTTTTGATATATAATATATTAACATTTCTAAATAGAGTAGGCCAATAAAATTCAGCTTGTAAAATTTTATGAACAGTTCTATNTTTCTTAAAATATTACCTACTCTCTAACACCGATCCCATGTTTTAATAGATAATATATTAACATTTCTAAATAGAGTAGGCCAATAAAATTCAGCTTGTAAAATTTTATGAACAGTTCTATCATTCACAAAATTTCCTCCAAACTCAGAATCATGAAATTTTTGAATAATTTACCAAATTTCTTTATAAGGCACACATTGTCTCATCATTAACTCTTTACATTGCTTATGTAAATAAGGATCATCCCAAAAATAAGATTTTGTATCTTGAATGAATTTCTTTTCCTATTGTTTTGTTAATCCATATGGTAAAATACCACTAATAATATAATTTACAATATCAACATACAAAGGCATTTTCCATCCTTTTACAATACAAACTCAAACTCTTGTATTAGAAGTACCCATCTAATAAAACTTGGTTTAGCTTCCTTCTTTTGCATCAAATATTTAATAGCCGAATGGTCAGTATGCACAACACATTTAGCTCTAATTACATATGATCTAAACTAATCAAAAGCATACACAATAGCTATTAAATCTCTTTCAGTGGTAGTGTAATTAATTTGAGCATCATTAAGAGTCTTATTAGCTTAATACATAACTTTAAAAATCTTATCATATCTCTGCCATAAAATAGCCCCAATTGCATAATCACTAGCATCACACATTACTTCAAATAGTTTCTCCCAATCAGGTGACATAATTATAGGATCAGTGATCAATTTTTCCATTAAAGTTTCATAGGCTTTAAAGAAATCTTGAATAAAGTCAAATGTTGTATCTTTTTTGAGAAGTTGGCATGAAGGTTTAGTAATTTTTGAAAAATCTTTAATGTATCTCCTATAAATCCCAACAAGTCCTAAAAAGCTCCTAACTCCTCTTACTGTAGTAGGTGGAGGTAGGTTTGATATAACCAGCATTTTTGCAGGATCTACTTTTATGTCATTTTCTGAAATTTTATGCCCAAGAACAATTCCTCTTGCAACCATAAATTGACATTTTTCCTTGTTCAATACAAGATTAGTCTTTCCACAACATTCTATAACTTATTCTACATGATTTAGACATATTTTAAATGAATTTCCAATTGTAGAAAAATTGTCCATAAAGAATTCAACCCCTTTTTCAATCAAATCTCTGAAAATTGACATCATACATCTTTGAAATGTTGCAGGTGCATTACATAATCTAAAAGGCATTCACTGAAAAGTAAAAGTTCCTTAAGGACTACTAAATATTGTTTTATCTTGATCCTCTATAGCAAAGGGTATTTGATGATAACCGGTAAGTCCATCTATAAAACCAAAATATTTATGCCCAGCTAATCTTTCCAACATTTGGTCCAAAGAGGGTAAAGGAAAATGAATCTTCATGGTGGCAGAATTTAATTTTCTGTAATCTATGCAGATTTGCCAACCAGTGACTTGTCTTGTTGATATTAATTCATTATACTCATTTGTCACTATATTCACACCTCCTTTCTTTGGAATACAGTGAATTGGATTAACCCAAGCACTAACTGAAATATGATATATTTTTTCAGCATCTAACCATTTTAAAATTTTGTTTCTTTACAACTTCTTTCATCATAGGATTTAATCTCCTTTAAAGACCAGCTCTTGGTTTATGTTGATCTTCTAATAAAATTCTATACATACAAATTGAAGGATTGGTTCCTTTAATATCAGCTAATGTCCATCCAAAGGCTTTCTTATATCCTTCCAAAGTTTCCAACAACTATTTTTCTTGATTGTTGGAGTTTCCCAATGGGTTTGCAGCAATGTTGTTTCCTTATTGCAGATTTGCAGCCTTAGAATTATTGTTACTCCAACTAAAGTTTGCATGATTCTTCCAACAAGTGTTATAATAATTGACATAAGGGTTATTAGAATGATTGTTTATTGCATTTAAAGTCTCATATAAAGATTGAGATTATATCATTTATCCCAATGAGTTTTCCAAGCACAAGTGTTATATGAGAATAATTTATTCCATATTGATCTATCTTCGTCAGTATAACAACTATTTGGTTAGCTAAAATAATATAGCATCAGAACCATGAATACTAGATACTCTTTTTAGATTTACCCTTTTAGAGAGCCATTGTAAATTATTTGTAGCCATCTCTTCAATTAATGATCCATCAATAGCAACGTCAATTATCGATCTAAGAGATCAACCAACCTATTATAAAAAGTTTGAATTATTAACCAATCTAGCAACACATGGTGTGGACACTTTCTAAGGAAATCTTTAAATCTTTCCCAGGCTTCATAAATTGATTCCCCTTCAAACAGAAAATAAAATGTGATATCATTTGTAAGCTTAGCAGTTTTTAAAGGTGGGAAATATTTAGATAAGAATTTTTGTGATAAATCTCCCCATTTTCTGATAGATCCAGATGCCAATGAGTTTAACCACATCTTAGCTTTATCCCTGAGTGAAAAAAGAAGAGTTTTAAGCCTGACAGCATCATTCGACACTCCATCATATTTAAATGTAGCACACAATTCTAGAAAACCAGTAATATGTAAATTAAGATCTTCAGTAGGTGTTCACCAAATTGATTGTTTTGAACCATTTGGATAATAGCAGGTTTAAGATCAAATGAATTGGTAACTACAACAAGGTTTTGAATACTCAAATAAATTTCATCTGTTGTAGGATTAGCATAAGCTCTTAAAGGTCTTTGATGATGTTTATTTTCATTTCTAGCATGATTTAAATTGCAAGCCATTTTGCTGAAATGATCTTTCTCTTTTTTTTTTGCTTTTAATTTTTTTAAACAATTCTTTCTAACTCAAAATTGTAAGGTACTAAATTTTTAGATCTTACGCTATGCAAAAAAAAATTAAAGCAAAGGACTAAAAACAAGCAAACACACTTAAATAGTAAAATGTTCAAACTAAACTACAAACACACATTTTCATATTTTATATTTGAAATAAAATAAAGTAAAATACTAATATTTTGCATTACTTCCCCAACAATAGCCCCAAAAATTTGATGTGAGTGGATTTAGTGTGAGAATTTTGCAAATATTTTTCAATAATACAAAAATACACACGGTAGATATATAATAAATATGCAAATAATCCCAACAAAAATACATTTTATGAAAATAATTTATCTTTTAAAACTTTTTTTAAAGTGCTAAATTCCCTTTAAAATCAACGCAAGTATATGCATCACCCAGGTAATAAAGGGCTCTAATGGAGTCTTAGATATCTAAGTACTAAACTTTCAAAAATAAAATTACAAAAAATTAAACAAAGTTTTTGTTGTGATGGGGAGTTCCAATTTAAGAAAGTATCCTTCCCCTTTAAAATGAGTATATTGATTGTGAAAAAATTGAAATCAATTGAAAAGATATATATAAACTATTTTGTGCCACATAGGAGCAATCCTTTTATTTACCCTCTTTTGAGTGCTATAAAGAACATTGAATAATCTAGAGTTTGTTCCCAATTATGTGGTTTGTTTGGAAGGATACCGGCTGCCACTCTAGAGCTCCCACTACTCCCTCCCCTCAGGGTTAAAAATCTCGCTTTAGTTTCCAATCAATCGAACCAAATTGGTGATTTTAATATGTCACCTTAAAATCTCCAATTCTGAATCCAACAAAGTATATTTCCCTATTTATTTGCACCCAATCCCACGGATGACATACTCTCTCATGAAATCAAATGTTATTCTTCCTATATTGTAGAAATCATATCTCATTTAAGAACATATGCCTCTCAACAATTCTTAGCATTTCAATTGGCTAGATTGAAAAGTAAATGCGATCGGAGTTCAAATAATCACAAATTGTTATCATTTAAAATCATGGAAAATAAAATCTATTTTTCACAAAACCATATCTCAAAGTAGGGAGAAGGATAAAGATGACTACTCAGAATTGATGAGAAGGATACGATAGAACATGGATTTCATATATAAAAATAAGTTTACAAAAAAAAGAAATCAAAATACAACTTTTCTCACAATCCTTCCCAAGAAAATCCCTAGAAGTTCTCTCTAAGTCTTTCTCTCTTTAAATTCACTCTCATTTCTCTCTTAGAAGTCTAATGAAGAAGAAATCTCTCACCTTCCCTCTCCTCTTACAACCCTAGAAGAAAATCTCCTCTTCTGTCTTTATCTCTAACTCACGCCCCCTCTCTCTGTCTCTCACGCCACACACCAAAAGCGCCCTTCAAGTCTTCTTCTTTTATTTCGGGCTGCCTCCTTTAGAAAAGAATTTAAAATTCCCTCGAAAATTCCCTCCAAAAGTCAACTCTTTTGAATTCAAAAGATCTGTCATTTGATCTAAGAGTCATATCCCGTCATAAAATAACCTTGCGAAGTGTCTAGATGCACATAATTACTCTAAAAGGTTTGTAGAACAAGTGCCCCTTTGAAAATTCATGCAAAATTTATCTCAAACTACCTTAATTTGAAAAAGTCATTCTTGGCGCATCATGCGCCAGTTGTTCAGATTTTGGCGCATCAATCATCGATCTGCCGCATAATGTGCCAGAATCCCAAAATTCATTATTTTGGCTCCAAATTTCATCTTTTTTGCTACTTTTGCTCCAAATGCCTAAAAATGATATACCTATAACAAAAAAATACTCTTCTTTAAAGTGCAATGTCACAAAAAATAAGCATCAAATAGGTACTTAAAATACTATATTATTTGGTGTATCACCTATCTTAAAGAATTTATAAAAGATGTTTTAGTAAAAGTTGATAAATTTATTTTTTTCCTATGGATTTCATTGTGTTAGAAATGGAGGAAGATAAAGAAATTCCAATCATTTTAGGAAGACCATTTTTTGCTACTAGAAGAGCTTTGATAGATATGCAGAAAGGATAATTAACAAGGAAAGTTAGCGATCAAGTGGTCACATGTAATATTGCACAGTCAATCAGATATCCAACAAAAGGTAGAAAAGATGAAGGCTTCAGAATGGAAATTAATGACTGTTTAATGAAGGAATATTTCATAGATACTAATGAAAAGAAAATTGAAGAAGAAAATTTAGAGTATGAGAATGAGGATATAGTTCAAGATGAATCTATGGAAGTGAGTAATGAAGAATTAGATTATGTTAAAAAATAATTTGAATTGTTAGATCCTGCAAATGATAATAAAAATACGATTTCCTTGATTGTAAAACCTCTTGAACTAGAAATGAAAACACTTCATGCACATTTAAAATATGTCTTTTAAGGAGATTTATCTACATTACCTATTATTGTATCCTTAGAATTAACTGAAGCACAAGAACAAAAGTTGTTGGAAACTTTAAGAAGATATAAGAAAGCTTTTGGATGTACATTAGCTGATTTTAAAGGAATCGGGCCTTAGATTTGTATGCATGGAATTTTATTAGAAGAACATAATGAACCAAAAGTCTACCCTCAAAGAAGATTAAACCCTATGATGAAAAAAAATGTTAATAAAGTGATTTTAAAATGGTTACATATGGGAATAATATATCATATTTCAGACAGTTCTTGGGTGAGTCCAATTCACTACGTTCCTAAGAAAGGGGGTGTGACTGTTGTGACAAATGAGAATAATGAATTAATACCAACAAGACAAGTCACTGGATGGTGAACATGCATTGATTATAGAAAATTAAATTTGGCTACCAGGAAAGATCACTTTCCTTTATCATTTTTTTACCAGAAGATGGATAGTCTAGCTGAGAATAAACATTTTTTCTTTTTAGGTGGATATATGGGCTATCATCAACTATCAATTGCTCAAGAGGATCAAGAGAAGACAACATTTACTAGTCCTTATGGGTCTTTTTCTTTTCAGCAAATGCCCTTTGGTTTATGTAATGCACCTGCAATATTTTAAAGATGTATGATGTAAGTTTTCAGTGATCTAATTAGAAAAGAGATAGAAGTCTTTAAGGATGGTATTTTTTTTTTGAAACTTCATTTTAAATATGCCTAAATCATTTAGAGAAACTTTTGGAACGACAAGAAAAGACAAATTTAGTGTTAAACTGGGAAAATGTCAATTCATGGTTGCATGAGGAATTTTACTTGGGCATAAAATTTCATAAAATGGTATGGAAGTAGAACCAACAAAAATTCAAGTTATATCTAATCTACCTGAACCTACTACTGTAAGAGGAGTGTTGACCTCACCTTTGGTTGAGGTCTAGTTTTTCCTCTTTATTAGCCTAAGGTCTAGTCGGAGGAATTTCCTATTGATTATTCTTAGAAAGCTAGACAAGAAGCCTCACCATAAGAAATTCTACACTCTTCTCTACGCAACTTGAAGTTCCACATATTGGTCTTAACCTCTAGAACTCAGTAGGTGGGGTCACTTTGGGAGAACTCAAAATGAGTCACCCTTAGCACTGCTAGACCATAGGGTTGACCCTGGGTGTTGGTCTAGGGCTAAGGCACTCTCTTGCACTCACAATCACTCACTACCCTAAACCCAGAACTTCTAGGCTTTGGTCCCTTGATACTTTTGGGAGANAAATATCAACATACAAAGGTATTTTCCATCCTTTTACAACATAAAGTCGTTCATCATGAAAAGTTTGATTAATTTCTTTTTTCATGTCAAGCATTTCTTCTTGTTCTAGCCTAGAAAAATGATCAGTAATTTGATTATCAATCCCTTTCCTATCGACTACCACAAACTCAAACTCTTGCATTAGAAGTACCCATCTAATAAAACTTGGTTTAGCTTCCTTCTCTTGCATCAAATATTTAATAGCCGAATGGTTAGTATGCACAACACATTTAGCTCTAATTAGATATGATCTAAACTAATCAAAAGCATACACAATAGCTATTAAATCTCTTTTAGTGGTAGTGTAATTAATTTGAGCATCATTAAGAGTCTTATTAGCTTAATACATAACTTTAAAAATCTTATCATATCTCTGCCCTAAAATAGCTTCAATTGCATAATCACTAGCATCACACATTACTTCAAAAGGTTTCTCCCAATCAGGTGACATAATTATAGGAGCAGTGATCAATTTTTCCATTAAAGTTTCATAGGCTTTAAAGAAATCTTGAATAAAGTCAAATGTTGTATCTTTTTTCAGAAGTTGGCATAAAGGTTTAGTAATTTTTGAAAAATCTTTAATGTATCTCCTATAAATCCCAACAAGTCCTAAAAAGCTCCTAACTCCTCTTACTGTAGTAGGTGGTAGGAGGTTTGATATAACCAGTATTTTTGCAGGATCTACTTTCATGTCATTTTCTGAAATTTTATGCCCAAGAACAATTCCTCTTGCAACCATAAATTGACATTTTTCCTTGTTCAATACAAGATTAGTCTTTCTACAACATTCTAGAACTTTTCTACATGATTTAGACATATTTTAAATGAAGTTCCAAATTTAGAAAAATCGTCCATAAAGAATTCAACCCTTTTTTCAATCAAATCTCTGAAAATTGACATCATACATCTTTGAAATGTTGCAGGTGCATTACATAATCTAAAAGGCATTCACCGAAAAAAAAAATTTCCTTAAGGACTACTAAATATTGTTTTATCTTGATCCTCTATAGAAAAGGGTATTTGATGATATCCGGTAAGTCCATCTATAAAACCAAAATATTTATGCCCAGCTAATCTTTCCAACATTTGGTACAAAGAGGGTAAAGAAAAATGAATCTTCATGGTGGTAGAATTTAATTTTCTGTAATCTATGCAAATTTGCCAACCAGTGACTTGTCTTGTTGATATTAATTCATTATACTCATTTGTCACTATATTCACACCTCCTTTCTTTAGAATACAGTGAATTGGATTAGCCCAAGCACTAACTGAAATATGATATATTATTCCAGCATCTAACCATTTTAAAATTTCTTTCTTTACAACTTCTTTCATCATAGGATTTAATCTCTTATAAAGACCAGCTCTTGGTTTATTTTGATCTTCTAATAAAATTCTATGCATACAAATTGAAGGATTGGTTCCTTTAATATCAGCTAATGTCCATCCAAAGGCTTTCTTATATCTTTCCAAAGTTTCCAACAACTGTTTTTCTTGATTGTTGGAGTTTCCCAATAGGTTTGCAGCAATGTTGTTTCCTTATTTCAGATTTGCAGCATTAGAATTATTGTTACTCCAACTAAAGTTTGGATGATTCTTCCAATGAGGGTTAAAATAATTGACATAAGGGTTATTAGAATGATTGTTTATTGCATTTAAAGTCTCATATAAAGATTGAGATTATATCATTTATCCCAATGAGTTTTCCAAGCACAGGTGTTATATAAGAATAATTTATTCCATATCGATCTATCTTCTTCGATATAACAACTATTTGGTTAGCTAAAATAATATAGCATCGGAATCATGAATACTAGATACTCTTTTTAGATTTACCCTTTTAGAGAGCCATTGTAAATTATTTGTAGCCATCTCTTCAATTAATGATCCACCAATAACAACGTCAATTATCGATCTAAGAGATCCAACCAACCTATTATAAAAAGTTTGAATTATAACCAATCTAGCAACACATGGTGTGGACACTTTCTAAGGAAATCTTTAAATCTTTCCCAGGCTTCATAAATTGACTCCCCTACAAACTGAAAATAAAATGTGATATCATTTCTAAGCTTAGCAGTTTTTGAAGGTGGGAAATATTTAGATAAGAATTTTTGTGAAAAATCTCCCCATGTTCTGATAGATCCAGATGCTAATGAATTTAACCACATCTTAGCTTTATCCCTGAGTGAAAAAAGAAAAAGTTTAAGCCTGACAACATCATTCGACACTCCATCATATTTAAATGTAGCACACAATTCTAGAAAACCAGTAATATGTAAATTAAGATCTTCAGTAGGTGTTCACCAAACTGATTGTTTTGAACCATTTGGATAATAGCAGGTTTAAGATCAAATGAATTGGTAACTAAAATAAGGTTTTGAATACTCAAATAAATTTCATCTGTTGTAGGATTAACATAAGCTCTTAAAGGTCTTTGATGATGTTTATTTTCATTTCTGGCATGGTTTAAATTACAAGCCATTTTGCTAAAATGAACTTTCTCTTTTTTTTTCTTTTAATTTTTTTAAGCAATTCTTTCTAACTCAAAATTGTAAGGTACTAAATTTTTAGATCTTACGCTACGCAAAAAAAAATTAAAGCTGAGGACTAAAAACAAGCAAACACACTTAAATAAGAAAATGTTCAAACTAAACTACAAACACACTTTTTCATATTTTATATTTGAAATAAAATAAAGTAAAATACTAATATTTTCCATTACTTCCCCAACAATGGCTCCAAAAACTTGATGTGAGTGGATTTAGTGTGAGAATTTTGCAAATATTTTTCAATATTACGAAATTACACACGGTAGATATATAATAAATATGCAATATAATCCCAACAAAAATACATTTTATGAAAATAATTTATCTTTTAAAATTCTTTTTAAAGTGCTAAATTCCCTTTAAAATCAACGCAAGTATATGCATCACTCAAGTAATAAAGGGCTCTAATGGAGTCTTAGATATCGATCCAACAGGGAAGTTGAGAAAATTCTAAAGTAAATTATTAAAATTATTTCATAACAAAACAAAAACAAAAGTAAAAGTAAAGTGTGATGTTTAAAAATTACCTACTCAAGTGAATGCTAATCAAAATGTAGATGTAAGACTACAGAAGTTAAACTAAACTAAGTACTAAGCTTTCAAAAATAAAATTACAAAAAATTAAACAAAGTTTTTGTTGTGATGGGGAGTTCAAATTTAAGAAAGTATCCTTCCCCTTTAAAATGAGTATATTGATTGTGAAGAAATTGAAATCATTTGAAAAGATATATATAAACTATTTTGTGCCACATAGGAGCAATCCTATTATTTACCCTCTTTTGAGTGCTATAAAGAACATTGAATAATCTAGAGTTTGTTCCCAATTCTGTGGTTTGTTTGGAAGGATACCGGCTGCCACTCTAGAGCTCCCACTACTCCCTCCCCTAAGGGTTAACAATCTCGCATTAGTTTCCAATCAATCGAACCAAATTGGTGATTTTAATATGTCACCTTAAAATCTCCAATTCTGAATCCAACAAAGTATATTTCCCTATTTATTTGCACCCAATCCCACGGATGACATACTCTCTCATGAAATCAAATGTGATTCTTCCTATATTGTAGAAATCATATCTCATTTAAGAACATATGTCTCTCAACAATTCTTAACATTTCAATTGGCTAGATTGAAAAGTAAATGCGATCCTAGTTCAAATAATCACAAATTGTTATCATTTAAAATCATGGAAAATAAAATCTATTTTTCACAAAACCATATCTCAAAGTAGGGAGAAGGATAAAGATGACTACTCAAAATTGATGAGAAGGATACGATAAAACATGGATTTCATATATAAAAATAAGTTTACAAAAAAAAGAAATCAAAATACAACTTTTCGCACAATCCTTCCCAAGAAAATCCCTCTAAGTCTTTCTCTCTTTAAATTCACTCTCATTTCTCTCTTAGAAGTCTAATGAAGAAGAAATCTCTCACCTTCCCTCTCCTCTTACAACCCTAGAAGAAAATCTCCTCTTTTGTCTTTATCTCTAACTCACGCCCCCTCTCTCTGTCTCTCACGCCACACACCAAAGGCGCCCTTCAAGTCTTCTTCTTTTATTTCGGGCTGCCTCCTTTATAAAAGAATTTAAAATTCCCTCCAAAAGTCAACTCTTTTGAATTCAAAAGATCTGTCATTTGATCTAAGAGTCATATCCCATCATAAAAGAACCTTGTGAAGTGTCTAGATGCACATAATTACTCTAAGAGGTTTGTAGAACAAGTGTCCCATTGAAAATTCATGCAAAATTTATCTCAAACTACCTTAATTTGAAAAAGTCATCCTTGGCGCATCATGCGCCAGTTGTCCAGATTTTGGCGCATCAATCATCGATCTGCCGCATAATGTGCCAGAATCCCAAAATTCATTATTTTGGCTCCAAATTTCATCTTTTTTGCTATTTTTGCTCCAAATGCCTAAAGATGATATACCTGTAACAAAAAAAACACCCTTCTTTAAAGTGCAATGTCACAAAAAATAAGCATCAAATAGGTACTTCAAATAATATATTATTTTGGTGTATCACCTATCTTAAAGAATTTATAAAAGATGTTTTAGTAAAAGTTGATAAATTTATTTTTTTCCTATGGATTTCATTTTGTTAGAAATGGAGGAAGTTAAAGAAGTTCTAATAATTTTAGGAAGACCATTTTTTGCTACTAGAAGAGCTTTGATAGATATGCAGAAAGGATAATTAACAAGGAAAGTTAGCGATCAAGTGGTCACATGTAATATTGCACAGTCAATCAGATATCCAACAAAAGGTAGAAAAGATGAAGGCTTCAGAATGGAAATTAATGATTGTTTAATAAAGGAATATTTCATAGATACTAATGAAAAGAAAATTGAAGAAGAAAATTTGGAGTATGAGAATGAGGATATAGTTCAAGATGAATCTATGGAAGTGAGTAATGAAGAATTAGATTATGTTAAAAAATAATTTGAATTGTTAGATCCTGCAAATGATAATAAAAATACGATTTCCTTGATTGTAAAACCTCTTGAACTAGAAATGAAAACACTTCATGCACATTTAAAATATGTCTTTTAAGGAGATTTATCTACATTACCTATTATTGTATCCTTAGAATTAACTGAAGCACAAGAACAAAAGTTGTTGGAAACTTTAAGAAGATATAAGAAAGCTTTTGGATGTACATTAGCTGATTTTAAAGGAATCGGTCCTTAGATTTGTATGCATGGAATTTTATTAGAAGAACATAATGAACCAAAAGTCGACCCTCAAAGAAGATTAAACCCTATGAGAACATAATAAAGTGATTTTAAAATGGTTACATATGGGAATAATATATCATATTTCAGACAGTTCTTGGGTGAGTCCAATTCACTACGTTCCTAAGAAAGGGGGTGTGACTGTTGTGACAAATGAGAATAATGAATTAATACCAACAAGACAAGTCATTGGATGGTGAATATGCATTGATTATAGAAAATTAAATTTGGCTACCAGGAAAGATCACTTTCCTTTACCATTTTTGGACCAGAAGATGGATAGGCTAGCTGGGAACAAATATTTTTTCTTTTTAGGTGGATATATGGGCTATCATCAAATATCAATTGCTCAAGAGGATCAAGAGAAGACAACATTTACTAGTCCTTATGGGTCTTTTTCTTTTCAGCAAATGCCCTTTGGTTTATGTAATGCACCTGCAATATTTTAAAGATGTATGATGTCAGTTTTCAGTGATCTAATTAGAAAAGAGATAGAAGTCTTTAAGGATGATATTTTTGTTCTTGAAACTTCATTTTAAATATGTCTAAATCATTTAGAGAAACTTCTGGAACGACAAGAAAAGACAAATTTAGTGTTAAACTGGGAAAATGTCAATTCATGGTTGCATGAGGAATTGTACTTGGGCATAAAATTTCATAAAATGGCATGGAAGTAGAACAAACAAAAATTTAAGTTATATCTAATCTACCTGAACCTACTACTGTAAGAGGAGTGTTGACCTCACCTTTGGTTGAGGTTTAGTTTTTCCTCTTTAGTAGCCTAAGGTCTAGCCATAGGAATTTCCTATTGATTATTCTTAGAAAACTAGACAAAGAAGCCTCACCATAAGAAATTCTACACTCTTCTCTACTCAACTTGAAGTTCCACATATTGGTCTTAACCTCTAGAACTCAATAGGTGGGGTCACTATGGGAGAACTCAAAATGAGTCACCCTTAGCACTGCTGGACCATAGGGTTGACCCTGGGTGTTGGTCTAGGGCTAAGGCACTCTCTTGCAATCACTTACACTCACAATCACTCACTACTCTAAACCCAGAACTTCTAGGCTTTGGTCCCTTGATACTTTTGGGAGACTCCTGTAGGTGGTCCCCTAAACCTACTAGCCTTAGGCTAGGGTTTGGCTAAGACCACCACATAGAGGACCCAAAATGGGGTTTCCATTGGTCCATTGCTTATTGAGGGTGGTTGGCACTCCAACTAACCAAGATACCCAACCTAGCATTTTGCTCCTAAATTCCCCCAAATTACCTAGATACCCTTAGAACCCCAAATTTGGCCAAAATTTCCAAATCTACCCAAAATACCCAACTTTGTTTAAAAATCATTTCAAACACCTTGAAAACACCCAAACTACCCAAAATTACCAAAATTGGCCAAATTACCAAAATACCCATCCTTACCCCAAACTTTCAAAAACTCCAAAAAATCCCAAAAATTTCCAAAACCTCCAAAATATTACCAATTTCATTTTTCTTAACTACCACATGTCNGCCAAATTACCAAAATACCCATCCTTACCCCAAACTTTCAAAAATTCCAAAAAATCCCAAAAATTTCCAAAACCTCCAAAATATTACCAATTTCATTTTTCTTAACTACCACATGTCCCAATTTGGCCAATTTGCCCATATTTTCTCCAAATTAACCCAAATGTCTATCCAATTGGTCTCAATTTACCCCAATTTTAAATCTAAACTCAAATTCACCCTTGATATGACCAATTTAGAGCAAATCCAAGCTTAATTGGTCCATTATTTGAACCCAATTTGATTTAGATCAAAACCCCAATTTTGGCCCTATGACTTGGTTCCACCAAATTAAACCCATAGTCCACTCAATTGGCCACAACTTTTGTTGAAAAACATTCATAACATCCCCATACATCAAAATTGACCTTCAATTGGCCTTGGTGAGGCCT
This sequence comes from Phalaenopsis hybrid cultivar, assembly GCA_002079205.1. Lineage (NCBI taxonomy): Eukaryota > Viridiplantae > Streptophyta > Magnoliopsida > Asparagales > Orchidaceae > Phalaenopsis > Phalaenopsis hybrid cultivar. The sequence continues at coordinate 264,553 of JXCR01148433.1, forward strand.
CAATTTCATTTTATTTTAACCTAAGTCCAAAAGCCCCAAATTTACCCCAAATTGGCCATGTCTCAAAATCTCACAAAATTGAAGGCCTTAACACCAAAATTTCCACTCCATCCCTTCATGAAAAATCTTCACAACATTTCCCTTGATCATTTGAACCATTTAATTTGTACTTAGCCCAAGGCTGGCCCAACCTAGACCCAAGTATAGCCCAACATGCCCAAATTGACCAAATTTCAAAAATCCCTCAAATTGACCTACCAATAGAACTCAAAATCAATTAAGCCCTCCACCAAAAAATTTCGTAACAATCATCTACAAAATCTTGATCAATCAACTGTCAATTGACATGGCTAACCTAGCCCAAACCAAAAATTTGATCACTTGAACCCACATTGAACCTATGCATTAAAGATGGCCTAACTACCCCAAAGCCATTGGTTAGACCCTAAGACTGAGCCAAAACCCATCTAATCACCTAAACTAAGCCATAGACCGAAAGTCCCCAAAAATTAAGGGATCTTATTTCTAAAAATACACATGCTTAAGATACCCTTACCAAAATTAAACCCCATTGCATTAAGTTGCTTTGACAGATTATCCTGGATCCCCTAAGCACCTAGCCACCTCCCCCCTGCCATGGCCGGCTGGCCTAGTCACTAGAGAAGCTCAAAATTGAGAGCTACCCCCATGGAACTTCACCCAAATCAAACCTAGAGGCCAGCCCATCCAAATTAAATTGTAGAGCTCCTCTGCCCTCCACCTAAGAAACACAATGCACCCCTTAATTTACCATGACAGTCACCCCTTAGCCATTTTTATAAAAAGCACCTCCCACTACCATGGGAAGGTGTGCTAAAAATTTCTTAGAGAGACCTCTCCAAACTGACCATATAGCTTCCCTAAGATCCCATCAGTGCATTCCAACTGTTTTCCCTCACCAATTTCCACTAGCAGAGTTCAATTTTTAGCTTGAAATCTTACCGAAAATCAGGACAGAGCCCAATACCTCCACAATCCACCAAACTCTAATTAACTTCACCCACACCTTCACAACAGTGAAATAAGCTTAAGCCCTATCAAATCACCTCTCACAGAGCCTCCACCATAGCTTTAGACCAACACCCAAATTCGGTCGTGATTGAAATCATACCTAGGCTTAAACCAAAACCATAGACTCAATCCCTAGTCTCTTTGGATCACAAAAAATGTGCCAAGGCTCTCTGATCAAAGCTTCACTTCTCAGAGCAAAGGTATTAAACTTATCTTCCTCCTGAGCCTATTTAAACTCTCCATTTGTTTTGAGTTGATGTCATGGCATCATAACCTTATGGATGTGATCGTCTAGTCTAGGCGAGCATTTTTTTAAAAAAACTCATCAAATTTAGATAAGAAATGAGAGAGATTTTCAGGCTAGAAGATGCACGATTCTTGAGCTAGGCTATCGAGGACATTGACGGGGAGCCGTTCGATCGTGCGTGTATCGCATGTACGATTATGATCAAGCCGGACAGTGCTTCAGAACATAAGCCGTGGGCCAAGTCAGCACCGAGGTGGATGGTGGCATCAAACGACTTCGGAACCGCCGTAGGTTGATGTGGCGTCGCGTGTTTAAATAGATAAATAGGGAATCAAAAAATTAAAAAATTATCCCTAGCTTTAAAAATTCATATCTTGGTGTAGAAAAATCACAGAAATAAAATAAAAATACTCTCTTGCTTAGTGAACAGAGGAGAACAATATAGAAATAATTTTATGTTCATGTGATGCATATTTTATTTTTAAATAATTAAATACTTATTTGGATGTTTTGATTCTCCATGCATGTAGTGATATAACTATGACTTGAAATTTTATCATTTTGTTGCCTCTTTTAAAAGGAACATTCCCTGATTTTTCCAAAGTTAGAGGAGGTCCCTAAACAGAGAATCATATTTTTCAAGTTTATGTGCATTATTTGTTTGAAAAAATCATGGAAACTAGCATGTTGCTTAGAAAAATCCAAGAAAATTTCTCATGAGCCAAGTCATTCAAAATACACCTAATCTTCACAAACCCTAAATCACTAAGATATTTAATTTTGAAAAATAAAAACAACAAAATGACTTAATTTTTGATATCCACTATTGTTTAGGATCCAAAGAACTCACCATAAAAATTCTAAAGCATTTTGAGTTCATTTGGTAATTTAAGTTGATTTTAAAAGATAAATAACATTTTTTGCACTTAAATGATTTTTAAAAATCAAGATATAACTCAAAAATTTATAAAAACTTGGATGTTTGAAACACAAGGGGTTAATTGGTAGAAACTAACCTCACTTTCCTAATTGAAAAGATAAGTTAATAAATTTCTAAATTATTAAAATTTGGAAGTTTATTAAAATAAAATGAACCTAGGACTTAGGGGTATGACTTTTTAACTCAATAAGTAATCAATTTATGAACCATATTTTGATTTTCAAAAAAAATTTAATTCATGAATCATGACCACCTAAAGCCTAACCTTTTCAAAACTAACTAAGACACTCACCTAGGTTTTAAGGCCTTAGTAGTGACTTATGCTAAATCAAGTTTCATTTAAATGAGGATTAGAAAAGTAAATATCAATTAAAACTAAGACATCTTCCAAACACTACAAGCCCAATTAGGACCAAAATTTGGCTAAGTTTTCCAATAACACTAACTTGCTTTTTTAAGGGTCTTCACCCACATATTTTTCAAAATCAAGTTACAGGTGATACTTACCTTACTTTTAAGGATGATTGATACATCAATGTTTATTGAGCATTAGGGTGTTCATAGGATGAATTATTAGGCAACATAATAAGTTTAAATGAGCTCGAGGCTTTTCACCAGGTAATAAGAGGGAAGTATGGACTTACATCTTCCTCTTAACCTGTTTGATACCTCAGAGAGATGCTAAGCTTAATATGTTTTGTTTGAAAAATATCATCCTTAATGAAATTAATAGGCACCCACCAAGATGTGACATAGGGTTAGATAGGTCGTCAAAATTCTACTTCCCTGTTTCATATAAACTGCTTTAATATGCCTTTTGAGTTTCAAGTGGTGGAACGAGAAGACTCGTCAGGTACACTTTTACAGTTTTCAGCGTTATCTTTCTTGAACTTTCATTCTGCACTTTTATACCTGCAAATTTGCATGCTAAACAATGATGCCACCTTTCATGAAAACTAAAACTATTAGGATACCCACAAAACCAAAACTAAAACCAAAACTAAAACTAAAATCAACCAAGATAAAATTCACCCCCACAACATTCANCAAATCTAAACTCAAACTCACCAATGATATGACCAATTTAGAGCAAATCCAAGCTCATTTGGTCCATTATTTGAACCCAATTTTGATTTAGATCAAAACCCCAATTTTGGCCCTATGACTTGGTTCCACCAAATTAAACCCATAGTCTACTCAATTGGCCACAACTTTTGTTGAAAAACATTCATAACATCCCCATACATCAAAATCGACCTTCAATTGGCCTTGGTGAGGCCTCAATTTCATTTTATTTTATCCTAAGTCCAAAAGCCCCAAATTTACCCCAAATTGGCCATGTCTCAAAATCTCACCAAATTTAAGGCCTTAACCCCAAAATTTCCACTCCATCCCTTCTTGAAAAATCTTCACAACATTTCCCTTGATCATTTGAACCATTCAGTTTGTACTTAGCCCAAGGCTGGCCCAACCTAGACCCATGTATAGCCCAACATGCCCAAATTGACCAAATTTCAAAAATCCCTGAAATTGACCTACCAATAGAACTCAAAATCAATTCAATCCTCCACCAAAAATTCCATAACAATCATCTACAAAATCTTGATCAATCAACTGTCAATTTACATGGCTAACCTAGTCCAAACCAAAAATTTGATCACTTGATCCCACATTGAACTTATGCATTAAAGATGGCCTAACTACCCCAAAGCCATTGGTTAGACCCTAAGACTGAGCCAAAACCCATCTAACCACCTAAACTAAGCCATAGACCGAAAGTACCCAAAAATTAAGGGATCTTATTTCTAAAAATACACATGCTTAAGATACCCTTACCAAAACTAAACCCCATTGCATTAAGTTGCTTTGACAGATTCTCCTGGATGCCCTGAGCACCTAGCCACCTCCCCCCTGCCATGGCCGGCTGGCCTAGTCACTGGAGAAGCTCAAAATTGAGAGCCACCCCCATGGAACTTCACCCAAATCAAACCTAGAGGCCAGCCCATCCAAATTAAATTGTAGAGCTCCTCTGCCCTCCACATAAGCAACACAATGCACCCCCTAATTTACCATGACAGTCACCCCTTAGCCATCTTTATAAAAAGCACCTCCCACGGCCATGGGAAGGTGTGCTAAAAATTTCTTAGAGAGACCTCTCCAAACTGACCATAGAGCTTCCCTAAGATCCCCTCAGTGCATTCCAACTGTTTTCCCTCACCAATTTCCACTATCAGAGTTCAATTTTTAGCTTGAAATCTTGCCGAAAATCAGGACAGAGCCCAATACACCTCCACAATCCACCAAACTCAAATTAACTTCACCCACACCTTCACAACAGTGAAATAAGCTTAAGCCCTATCAAATCACCCTCTCACAGAGCCTCTACCATCGCTTTAGACCAACATCCAAATTCGGTCGTGATCGAAATCATACCTAGGCTTAAACCAAGACCATAGACTCAATCCCTAGTCTCTTTGGATCACAACAAATGTGCCAAGACTCTCTGATCGAAGCTTCACTTCTCAGAGCAAAGGTATTAAACTTATCTTCCTCCTGAGCCTATTTAAACTCTCCATTTGTTTTGAGTTGATGTCATGGCATCATAACCTTATGGATGTGATCGTCTAATCTAGGCGAGCATTTTTAAAAAAAACTCATCTAATTTAGATAAGAAATGAGAGAGATCTGAAGGCTAGAAGATGCACGATCTCGAGCTAGGCTATCGAGGACATTGACGGGGAGCCATTCGATCGCGCGTGTATCGCATGTACGATTATGATCAAGCTGGACAGTGCTTCGGAACATAAATCGTGGGCCAAGTCAGCACCGAGGTGGATGGTGGCATCAAACGGCTTCAGAACCGCCGTTGGTTGATGTGGCGTCGCGTGTTTAAATAGATAAATAGGGAATTAAAAAATCAAAAAATTATCCCTAGCTTTAAAAATTCATATCTTGGTGTAGAAAAATCAAAGAAATAAAATAAAAATACTCTCTTGCTCAGTGAACAGAGGAGAACAATATAGAAATAATTTTATGTTCATGTGATGCATATTTTATTTTTAAATAATTAAATACTTATTTGGATGTTTTGATTCTCCATGCATGTAGTGATATAACTATGACTTGAAATTTTATCATTTTGTTGCCTCTTTTAAAAGGAACATTCCCTGATTTTTCCAAAGTTAGAGGAGGTCCCTAAACAGAGAATCATATTTTTCAAGTTTATGTGCATTATTTGTTTGAAAAAATCATGGAAACTAGCATGTTGCTTAGAAAAATCCAAGAAAATTTCTCATGAGCCAAGTCATTCAAAATACACCTAATCTTCACAAACCCTAAATCACTAAGATATTTAATTTTGAAAAATAAAAACAACAAAATGACTTAATTTTTGATATCCACTATTGTTTAGGATCCAAAGAACTCACCATAAAAATTCTAAAGCATTTTGAGTTCATTTGGTAATTTAAGTTGATTTTAAAAGATAAATAACATTTTTTGCACTTAAATGATTTTTAAAAATCAAGATATAACTCAAAAATTTATAAAAACTTGGATGTTTGAAACACAAGGGGTTAATTGGTAGAAACTAACCTCACTTTCCTAATTGAAAAGATAAGTTAATAAATTTCTAAATTATTAAAATTTGGAAGTTTATTAAAATAAAATGAACCTAGGACTTAGGGGTATGACTTTTTAACTCAATAAGTAATCAATTTATGAACCATATTTTGATTTTCAAAAAAAATTTAATTCATGAATCATGACCACCTAAAGCCTAACCTTTTCAAAACTAACTAAGACACTCACCTAGGTTTTAAGGCCTTAGTAGTGACTTATGCTAAATCAAGTTTCATTTAAATGAGGATTAGAAAAGTAAATATCAATTAAAACTAAGACATCTTCCAAACACTACAAGCCCAATTAGGACCAAAATTTGGCTAAGTTTTCCAATAACACTAACTTGCTTTTTTAAGGGTCTTCACCCACATATTTTTCAAAATCAAGTTACAGGTGATAGTTACCTTACTTTTAGGGATAATTGATACATCAATGTTCATTGAGCATTAGGGTGTTCATAGGATGAAATTATTAAGCTCATAATAAGTTCAAATGAGCTCGAGGCTTTTCACCAGGTAATAAGAGGGAAGTATGGACCTGCGTCTTCCTCTTAACCTGTTTGATACCTCGGAGAGATACTAAGCTTAATATGTTTTTCTTGAAAAATATCATCCTTAATCAAATTAATAGGCACCCACCAAGATGTGACATAGGGTTAGATAGGTCGTCAAAATTTTACTTCCCTGTTTCATATAAACTGCTTTAATATGCCTTTTGAGTTTCAAGTGGTGGAACGAGAAGACTCGTC
>JXCR01148433.1:286876-399677 GCA_002079205.1 Phalaenopsis hybrid cultivar
AGAGAATTGGACTAACTCCTTCTTGCCCAATGGTGGGAGGATCACTATTTTGAGGAGTATTCTGACTGCAATGCCTTCTTATGTCCTCCATATGTTCTCCATGCAAAAGGGTACACAAGTAGCTATTGGAAGGATCTTCAACAAATTTATCTGGTTTGGTTAAAGGAAACAATTCCACTAGCTCTCTTGGCAAAAGTTATGCCTTTGTAGGCTGGTGGGCTTGGCTTTAAAGTCTTTCAACACCAAAGTTTCATAAACCTTTGCAAATTGTGGATCAAAATCAGGGCCCATGATAGTCTTTGGGCAAGATTTCTGAAAGGGAAATATTGTAGAACTTTGCATCCTGTATTGGTAACCAAAAAATTGGGGGATTCTAAATTGTGGACCAAACTTTTGAACATCATAAATCAAGCTGAGGAACTTTTCCTATGGGAGCTGGGAGATGGTCAAGTTATTNCTCCTTCTTGTCGAATGGTGGGAGGATCACTATTTTGAGGAGTATTCTGACTGTAATGCCTTCTTATGTCCTCCAAATGTTCTCCATGCAAAAGGGTACAAAAGTAGCTATTGGAAGGATCTTCAACAAATTTCTCTGGTTTGGTTAAAGGAAACAATTCCACTGGCTCTCTTGGCAAAAGTTATGCAAACCTTTGTAGGCTGGTGGGCTTGGCTTTAAAGTCTTTCAACACCTGAGTTTCATAAACCTTTGCAAATTGCGGATCAGAATCAAGGCCCATGATAGTCTTTGGGCAAGATTTCTGAAAGGGAAATATTGTAGAACTTTGCATCCTGTATTGGTAACCAAAAAATTGGGGGATTCTAAATTGTGGACCAAACTTTTGAACATCATAAATCAAGCTGAGGAACTTTTCCTATGGGAGCTGGGAGATGGTCAAGTTATTCTTTGGTTAGATAAGTGAGTTAGCAATGTGGAGAAGCTTGAGTGCCTACCCCCAACCCCAACTATAATTGTCAGGCCAGAGATATTGGTCTGCTAATCAGTGGAAATGCAGAATGCTTAACACTGTTCTATATAGTGAACATGTTAGAAAGATTAAGGATACTCCCTTCTCATCTAGTTCCAAAGACAGAATTATTACTAAACANTTTTGAATAGATAAGTGGGTTAGCAATGGGGAGAAGCTTGAGTGCCTACCCCCAACCCCAACTATAATTGTCAGGCCAGAGATTATTGGTCTGCTAATCAGTGGAAATGCAGAATGCTTAACACTGTTCTATCTAGTGAACATGTTAGAAAGATTAAGGATACTCCCTTCTCATCTAGTTCCAAAGACAGAATTATTACTAAACATGTTTATTCCCAGAAATTATCTGCCTACACTTATCATCACTTCTTTAATTGGAATCAGATGCCTTGAAGAAAAGCCATTTAAGGTAAACTCCTAACCCCTTCTATGTCATTCTTCTATTGGAGACTGTGACACTCCTTACTTCCTACTGATGACATTATAAAGATGAAAGGTTTGAGAGGGCCTTCTATCTGCCCATTATGCTATGCTGCTGAAGAAACCTTGGAGCACTTCTTTTTCTCTTGTGATTTTTCCCAAGAAATTTGGTCAGGATTACTCAAGCTTCTGAATACTAATACTTATAATATAAGTTGGCTTAAGTTTTCTACTTGTTGGGAAAATTGGCATAACAGCAAGCTTTTGGTGATCCCTCATATTGTGGCTTGGTTTATATGGATGTGCAGAAATCATATCAAATTTGTGAGCAATTTCCAGGGTCATATTCTGTGATACTTAACTATATCTCTTATATTCAGAAATTGATCAAGTTCCACCATTTTTGAAATGTAATAAATAATTGAAACTCAGACAAAACTAATTTTCTTCCACATTCTTCCAAATTAATCTTTTGGATTCCCCCTCCTACTGGTTGGTTGAAGGTAAACACTGATGGAAGTTTCTCAAAAGGTTGTGCTGGAATTGAGGTAGTCTTCAGGAACTCTCATGGCACTCCCATACTGTATTTCACTGCTCCTGCTGTGACACTTGATGCTTTGGAGGCAGAATTCAAACCTATTTACTGGGCTATTAGAATTGCTTGCTACTGTCATCTGGGCCCTTTGCTCGTAGAAACTGACTTTACTGTCTGCATCAATAATTTACTCCATGATGAAACTCCTCCCTAGAATCTAATCATGTGGAATAGATAGTTGAATGCCCTTTTACATAGCTGCATGGAAACATTTAACTACATCCCTAGGGAGGGCAATTATCCAGCACATTGGCTAGCCTCCCAGGGTAGGAATACTAAACAGACTTTTGTTGGGAAGGCACTTACACCAAACTTAAAATTTCTTCTGAATGGATATAATATGGCACTCCCCTACTTTTAAACCCTATAATATTTTTGGAGTAGTAGATATATTTGTGAAGCAAATGAGATGAATATCGATATATACATATATCTCCTTACTTTGTTTGGTGTAGCTACTATATCTATGTGTCCATATATATATAGAGCAAGTATGCATTTTCTATTTTTCTTTTCTTTTGGGAGGGTTTATTTCCTCTATACTTGTAACCCCCTTTATCTATTAACATGTAAGGAGNCCCTAGAATCTAATCTTGTGGAATAGATAGTTGAATGCCCTTTTACACAGCTGCATGGCAAAATTTAACTACATCCCTAGGGAGGGAAATTATCCAGCACATTGGCTAGCCTCCCAGGGTAGGAATACTGAACAGACTTTTGTTGGGAAGGCACTTACACAAAACTTAAAATTTCTTCTGAATGGAGATAATATGGCACTCTCCTACTTTTAAACCCTATAATATTTTTGGAGTAGTAGATATATTTATGAAGCAAATGAGATGAATATCGATATATACATATATCTCCTTACTTTGTTTGGTGCAGCTACTATATCTATGTGTCCATATATATATAGAGCAAGTATGCATTTTCTGTTTTTCTTTTCTTTTGGGAGGGTTTATTTCCTCTATACTTGTAACCCCCTTTATCTATTAACATGTAAGGAGCCTTAGTTGCTCTTTCCTGGAAATATATATATATATATATAATATAATATATATATTAATTACAGTGGACTATGTGTCAAACTGAATTGAAGCAATATCTTTACCTCGATGTGATGCTCGAAGTGTTTCAAAATTTTTAATCAAAAATATTTTTACAAGATATGAAATGCTAAGAATACTCATTACTGATGGAGGAACTCACTTTCGGAATAAACAAATTAAAAAATAGGTGGAAAATATTATATTATACATATGATTGTAACTACTTATCATCCTCATATTAGTGGTCTAGCAGAAATATCTAATCGTGAAATTGATAGAATTTTAGAAAAAAATATAAATCCTAACAAAATGGATTGGTCCACTAAATTAGATACTACATTATGGGCTTATTGGATAGCTTATAAGACGCCCATAGGAATGTACCCATATAGATTAATTATAGGGAAAATTTGTCACTAACTAGTATAATTGGAGCATAAAGCTTATTGGTCTATTGATGCGACGGTTTTGTGGTGCGTCGTAAATATCTTTCAATACTACAATACACACACGACAGCACGAGTAAAATATATGCAATCAAATCCAATAAAAATAAATTTAGTATAAATAGTTTTATCTTTTAACATCTTTAAGTTGTCAAACTGTAATAAAAACACAAGTATATATATCGCTTAAGTAATAAAGGGCTCTAATGGATTCCTAAATATCAATCCCATAGGGAGTTGCAAATTCTTATGGTTATAATGTCAAACACAATATTCAAACTAAAAAACATAAGTAAGAAAAATAAATCTAAAGTAAATTTAATGTGCGTTATATGAAATGCAGTTAAAAGAACTAAGTTAACTAAACTAATTGCTAAACTTCAAAAGTAAACTTTTAAGGACTAAACAAATTTTTGTAGTGAAGAGTTCAAATTTAAGAAAAAATCCTTCCCCTTTATAATGAGTTTATGGATTGTGAAGTAATTAAAATCATTTAAAATACTTATAAAATTGTATTGTGCTAAATAAGAGCAAACTTATTTTACCCTTTGAGTTTGGTCCCTAAATCCGTGGTTAGGATGAGAGGATACTGGTTGCCACACCAGAGCTCTCAATTTTCTCTCATTTGAGGGTTAACAATCTCATTTTAGTTTCCAATCAACTGAACCAAATTACGGATTTTAATCTATCACCTTAGAAACACTATTTCTGTACCCATCAAAGTATATTTCTCTATTTAATTGCACTCAACTCCATGGATTACATTCTCAACCATGAAATTGAATGTGACTATTACATTATTGTATGATTCTAATTTTATCAAAGCACAGCCCTTTCGGATTGTATGATTCTCAACAAATTTTAAACTTTCAATTGGTCAGATCAAAAAGTAAATTAAGATCAGAGTTTGAATCATTACAATTTATTGACATTTAAAACCTAAAAAAAAAATTAATTCTTAAAAAAACCATATCTCATTGTAAAGAGAAAGATAAAAAAGACTAATCAGAACTTGTCGGTGCTATTTTTTATTGAACGAGTTGCCCGTAAGAAGTTGTCGGTCATCAGAATCAAAATTTTGTTGCCTGCTTTAGAAGTACGTTTTAATTTACATATATATTTAGTTTTAGAAAAATATGAAATCAAACAGACCCCATATTTTTTATAGTTTAAATGAAAGAGCGTTGTACCTCAAATCCTATATCTATCCCGCAGGATAAACATAAGACTTGAGGATGAGGCTCGATCAAATAAACTAAGGAATATATGACATTTGTTTGGTCTGTANCTATCAAAGCATAGCCCTTTTGGATTGTATGATTCTCAACAAATTTTAACCTTTCAATTGGTCAGATCAAAAAGTAAATTTAGATCAGAGTTTGAATCATCACAATTTATTGACATTTAAAACCTAAAAAAATAAAACTAATTCTTAAAAAAACCATATCTCATTGTAAGGAGAAGGATAAAGAAGACTAATCAGAACTTGTCGGTGTTATTTTTGGTTGAAGGAGTTGCCCTTAAGAAGCTATCGGTCATCAGAATCAAAATTTCGTTGCCTGCTTTGGAAGTACGTTTTAATTTACATATATATTTAGTTTTAGAAAAATATGAAATCAAACCGACCCCATATTTTTTATAGTTTAAATGAAAGAGCGTTGTACCTCAAATCCTGTATCTATCCCGTAGGATAAACATAAGACTTGAGGATGAGGCTGGATCAAATAAACTAAGGAATATATGACATTTGTTTGGTCTGTAAAACCTTAGTATTTGCCGACAAGTTCCTCTATTTAATATAAATAATTAAATAGGGTTTATATTAAGCTGGGTTCGGACATNTAAAATCTTAGTATTTGTCAATAAGTTCCCCTATTTAATATAAATAATTAAATAGGGTTTATATTAAGCTGGGTTCGGACATGCTTCCTATAAGGATAAGACCTATAGTTAATTGCATCTTAAATGACCAAAGTCATTAAAGAAAAGTCTCGATAAAAATCAAGAAATATTATCTTCGAAGAGTTTCAAAAGGTAGGACTTTTCAATGAGATTAGACATAGAGGTGTGAAAGGGGATTTAATCAAATTTGGAACATTTTGTTATAGAGTCCAATGAAGGAAGAGCTAGGGGATGTCATGGATCCAGAGGAGAACCCGGTGACTTCCCAAGCTATCCTAATGTTTGGCTTCATTTTTNTAAAGAGTTTCAAAAGGTAGGACTTTTCAATGAGATTAGACATAGAGGTGTGAAATGGGATTTAATCAAATTTGGAACATTTTGTTATAGAGTCCAACGAAGGAAGAGCTAGGGGATGTCATGGATCCAGAGGAAAACCCGGTGACTTCCCAAGCTATCCAAATGTTTGGCTTCATTTCTAAGCAGAAATATTTAGGTGTTTCATCCTGCCAATTTTATTAGTTAGGGCTTACATTTGTCTGAAACTATCATACAAATAGCCTGGAAGATGTGAGAATTTAGGTCATGACAAACGACAACCTCAGAATCCTAAGATGAATTAGGGCTTATATTATATAGCAGAGTTGTACAAAGGCCTAAAGATAAGGTGAGGATTTATGTTGCATAAGAAAGCAAACTCAGTCCTATGGCTTTGTTGTTTAAGTTTAAGGAAGGAAGATTGGTTTAGCTGGGGAAGACATGTTTTACTGTTGAAGATGGCCGTGTTTCCCACCATGCTAGCACCAAGCTCCTTGCCGTGACGAGTTTGAGTTTCCTAGAGTGTCAAGTTATGATGTCAAATCAGGTGGCCCTATGGTTGTAGCTCGTTAACATTTATGGGGCCATGTTAAAGTTAATTAGTGCGACATCGGTTAGGATCCTATGGTTCCCTCGTTTCAGCACCACTATTTTCTATTCGATTCACTTAGTCCAAATGAACTTACTAAACTCAACTTAATGAGTTCCATAATTTCATTTAAACCATGGGAAGCCTCGTTAGCAACCGTAAGTTACCTCCTCCGAGGAATTCCCGATCAACCGATAGAGATGTCTTAATTTAGTTGAAGTTGTAGTTTTGTGTGATGTTTGTGATTTTTGAGTTGTTTTATACTTTGAATGTTGTGGAGGAGATTTTTATCTTGGTTGATTTCAGTCTTAGTTTTGGTTTTGGTTTTGTGGTTATCCTGATAGTTTTAGTTTTAATGCAGGGTGACATTGTTATTTAGCACGCAAGTTTGCAAGCATAAAAGTACAGTATGAAAGTACAAAAAAGACAACGTTGAAAACTGTAAAAGCGTACCTGACGAGTCTTTTCGTGCCACCACCTGAAACTTAAAATGCATGTTAGGGTATATGAAATAGGGAAGTAAAGTTTTGACGACCTACCTAACCCTAAGTCATATCTTGGTGTGTCCTTATTAATTTGATTAAGGATGTTATTTTTCACAAAAAAACATATTTAGTTTAGTAGATCTCTGAGGTATCCAACAGACTTAGTGAAAGAAGAAGGTCCGTGCTACTCTCTCGCTGCCTGGTGGAAAATCCCGAGCTTTTTTAAACTTATTATGTTGCTTAATAATTCATCCTGTAAACACCCTTAATGCTCAGTGAGCATTGATGTCTAAATTATCCCTAAGAATAGGGTAATTATCACCCTAATTCAATTTAAGAATTATGTGGGTGAAGACCCTTAAAGAGGCAAGTTTAAGATACTTAGCCCAATTTTGACTTGGGCTTGCAGTGTTTGAAAGATGTTTTAATTTTCAATGATGTTTACTTTTCTAATCCTTATTTAAACGAAACTTTGTTTAACCTAAGTCACTACTAAGCCCTTAAGATTTTGGTGAGTGTCTTAGTCATAGTGATGGTGATGATTCATGTATTTATTTTTTGTTCATCAAATAGGGGTATTAAATTAGTGAGTTACTAACACCCAAAATCATATCCCTAAATCTAGGATCATTTAATCGACTAGACTCCCAAATTTATGTAATTCAAGGAAATTGCAAATTTATCATTTTTAATTAGGACAAGTGAGGTTGGTTTCTACCAGTTAACCCCTTTTATTTCAAACATCCAAATATGTTAATTAGAATAAAAGATTTCCCATTTCCCTTTCTGAAATTAGGTCTAAATGTTAATTAAGGCTAAATTTCCAAAATTGAACATTTGCCCCTAAGGCTCTATCACTTCATAATTCATCAAATTTAATCCAAATAACTTTGGAATTTTTATCCTACCTCACCCATGGGTCAATTGAGACATGAGAGGAGAAAGTGTGATTTTCCAAAATTTAATTTATCTATATAATTGATTTTAATGCAAAAATAGGATTTTTCAAAGAAAATTCCTAACTTGACCAAGCTAAATCATAATCCCTTGAAATTTTTACTGGAGGTAGGCCTAGACAAGAGAAGCCTTTGGATCAAATGTCATTATTATTTGAATTTTATTTGAATTTTAAGAATAATTTTAATTTTTGGAGTGTTTATTAATTATAAAATATTTTAAATGTGGAAAATCAAGTTTTATATTTTTATTAAATCTCTTTGATGTCAAGGAACACAAAGAAATAAATTTAACTTTTTTTTATTTTTCTTTGGATTATTGGAATTATTTTAGTAAAAATCCATTTTTAGCCTTTAAAAATTATTTTAAGCTTCAAAATTCAATATNCCATGGGTCAATTGAGACATCAAAGGAGAAAGTGTGATTTTCCAAAATTTAATTTATCTATATAATTGATTTTAATGCAAAAATAGGATTTTTCAAAGAAAATTCCTAACTTGACCAAGCTAAATCATAATCCTTTGAAATTTTTACTGGAGGTAGGCCTAGACTAGAGAAGCCTTTGGATCAAATGTCATAATTATTTGAATTTAATTTAAATTTTAAGAATAATTTTAATTTCTGGAGTGTTTATTAATTATAAAATATTTTAAATGTGGAAAATTAAGTTTTATATTTTATTAAATCTCTTTGATGTCAAGGAACACAAAAAAATAAATTTCACTTTTTTTTTATTTTTCTTTGAATTATTGGAATTATTTTAGTAAAAATCCATTTTTAGCCTTTAAAAATTATTTTAAGCTTCAAAATTCAATATCATTATTTAATAAACTAGGAAAAATATCCTAATTGTTCTTAAGTTCTTAAAAAGTAATTTATAACATTTCCATGAATTTTATTAGTTTTTGTGATTTTTATGGATTTTTTAAATTATTTAAATATTTAAAAATAGGCTAAAAATCAAGTTTTTATTTTTACTTCAAATTTGTTTTTATAAAATTCCTCTGATCACAGAGAACTCTAAAAACTATGTTTTATAGTTTTTTAAGTTATATTTTAATTATTAAAAATCTTTTTATTGCCAAAAATTTTAATTAACTTGAAAAATCAATTTGAGGTATTAAATGAACTCCAAATGTTTTGAATTTTTTATGGGGAGTTCTTTGGAGTTTATATTTTGGTGGAGACCAAAAATTAATTCATTTAGATGTCTATGTTACCCACAATTATTTTTCTTTGTGTTTAGGGTTGGTGAAGATTAAGTGTATTCTTAATAACGTAACTCATGAAATTATTTCCAAAGGATCCTCTAGTCATNATATTAAATGAACTTGAAATGTTTTGAATTTTTTATGGGGAGTTCTCTGGAGTTTCTATTTTGGTGGAGACCAAAAATTAATTCATTTAGAAGTCTATTTTACCCCCAATTATTTTTCTTTGTGTTTTGGGGTTGGTGAAGATTAAGTGTATTCTTAATAACGTAACTCATGAAATTATTTCCAAAGGATCCTCTAGTCATGGTGAACCTTCCAAAATTTTTTTGGAATTTTTTAATCAACATGCTAATTATCATAATTAATTTATGCAAATAATTGACGTAAACTTGAAAAATATCGATCTCTGCCTGGGGATATCCTCTGACTTTGAAAAGATTTGAAGATATCCCCTAAAATAGAGGCAACAACATGCTAAAATTTCAATCCATGGTGATATGCATATATGCATGGAGAATCAAAACATTCAAATGAGTGTTTAATTAATTAAAAATAATATATACATCACATGGATTCAAAATTATTTCCACATTATTTTCCTTTGTTCACTGAGCAAGAGGGTATTTTTATTTTATTTTTGTGATTTTTCTACATCAAGATATGAATTTTTAAAGCTAGGGCTATTTTTTTAAATAAGAAAATCTCTATTTTTCTATCTAAACGCGCGGCGCTGATTGTATCCTCGACAACTTCGAAGGCACGGGTGGCACACTCTGGTTGTATGTCGCCGTCCACGTAGCCGCTGACTCGACCCGCGGTTCATGTAAGGAAGCACTGTCCGGCTCGATCTTCTCCGTTCATCCGATACACGCACGATATGATGGCTCCCCATCATCGTCCCTAATAGAGTGATCCCGTGACCGTCCACACTAAAACCCTAAGATCTCGGCCTAGACTCAACCAAATCCCTTCGGGTTTGATCTTATGGACTCGTCTAAGTGAGACAAACATATCCATACGGTAATTATACAATTAAATTAAGTCTAATCAAATTGAGAATCAAAATAAGCTCACGAAGAAGAGGAGATTAGTACCTTGGATTTGAGAAGTGAAGCTTCGACCAGAGGTGCTCCGCACATTCGTTGGGGTCCAAGGAGGCTATGGATTAAGCCTCTGGTTGTGGTGCAAAGCGTAGGTAGTAATTCGACCAAGCCCGATTTTAGGTGATGGTCTAGAGCTATGCTAGAGTCTCTTTGGAAGGGGGATTTGATGGGGATTTTCCTTCTCTCACTGTGGTGAAGGTGTGGGTGAGTTTAATTTGATTTTTGTGGAGTGTAGGAGTGTAATGTGCTCTGTCCTGGTTTCAGGCAGAGATTCAAGCTCAAAATTGGGCTCCTAAAAGGGGATTCAGGGTAATGTGGTGGTTGGATTGCAGTGAGGAGGTCTCAAAGAGGCTTTGGGATCAATTTGGGGAAGTCTCTCAGAGGAAATTTTAGCACACCTCCCATGGGCATGGATGTGATTTTTTATAAAAATGGCTAAGGGGTGGCTCTCAGGGTCAATGTTTGGGTGTATTGTGATGCTTAGGTGGAAGGCAGAGGAGCTCTATCATTTGATTTTGGTGAGGTGGCCTCTAGGTTTGATTTGGGTGAAGTTCAAGAGGAGTTGTCCCTGGGTTTCGGCTTCTCTGGCAAGTAGGCCGGTCGACCATAGAGGGGGAGGTGGCTAGGAGCTCAGGAAACCCAGAGGAATATGTCACAGCAAATTATTACAATGAGGTATTATTTTGGCAAAGATATCTTAAGCCTAATCAAAAATGGAAATAAAATCCAATAATTTGAGTGACGCTTGGTCCATGCCTCATCTAGCTTGGGTTAGATGGTTTTTTGGCTATCTTAGAGTCCAACTAATGGCTGTGGTGGAGTTAATTTGATGGCTTTAGGGTGGTTAAGCCACATTTAGTGCATGGGTCCAAGTGAGGTCGAATGCCCAAAATTTTGGTTTGGGCTAGGTTAGCCATGTTAATTGGCCCAAATAAATGTTGTATTTGGTGAATATGATCATAAAGAATAACTTTGGTGAAGGATGAAAGTGGTTTTGAGTTCAATTGGATGGTCAATTTGGAGGAATTTTAAAATTTGATCAATTTGGGCATATAGGTCTAGGTTTGGGTATAAGTTGGGCTAGCCTTGGATCAACTCCAAATTTATTATTGTAAATGGTCAATAGAGATCTCATGAAGAGTTTTCAACATAAATTGGGTGCTAATTTTAGGGCTAAGGCATTCAATTTGATGAGATTAGGTCATGTGGACAAAATTGGGGCTTTGATCTAAATCAAATTTGGGCTNAGTTTGGGTATAGGTTGGGCTAGCCTTGGGTCAACTCCAAATTTATTATTGTAAATGTTCAATAGAGATCTCATGAAGAGTTTTCAACATAAATTGGGTGCTAATTTTAGGGTTAAGGCATTCAATTTGATGAGATTAGGTCATGTGGACAAAATTGGGGCTTTGATCTAAATCAAATTTGGGCTCAAATGATGGAAAAATTGGGCTTGGATTTGGTCCAGATTGGCCATATCAAGGGTGAATTTGAGTTTAGAATTGAAATTGGGGGAATTTGAGACCAATTTGATAGACATTTGTTGTATATTTGGGAAAAAAGGGTCTTTAAAAGGTAATTTGGGGATTTTAGTCAAAGATGGTCAAATTGGCCAAATTGGGCCATGTGGTAGTTGAGGAAATTGAAATTGGGAATATTTGGAANTGTAGATTTGGGGAAAAAGGGTCTTTAAAACGTAATTTGGGGGTTTTGGTCAAAGATGGTCAAATTGGCCAAATTGGGCCATGTGGTAGTTGAGGAAATTGAAATTGGGAATATTTGGAAGATTTTGGGAATTTTTGGGATTTTTTAAGAATTTTTGGAATTTTGGGCTAAGGAGGGGTATTTTGGTAATTTGGTAAATTTTGGTGATTTTGGGTAAATTTGAGAATTTTGGCCAAATTTGGGGTCCCAAAGGTATCTAGGTAATTTTGGGGAGTTTAGGGGCAAAAGGCTAGGTTAGGTATCTTGGTAGAGTTGGAGTGCCAACCACCATCAATAAGCTATGGACCAATGGAAACCTCATTTTGGGTCCTCTATGTAGTGGAATTTGCTAAACCCTAGCCTAGGGCTAGTGGGTTCAGGGGACCACCTACATGAGTCTCCCAAAAGTATCAAAGGACCAAATCCTAGAAGTTTAAGTTTAGAGTTGTGAGTGATTGTGAGTGCAAGTATGTACCTTAAGCCCTAGACCAACACCCAGGGTCAACCCTAAGGTCCNAATAAGCTATGGACCAATGGAAACCTCATTTTGGGTCCTCTATGTAGTGGAGTTTGCTAAACCCTAGCCTAGGGCTAGTGGGTTCAGGGGACCACCTACATGAGTCTCCCAAAAGTATCAAGGGACCAAAGCCTACAAGTTTAAGTTTAGGTTTGTGAGGATTGTGAGTGCAAGTATGTAGCTTAAGCCCTAGACCAACACTCAGGGTCAACCCTAAGGTCCAGCAGTCCTAAGGGTGACTCAGCTTGAGTTCCCCCATAATGACCCCACTTACTAAGTGCTGAAGGTTAAGACCAATATGTGGAATTTCAAGTTGAGTAGAGAAGAGTTTGGAATTTCTAATGGTGAGGGTTCCATTTCTAGTTTTCTAAGAATAATCAATAGGAAAGTTCTACGGCTAGATCCTAGGCTATTTAAAGAGGAGAAACTAAACCTCAACCAAAAGTGAGGTCAACAAATGGACCCCCAATAGGTGTGGTGTGCTGGGCGAGCACACTGCGCATATTGGCGTTGATCAACAAGATCAACAAAACTAACACAAACTCCTAAGTCGACAAACCTAGAAAGAAGTATAAAATTGAGTAATAATTGTCTCAGCTGGGGACTGACAGATACTCTCACTGGGGAAAAGAAAAGAGAATCCAGAAATGACAGTCGGGAAAAATGACGATTAAGGATGAGACTCGATTTCAAATTCAACGTTCAATTTTGATTTCAACATTGATAATTTCAAAGAATAAAATTGTGTCAGAGGACCGAATCAAGATTAAACCTTGCCCCAAAGGATGTAGAGGAACAAGTGAAGGAAGAAGACTATATCAACTCAAAATACCATCGGGAAAGTTATATTCGAACTGACATGTGATAAGGAGAATATATATGTCACGTTAGGAAGGAAAGCACTGCGACTCACATCCAACCCAAGAGGTGAAAGAGAAAAAATCTGCTATATTGAGGAGGAAAGCGCTCTGACTCACATCCAACTCAAGAGGTAGCCAGAAAAATATATTGATCACGTTAGGAAGGAAAGCACTGGGAGTCACATCCAATCCAAGAGGTGATGAGAAAAACGTCTGCTACATTGATGAGGAAAGCGTTGGGACTCACATCCAAGTCAAGTGGTAGTGAGAAAATATATCAATCATGTTAGGAAGGAAAGCACTGGGACTCACATTCATCCCAAGAGATGATGAGCAAAATATCTGCTACATTNCCTACGGCTAGATCCTAGGCTATTTAAAGAGGAGAGACTAAACCTCAACCAAAAGTGAGGTCAACAAATGGACCCCCAATAGGTGTGGTGTGCTGGGCGAGCACACTGCGCGTATTGGCGTTGATCAACAAGATCAACAAAACTAACACAAACTCCTAAGTCGACAGACCTAGAAAGAAGTATAAAATTGAGTAATAATTGTCTCAGCTGGGGACTGACAGATACTCTCACTGGGGAAAAGAAAAGAGAATCCAGAAATGACAGTCGGGAAAAATGACGATTAAGGATGAGACTCGATTTCAAATTCAACGTTCAATTTTGATTTCAACATTGATAATTTCAAAGAATAAAATTGTGTCAGAGAACCAAATCAAGATTAAACCTTGTCCCAAAGGATGTAGAGGAACAAGTGAAGGAAGAAGACTATATCAACTCAAAATACCACCGGGGAAGTTATATTCGAACTGACATGTGATAAGGAGAATATATATGTCACGTTAGGATGGAAAGCACTGCGACTCACATCCAACCCAAGAGGTGAAGAGAAAAAATCTGCTACATTGAGGAGGAAAGCGCTCTGACTCACATCCAACTCAAGAGGTAGCCAGGAAAAATATTGATCACGTTAGGAAGGAAAGCACTGGGAGTCACATCCAATCCAAGAGGTGATGAGAAAACATCTGCTACATTGAGGAGGAAAGCGTTGTGACTCACATCCAACCCAAGTGGTAGTGAGAAAATATATCGATCATGTTAGGAAGGAAAGCACTGGGACTCACATTCATCCCAAGAGATGATGAGCAAAATATCTGCTACATTGAGGAGAAAAGCTCTGAGATTCACATCCAACCCAAGTGGTAGCGGGAAAATATATCGATCACGTTAGGAAGGAAAGCACCGGGACTCATATCCAACCGAAGAGGTGACGAGGAAAATATCTGCTACATTGAGGAGAAAAGCTCTGGGACTCACATCCAACCCAAGTGGTAGTGGGAAAATATATCGATCAAGTTAGGAAGGAAAGCACTGGGACTCACATCCAACACAAGAGGTGACGAGGAAAATATCTGCTACATTGAGGAGGAAAGCTATGGGACTCATATCCAACCTAAGTGGTAACAATAAAATATATCGATCACATTAGGAAGGAAAGCGCTGGGAATCACATACAACCAAAGAGGTAACGAGGAAAATATCTGCTACATTGAGGAGGAAAGATCTGGGACACACATCCTACCCAGGTGGTAGCAAGAAAATATATCGATCACGTTAGAAAGGAAAGCACTGAGACTCACATCCAACCCAAGAGGTGACGAGGAAAATATCTGCTACATTGAGGAGGAAAGCTCTGGGACCCACATCCAACCCAAGTGGTAGCGAGAAAATATATCGATCATGTTAGGAAGGAAAGCACTGGAACTCACATCCAACCCAAGAGGTGACAAGGAAAATATCTGCTACATTGAGGAGGAAAGCTCTAGGGCTCACATCCAACCCAAGTGGTAGCGAAAAAATATATCGAACACGTTAGGAAAGAAAGCACTAGGACTCAAATACAACTCAAGAGGTGATGAGGAAAATATCTGCTACATTGAGGAGGAAAGCTCTGGGACTCACATCTAACCAAAGTGATAGCGAGAAAATATATCAATCACGTTAGGAAGGAAAGCACTGAGACTCACATCCAACCCAAGAGGTGACAAGGAAAATATCTGCTACATTGAGGAGGAAAGCTCTGGGACTCTCATCCAACCCAAGTGGCAGCGAGAAAATATATCGATCATGTTAGGAAGGAAAGCACTGGGACTCACATCCAACCCAAGAGGTAACGAGGAAAATATCTCCCTATGCAGAAAATATGTAGATTCAAACATGTGAATTCGTGCTGGATATGTGAATAGAAAATGAAAATATGTGAAGGAATCAGAATTTAGGTACTGATTTGGAAATGAGAATTTTAATTTAGGTATCAATCTCGAAAAATAAGTCAGGAGTTAGGGACTGACCTCGAGGATTGAGGATAGGATGCCCATGTTCCATTAAAGGGGGTCTTATACCAATCTCGAAGATGGGAGTCAGAATTTAGGTACTGACTCTTAGAGCCAAATAAAAATAATGTAAGGACTTTTACATTGGTAAGCAAGACATGTAGTGTTTTATGAAATTTAGTGCAGAACATGCAATCCCGTGGGGAAGTGAAGAAAATTGGTCACGCTGAGCAAGAAAAGATTATGAAATCTCGAGCTCGATATAAACAAACTCAAGAAAATATGTTTTCAAAATTCAACTTTTTTTGGTTGATTTTCTTTTCAAAAGAGTTATTATTATTATTTTTTTAATTTCATTTTCATCAAGTTTTCATTATTTTGTTCCTTGTTCATTGTAGTCATGAACCAACGTATGGTTCGTGGCTTCCATCCATCGTACGAAAAGGCAATTGACAAAAAGGCACATTTCTGAGAGAAATTTTCATTAATCTGCTCCAATCAAGATGTCACAGATCAAACATAGGCTAACACCTCAAAAATGTACAATATATAGTCCATATCAAAGTACATCCAAAACATCTCATGCCATGTATACATCGTAGGCTGAGTATGTTTGATACATATCATGTTGCTATAGAAAAAGTGAACCCTCTAAACATCTGTATCTAGTATGACGAGCTCCTGATCGAGCAGACCTTCTTAGCCATGCTCCAGAACAAGAGTTCCCTTCGCATGTACTTAGAGGTATGACCCTCTCATAGCTCGTACGGTAGCAGCTCTTCTAGTTCTGGGTCTGGCTGAAATCCATACGGTGCTTTGCTGTCGTCCAATCTATGGAAAGTTACGGACACCCTACGGTGTCGCACCCCTAGAATGCAGTGCTTGGCGAGATCTGCCTCGTTTCCTTTCAGGACCAAAATTGATCCAATTGGCGGCGAAATCTCTATAGCTCCTCTGAAGTTGCCAGGTCCGACAATTTCAATTTCTTTTCCAAATAATATATTGCTTTTGCTCATGAATGAGACCATGCAGAAAGGCTTCACAAAATTGTGGTGGTCTATATGAGGAGGGATGCAATCACCCTCGTCATAGATGTTGATGATGTAACTATTCAAGATGCAGGTAGCTGGTAGTATGTTCCATTTGAACATCCTCTTGATCATTCACTAGATTATAGGAGGTAGTGGATTTACCTGGTCATGTCTGAGGATCCCCAACAGATTTCCTTATCTGTCATTTATAAAATTATAACAACAGCCGCACTGAACAGTGGTTCTTCCTTTTCCTCTCATCCATTTCTTCAGCTCAGAGTATGTTCTTTCCATGAGAAGGTCTGCTCGGCCTCCATCCCTCAAGTCAAAGATGCAGTCAAGAATGCTTCTTTCATCACTTTTTGAGAAGACCCTGGTATACAGCTCCAGGCCTTCCAATATGTTGAAGAATCTTTATTGAACTTCCTCATAGAATTCAAATTCTCTTTTATTCACCTTGCTTATTTTATAGTACTCCATCGTGCTAGGAGTCGGCAACTGTCGTGGGCATTCCTCCATCTGGACATCGGCAAGAACCCGAACTGGTGCTGGCTCATCTAGAACATGTGACTCATCATCTAAAGGGATGTACGACCCTGGACTCCATGGTATATACTCATCTGTCCCCAGTGGGACATATGACTCATCCATCAGAAATCTGTTGTCTGAGACCCGTCGGTGGGGGCGGGTATACTCCTCCAATGTACTATAGCATTGTAGATGTAGGGCATTGCAGTTCGGGCATTCTATAAATGCCCATTTGGCTGATGTCCCTGTAGGTATCTCGACGTTGCACATCGGGCAACCCGTGCATAAGGCATCTAAAGCTGAAAGTGTCTCCAGCTCTGTGATGAACCTGGTTCTTCATTTGTGGCGGGTAGGCTGGAAGAAGTCTCTTTCATGTTTGGATCATAGATATTCCCCTCAGGAATAGGGGTGAGTAAGATGTTTTCTTCCTTTTGACATCTGCGTTCTTCCCGTAGAAAAGCCCTCTGTTTTGTATGGTTGGCTATTCTGCGCTGAGTCCTGCGATCCGAAGCGTCTGGCAGTCATTCATTGTTGGTGGCTACTAGGCCTCCGGCTGGTGTAGCTATCATGGATGGCAGATGGCTGGGCCCCTCCCTCGAATCCTGATCTATCATCACGTTCTTTTTTTTATGTGATGTATTGTCTTTGGTGGCCACCCTCAAAAGTGAAGGCAATCCCTCCTTTTCTCGGCAGCTGACTACATTCATTAGAGGACCTTTGTAGTCTATATCAACTTGGTTAAAGTCCATGTTAAAGTCTATGGTGCCACCCTGCGGCTCCATTTCCTCATTCAGTGTGAGGCTCCAGCCATCCTTGAAAGTGATGATCAGCCTCTGTCCCGACATTTTTCTGCAGACGATAAGAAACATGTCAGTGGGCTGAAACATGGCATGGACGAGAACAAAACAAAGTATTTATTAAAGTAAATTTTAGTTTATTTTGGTGAAGATAATTTTTTATTTTATGTATGAATTTTATTTAATTTAGTGGAATATTAAGTTCAAAAGTAGAAAGGAGAAAATTTGAAGTTTAAATTTTTTCTCAAAATATTCATTATATTAGGTTAATTACAAAATTTGGATCTGGTCATAGACATTTGGCCACATAGATAACCCCAAAACAATCAAAGTTTCATATTTTCAAAGCAAGCGAAGGCAAAAGGCATTAGGTTGCGTAATAGGTTTTCAGGTATCTTCCATCTATTGGTAACATGGGTCTTTTGCCCTGGAAGTCCACTAACTAGTAGGCTCCTTCTGTGTAGACCTTTTCAACGACAAATGATCCCTCCTAAGTTGGCTCAAATTTTCCACCTATTTTGTGGCATGCAAGAATAGGCCTTTTGAGCACAAGTACGAGGTCACCAACTTTGACTGTCCTTGGATGGACCAATCTGTCATTGGCTTGTACCATCTTTTCTTGGTAAAGCTCTAAATGTTGTTGTGCTTCTAGGCATTTTCCCTCAAGACTTTCCAGTTCTTCAAATCTAATTTTTGCACTTTCTCTTGTTGTGAGTTGGTTGACAACAACAACTCTAAGAGACGGTATCTAGATTTCTAGCGGTAGCACGACCTCGGACCCGTACACAGGCATATAGGGTGTACACTGAGTGGGAGTCCTGAAAATTGTCTGATAGGCCCACAAGGCTTCTAATAGTTGTTGTGCCAATCCATTTTGTTTTCATCCAGTGTTTTCTTCAAAATCTGTACCAGTATTTTGTTGAAGGCTTCAGCCAGCTATTTGCTCTGGGATAGTAAATCATAAAGTATCTCCAATCTATCTCATGTCTTTTGACAAAATTATTGATTTTGGTGCTTTTGAAAGTTGTCTCATTGTCGTAAATAATTCTTCACGGTACTCCGAAATGGTAGAAAATTTGGCTTTTGAAGAATTGAAGGATGTGATGTGTCGTAACCTCATGCAACGGAACTGCCTCTGCCCATTTGGAGAAGTAATCTGTAGCGAAAAGTATAAACCTGTGTCTTTTGGAAGATGGAGGGTCTATTAGACCTATTATGTCTGTGCCCCAACACTCGAATGGCCATGAGACAACAGTTGGGTGTAGCACATTCGGAGGCTGGTGTAAGACCAACCCATGCACATGGGATTGGTACATTTTCTGGCTGTATACATGCAATCGGACATCATTGCTGGCCAATAATATCCAAGTCTTTTGATCTTGATTTCCATTTTCGGCCCTGACTCATGAGCGCCATACAGTCCAACATGTACTTCTTCGACAATATTTTGTGCTTCGACTTTGTTCAAACACTGTAGCCACATCTGGTCGAATGATCTTCTGTAAAGAACATTTCCTACCAGGGCGTAAGACATGGCTCTTCTTGTGATATGATGTGCTTCAGATTTGTCTTCTGGCAGCTTTCCAGTATTAAGACAAGACATATCTTCCTTGTATTGTGATTTCAATGGAATCCTCCGGGGGACATGTCATTTCCTTAGCGAGTTTTGCTAGAGCTTTGGCATGGGCTTTATATTACCTAAAAATATGGTAGAAAGTCACATCAGGGATCTGCTCTAGCAGCTTCATTATGTACTGATGATATTTTGCTAATATTGGTTTTAAAATTTTGTATTGTCCGGTGACTTGCTGGTTGACGAGTTGAGAGTCGTCATAAATGGCAATGTTCGTTATATCCATTGACATTGACACTTCCAACCCGATGATTAAAGATTCATATTTTGCTTCATTGTTGGTGCACGGATCTGTTAGGTGGTATGAGAAACTCAACATACCCTTATCTGGCGTGATAAAGATCAAATGAATCCCTACTTTGCCTGATATAACTGTGCCTAATCCTTTGTCTTTTCTGGCTGACGAAGCACAGTCAAAGTACATCTCCCTGCGTTGTGCACTGGAGAACTCCATTTATAGTATTTGCTCGTCTGGTAGCTCGTCGTTGAGAGAGGACTTAGCTGGCAGTGGGTGTGCATCGAGAAAGTTTGCTAGTATCTGTCCCTTGATAGCACGGAGGGGAACAAAAGTTATATCAAATTGCAATAAGATCATTGACCATCTTGCTAAATGTCCGGAGAGTGTTGGTCAGGTCATCAGATATTGCAACGAATTAACTTTCGAGATTAGGGTAATCTTATGAAAAAACATGTAATATCTAAGCTTTTGAGTGACAAAAAATAATTTCATACAATTCTTCTTAATAGGTGCATACCTTATCTCCATCAGTATTAGGCGACGACTTAAGTAGTAGAGTGCATTTTTTTTACCCTCATGATTGACTTGGGCTAACAGGGCTCCGAGAGAATCATCTAAGGCCACGATATAAAGTATCAATGGTGTCCCTTGGATAGGGGCTGCCAAAATAGGAGGTGTCTTTAAATATTGTTTAATGTCCTCGAAAGCCCGCTAGCATTTCTCTTCCCAAACGAATTTGGCATCATTTTTAATTAATGTCAAGAAAGGCTGACACCTACCGGAGAGATTAGAAATAAAACGTCTCAGATATGCCAACTTCTCTTGGAAGGAACATAGTTGTTTCAAGGTTCTAGGAGGAGGCATTTCCAAGATAGCTTTAATTTTATCCGAGTCGATCTCGATTCCCCGATGACTAACAACGATTCCCAGAAATTTTTCGGAAATAATGCTGAAGGCGCACTTTAAGGGATTCATTTTAAAGTCATATTGTTGTAACCGTTCGAACACGATCCTCAAATCATACAAATGGTATATTTTTTGTTTACTTTTGATGACAAAATCATCCACGTAGCATTCTACTTAGTTATGGATGAGGTTGTCAAAAATCTTTGTCATTGCACACTGATATGTTGCTCCGGCATTCTTTAGGCCGAACAACATCACTGTGTAGTAGAAGATTCCAACCGGTGTTATGAAGGTTGTAAGTGATGCATCCTCGGGAGCCATCTTGATTTGGTTGTATCCCGATGATCCGTCCATGAAGGAGAAAATCTCGTGTGTTGAAGCGATATCCACCATCATTTCTGGTATTGGTAGTGAAAACTCATCTTTTGGACATGCCTTGTTCAAATCTCTGAAGTCGACACAAACACATATTTGTCTATTTTTCTTCTTAACATGTACAATGTCAGCTAACCACGTGGGGTATTGTTCTTCTTTTACAATGTTGGCGTTTATTAATTTCTTCACCTCGGCGATAACTTGTTGTTCTATTTTGAGGCGCATTCTCCTCAGAGCTTGTTTTACTGGGGTTATATTATTGTCCACCCCAAGTTTATGAACTGTAACCTTTACTGACAGTCCTGACATTTCATCGTAGCTCCATGCAAAACAATCTTTGAATTTTGTTAATAGTTTGATCAATTTTGAAGATTCTCCGTCATTGAGTAGAGAACTTAATAAATGTAGGTCGGGGTTTTTCTTCAGTCCCGAGGTTAATCTCTTTCAATTCATCAACAATAGATTTAATTTTCTCCTCAAATTCTGGCGGAGTGTCTTCTATTAGTTGATCACTAGACTCATCCTTTATATCGAGGCAATCCTCTTCTCACTCACTAGTAACAACCATGCAAAATTCAGAATCATAGACTGGTCCGATTGTACCGAATCTGAGACCCTCTTTTGAGTTGGGAGTTTGACTTTTAACATTCCATAATTTTTCTAAAAGTTGAAATTTATCTTTTGGTATTTGTTTTGGTAAGTTTCCCTGTTGAATTAACTTTTGAACACAAGGCGAAAAGTAACCAAAGGCAATTCCATTAATTCATTAGGATCATCATCCAAATTTACTTATTTTTTGAGCTCAGTAGAGGTAGAAGCACGGTAAAATTTGATCAGCTTTGAACCAACACTATGGACTTCACAATAGAGGTAGAAGCATGGTAAAATTTGATCGGCTTTGAACCAACACTACGGACTTCCTTGACCCCTAAACTCTCGACCTTTTGAGGGAGAATCGGAGTAAGGGTCATAACATTCACATAGTGGTTTATCTCTTTGAGGGAGAATCAGAGTAAGGGTCATAGCATTCACATAGTGGTTTATCCAATCATACATTATTTAATATTCATTTTCTCTGTATCTTCTAAGGATATCTCGTACTGAGATTTCTTCTGTTTTGTCATCATTATTTCATCTTTGAAACTATCTTCATTACCAATGTTGATAGTTGGCCTAGTCCATTCAACGATTAAGTTAATTCTTCCTCGTCCACGTCCCCGACCTCGACCTCGGGTGTGCAAACTAAAAGATCCTCCACCAACTCGTTCTAAGGGAGTGGTGGAAGATCATTGAAGCGGAGTTGAATGGCTTCCCCTTTGTGATTTTTCCAAATCTTCATTTTTATTTGTGACAATTTCATGAGAGAAGACAATGTTCTTTCGAGGCGCGTAGTAGGCAACATCTTCATGCATACCAACTTCATGCACTGAAAATGGTTGTAACTCTTTTTTTATGCAATTTTCTTGACCATCTTTGTAGTACTTGATGCATTGGTGTAAGGATGATGGAACCATGTTGTGCTCATGAATCCATGGTCGACCCAGTAGAGCATTAAAAGAGGTCTCGACATCGATGATATGAATCTTAGTGGTTGTCACGAGTTCTCCAACCTTCATAAGTAATGTAATTGATCCAAGGGCTCTTTCTCCTTTTTGGTTGAATTCTCTTAACATCATTTTATCGGCCGTAAGCCCTTGAGCTTCAATATCCAAATAGTTCAATGTCCGTAGACTCATCAAGTTAAAAGATGCTCCAGGATCTACTAAAACTCTGGACAACACAAATCTGCCGATGTTGACGGAGAAGTAGAGTGGACCGTTGTGGTCGGCGGTACCGAGCAGCAAATCTTCAACTGTGAAGGTTACCCCTAACTATTTTTTCAACAAACAAACTTCATCTGAGGATGTGCTG
This sequence comes from Phalaenopsis hybrid cultivar, assembly GCA_002079205.1. Lineage (NCBI taxonomy): Eukaryota > Viridiplantae > Streptophyta > Magnoliopsida > Asparagales > Orchidaceae > Phalaenopsis > Phalaenopsis hybrid cultivar. The sequence continues at coordinate 309,779 of JXCR01148433.1, forward strand.
GTCAACTGAGCTAGGTAAACCTCTGGGTCAAGCAAAGCTATAACTAGAGACTCTCTCATCTCCTGTGACAGGATCAGAGCAACGTAGATGCTTAGTCGGGCCAAAAACTTCCTAAGATGAGCTAGCACGTTGTAATATATTTTGTACAATGCTCTGATTTTATGTTGATTATGTGGTTCTTCCACTGGTGGAGGTGGTGGTATCTCTTCTAGGGCCATTTTCTGCCTTTCTTTATCTATTGGAGCTGTTCTTGGTGGTAACACTTTTCTGCTCCTTAAGTTAACTTCCGTGATTTCTTCTTCTTGAGCTACCATTCTACTCTTTGTCAGAAAGATCTAGGGTGATGGTAAGCGGTGTACCGTGGTGCTCGAGAATTGGCTCCTCGCTCCTGGTGCTGTCGTAAGCGGTGTCATTGATGTCTTCTTTGGAGTGGAAAACAAGTTCATCAGACTCTAGTGCGATTTGAGGATCATTTTGGGGATCAATATCATAGTTAGATTGGTCTTAATCAATTACGTTATCACTAGAAATAGTGAAAACGTAGCCAAAATCACAGTCATTGTATTCATAAGACCTCGGAGGGACAAAAAGATAATCATACAAAGTAAAGGGTTCGAGGATTTTCTTCTCCGAATCTGAGACAACTAATCTGGTAAAGGCGACCCCTATCCTACCCCCTTGTGCTATCAATCTTTGTAGTGACGCTTTTCTTCTTCTTCTTTGTCCTTGACGATGACGGATCACCTGACAATACCTTCATCTAGGGCTTGGTATGCTGCGGACCCTGAATGGAGGCTTGTCTTGAAGCAAACTAGATCTTGTTTAGAATTTTCTTGGATGATCTGCTTCAGACCTCATTCCATCCTTCTTCTCTGGTATACACAAAAGATTATTTTGATGGTCCATGTATTTCATTGAGGAACCTCTTGACTTCATCCCAAGTTGTACTCCATCCATCTGTTCCAGTATACAGATTGATTAGGGAGATTGGCTCGATCGAAATCATATTTATGGAACCTTTTTCAGGTTCTCTTAAATATTCTTTCGAGATTGTTATGTTTCGTTCATTAAGATTCCGCTTGAGCCAGTCCTTAAAGAAGAAGCATCCCTCTATAGTGTGTCCGAGCAACCGGTGGTATGGGCAATAATTTTGTTCATTTTTCCTACCCACCTCTTAGGGCTTCTTCGGGTTCGAAAGTCTGAATTCCGGCTTCTTCATCAGACTTCTGAATATTTTAGGTATAGCTTCATCTTTGAAAGAATACATCGTTTACATCATTTTGACAGAAACATTTTCTTATCCCTTGTTTGAGGTGATCCTTCTTGAGGTGGTCGCTGTTTGAATTGACTACTTTGTTTCTGAGCATATAGTGATAAAGACTGGCGAGGATCTTCTGCATATATCTTCATCAACTGCTTTCCTTTATTGATAAAATTAGTTGGATGAAATATCTAAATATCATTCATAAATTTCACTTAGCTTGACATTTATTCTAAGGCTTCAGCAAATGGAATATTAATTGTAAGCTTTTTTAAAGGTTTTCATATAGATTAAAAATTGTTTATCCAACTTTTTTTGACAAAGTCTTTGAGGAAATTGAGGTCGTGGTTTTACAAAGTCATTTTAAAGTGGATAAATAAGACTCTCTTAGCCTTTCAGAGCGTCCTCTTTATTCTCTTCGATTTCTTCTTTCTCAACTTCAATCTCTTTTTAAACTCTACCTTCCAACTCTCTTCTGCTTCTAAGTTGAACAAATTTTATTTACTTTTTATTTTGGTCTTTTAGATTTACTTCTGTATTATTCGGAAGCATTCCTTGGGATCTATTTCTTATTGAATTGGTTATTTGTTCAAATTGATTCTCAATCTTTCTAATTGTATCTCCTTAACTTTGTAATGGATTTCCCATTTGTAACACCACTTCTTCTATAGATAACTTTTTCTCCGTAAGTTGTAGATTACTGTTAAAACCTTGAGGATAAGTTGGTCTATAATTATTATTACCTTAGTTGTTCTAATTTCCTAATGGATTTACTTGGTTGTTCCCCCATTGCTGATTATTACTACCAGAAGTATTATTATTCCAATTAAAGTTTAGATGGTTTTTCCAACCTGGCTTATAATAGTTTGAATATGGGTTATTTGGATTATTATTTATGGCATTCAAAGTTTTTAATGATGTTTGTGAATCTACCATTTGGCATAATGAATTCTCTTCAATCATTTAAATTAGTTGAAAAAAATTCATTCCAAATTGGTCCAACTTACTTGAAATTGTAGCAACTTGATTTGCTAACATTGCAAAAGCATCATTTTCATGAATATTGGTTACTTTCTTAGGGATTACCCTCTGAGAAGGCCATTAAAAATTATTAGTAACCATCTCTTCAATTAAAGCATAAGTTTCATGAAATGGTTGTGACATCAATGAACCACCAATAACGACATTGATCATAAATCTAAGAGATACAGCTAATCCCTTGCAAAAGTTTTGAATTATTAACCTAATTGGTATAGCGTGACGTGGACACTTTCTTAGCAGTACTTTAAATCGTTCCCACGCTTCATAAATAGATTCCCCTTCAAATTGAAAAACAGAGTTTCTAAACTTCATAATTTTTATGGTGGAAAGTATTAGCACAGAATTTTTGTGCTAAATCACCCCAAATTCTAATAGATCCAGGTGCTACCAAATTTAACCATATCTTGCCTTATCCCTCAATGAGAATGAAAAAATTCTAAGTCTAATAGCATCATCTGAAACACCATCATATTTAAATGTAACATAATATTCTAGAAAATTGGCAAGATGTAAATTTGGATTTTCAGTTGGTGATCCCCTAAACAAATTGTTTGATATCGTTTAGATAATAACATGTTTAAATTCAAATGAATTAGCCACTACAGTAGGTTTTTGAATACCACAATGAAGTTCATCCACTGTAGGGTTTGCATAATGTCTTAAAGGTCTAAATTCTTGATTAATTTCAAAATTTTAAAATTTTCATTATTTTGGTTTGTCATTTCTAAAATTTTTTTATTGTTTTCTATATTTTTTATTTTTTTGATTTTTTTATTAGTTCTTTCTAATTTAGAATCGTATGACACTAGTCCTTTAGAACCTGAACAACTCATACATTACTATAAAACAACATAAAAGAAAATCACAAACAAGAACTTATATAAAAAGAACACTAAAATATTTCTATAATAAATATAAAAGCTTAAATAAGACTTNTATTGCAAAAGCATCATTTTCATGAATTTTGGTTACTTTCTTAGGGATTACCCTCTGAGAAGGCCATTAAAAATTATTAATAACCATCTCTTCAATTAAAGCATAAGTGTCATGAAATGGTTGTGACATCAATGAACCACCAATAACGACATTGATCATAAATCTAAGAGATACAGCTAATCCTTTGCAAAAGTTTTGAATTATTAACCTAATTGGTATAGCATGACGTGGACACTTTCTTAGCAATACTTTAAATCGTTCCGACGCTTCATAAATAGATTCCCCTTCAAATTGAAAAACAGAGTTTCTAAACTTCATAATTTTTATGGTGGAAAGTATTAGCACAGAATTTTTGTGCTAAATCACCCCAAATTCTAATAGATCCAGGTGCTACCAAATTTAACCATATCTTGCCTTATCCCTCAATGAGAATGAAAAAATTCTAAGTTTAATAGCATCATCTGAAACACCATCATATTTAATTATGACATAATATTCTAGAAAATTGGCAAGATGTAAATTTGGATTTTCAGTTGGTGATCCCCTAAACAAATTGTTTGATATCGTTTAGATAATAACATGTTTAAATTCAAATGAATTAGCCACTACAGTAGGTTTTTGAATACCACAATGAAGTTCATCCACTGTAGGGTTTGCATAATCTCTTAAAGGTATAAATTCTTGATTAATTTCAACATTTTAAAATTTTCATTATTTTGGTTTGTCATTTCTAAATTTTTTTTATTATTTTCTATATTTTTTATTTTTTTGATTTTTTTAATAGTTCTTTCTAATTTAGAATCGTATGACACTAGTCCCTTAGAACCTGAACAACTTATACATTACTATAAAACAACATAAAACAAAATCACACAAACAAGAACTTATATAAAAAGAACACTAAAATATTTCTATAATAAATATAAAAGCTTAAATAAGACTTCCTAAAAATAGATACTTGCTTTGCTTAAAATTCCTTCAAAAAAAATTTTTTATCACTCGCAACAGCGGAAAAAACTTGATCCCGACTTCTATGAAAGTACAACGAAGCATGTGTGGTTATATTCTCAATTTCCTTTATTTATATTTCTTTTTTTACAACGANATTTTTATCCCTGACAACAGCGACAAAAACTTGATCCCGACTTTTATGAAAGTACAACGAAGCATGTGTGGTTATATTCTCAATTTCCTTTATTTATATTTCTTTTTTTACAACGACACCAAAAACTTGATTCTGATGCAAACAAGAGTGCAACTATTATATTTAAATATACGGTACTACACAAGTATATGTATCGTTGTCAAGTAATATAGGATTTTTTGTTTAAGCCTCGAATATCAAACCCACAGGGAGTTCGAATCTATTAAGTGAAATTATAAAACAGTCTCTACTTAAAAAGTATTCTTACTCAAACTATAGATTTTATAATAGGAATGAAAGTTTGATTCTTTTTGGTAATTTTTTATAGTTGAAAATAAAGTAACCAACTAACTAAATTTAACTAAATATTTGTAAGATGAAAGTAATATAAATAAAATAACTTTTTCATTATCATGNAAATATCAAACCCACAGGGAATTTGAATTTTTTAAGTGAAATTATAAAATAGTCTCTACTTAAAAAATATTCTTACTCAAACTATAAATTTTATAATAGGAATGAAAGTTTGATTTTTTTTGGTAATTTTTTATAGTTGAAAATAAAGTAAACAACTAACTAAATTTAACTAAATATTTGTAAGATGAAAGTAATATAAATAAAATAACTTTTTCATTATCATGAATCAGTAACAAGTATATGAATTCTATTGTGAAAGTATTCAAATTGTATTGTGCGAAATAGGAGCAATATTATTATTTACCCTTACTAGAGATGTTATAAAGAACATTGGCTAATTTAAAGTTTGAATAATCCTGAAGATGGGCTAGCTAAGGAAGATACTAGCTCTCACTCTAGAGTTCCCTCTTCTCCCTCCACCTGGNATAATAAGTATATGAATTCTATTGTGAAAGTATTCAAATTGTATTGTGTCAAATAGAAGCAATATTATTATTTACCCTTACTAGAGATGTTATAAAGAACATTGGCTAATTTAAAGTTTGAATCCTGAAGATGGGCTAGCTAAGGAAGATACTAGCTCTCACTCTAGAGTTCCCTCTTCTCCCTCCACCTGGGGGCTAACATCACATTTCTAGGCCTAAAACTATAAAGTTAATTTGGGGCTTTAGTCTGTCACTCTAAAATCCTCTAAGTCTACACCCTTCAAAGTTTATTTTCTTATTTATTTGCACTCAACCATATGAATTACATTCTCATCAATAGAATCTCATGTGATTCTTACCATTAGTTAACTGATTCTTACCATGACATGTTCTCAGAATAGATATTAACATCTTAATTGGTCAAATCAAGAATTAAATAAAGTACAAGGTTTAAATCATCACAACTTATTCTGACATTAAAGATGTATACTTCACACAACTTGAATCCAACACTTAATTACTTTTTCATTTTATGGAAAAGATAAAGAAAACTACTCAGAATTCATGAAGAAAATATAATAAAACTTATGTTTAAAAGTATAAATCATGTAAGCACATAATAAGTCTAAATTAAAACCAAATTTAGTCACAAAGATAAAACATTATCTCAAGTTCCTCTACACCAAACTCTTAAAGTTCTTTTGAATCTCTTCTCTTCCTTTCTCTTACAATACTCTCTACTAACAAACTACAGCTTCTCTCTTCCTTCTCTCTAAAATTTTCTTAATTCTATGATAAGAAAAGTTACTAAGAGCTGGGGCCATGGCGGCTAATTGAGTCTCCCTTTCATTCAATCCAAGTCTTTTTTTTACCTTTCTAAAAGGTGCTTTGGTGTCTCTTCAAAAATAAGTCCAAATTCAATGAATCATCCAAGAGTTGCCTTCTTTCAATAGCCTTTTGAATTTATTTTCATATGTATTAACCATAAACCATGTTTTCACCAAGAGTTACTTCAAACACCTATTCAAAAATTCATCCAAATTCATTGAATCATCAAATAACTACCTCTGGCATGTAAGCATGAGGTTTGTGTCGCTTAGGCGCGGGTTTCTCTGTTATCCTTGTGCTTAAGCACCAGTCTTGCGTGCTTAGGCACCACAGTTCTTTTGCACAACTTCTTTATTTTTGCTTCAAATTTGATCCTTTTTCACTCTTTTCACCTCTTTTCATCCATTGAACTGTGCCTGAAAGAAAAACACATAAATAATTTCCATTAAAGCATAATATCCTTAAAAATAGGTATAAAAATGTGTGCATAAATGTTACATATTTTAGGTGTATCAGTCAGCGTGGTCAAATGCTTGGTCTTTGAATTCAGTTTATCAAAGGAAACTTTGAACAAAATATTTTCTGAGTTACCTTTATTTACTAAAGTACTACCTATATAGTAGTTATTAATCAGTACATTAACGATGATAGCATTGTTGTAGGGTTTCTAAGTTAGAGGAAAATCTGCATCCTTAAAAATGATCAGGGGATGGAGTTTCCTTGTTGAGATAGAATTTATATTGTGGTATTCCCTCATTTGGCTCCTTTTTTGCTATGGTCTTCAGAACCTTTCAGTATTTCTAGCACTATCTCTGCTATGTGGAAAATATTTTCTCAAGTAGGCCCATCTGATTCATCTTTCATGGGTGCTTTTCCCTATTATCGATTATGTGCTTCTTGAGCCATTAACTCCTTCAGATTAACTCTTCTACCAAGCTACGAAGGTGCCTTCATTCCACTATATCTTGGCCATGATCTGTATGGTACTTACAGTACTTGTTGAAATTTCAGAGGGAAGCCCCGACTCTTATTGTTGTGTCCTTTCATATGCATTCCTTTTATTGTATAGAATCCACTAGTTTTTTCATTTACACCCTCAGTTGTTTGGGCCTTGATGTTCCATGATCGCTCGTAGAGCAATCATTCTATTGACTACATTTTCATGGGACTAATTTGGCTTCCCTCTCTTTATAGGAAGAACGTCCACTTTCGCACTTTAAATAAGGGCCATCCTTCTTTCGTCATCCGTCGTCGTTGGTGCCTTTTTTTCTCAATTGTCGATCAGGCTTCTAGCCTTTCGTAATGGGCCAATTCATGTATTTTTTGGCCATGATAAGGTCGTTATCAACTCCAAAATTTTGGCTGACAATTCCAGTTTCTGTAAACCCAGGAAATACATGAACTATGGACTTTAAAGTCCTTGTGCCAGAGCGGCTTTGACGAATTTACATTTCTCACATCAAGCATCTCCTTCTGGAACAACACAATGTACGTCTGTAAGCTCTCATTCGATCCCTGCTTTACATACCATGTGGAGTTTAAATCCTTGCAGGGTTTCTGAGCGCTAGAAAACTGCACTAAAGAATAGTTTCTTGAACTCTCTAAAGGAATTGATAAGTCCAACAAAAATTCCATTAAACCATCTGATAACGAAATCCCTTAGAGCTGTTAGCTCAATCAACATTTCAACATATTATAAATTTTAAGAAAGCAAATTGCTAAATCAAAGGACACAACATGATCGGTTGGGTCGCTCTGAACTTTATACGGTTCCAAGAAGGGAATCTTGAATTTCTCTGGGGGCTAATGTTAAATAATATGCCGGGAGAATTCATTCTCCAATCGGCGAAAAGTTTTTAGCAGCCTTGGTTGTGATTGTTATTTTATTAGGGACCCAACAACGTCTTGGCATTGGGACTCCTCCACTTGTTCGCCTGCCTGAGCCAGCTGCTGACCTTGAGGTTCGGATGCTGGTTGATGAGGTTTTGGGAGAGATCGTGCTCCCACTTCAAGCATCATGCAAGTTAATCATGCAATACAACATACTATCCTACCATAGAGTTCTTAAATTCATTCTTGCATGAATTCTCGAACAAACTCTACAATAGAGGATTTTCCTTATTATGTTCCTTTACATTCACACTCTTCTCTTCTCGTTGAAGGCTTGATTCTACCCTCACTGTACATTTTAGAATGTTGAATCTTAAATTGTCTTGTAGATCACTTCCAAGGAATAGAGTGTTGGCCGAGTGAGAGGAAAATAGAAAGGAGAAAAATAAGACACCAAAATTACTTAATTTTTGGGTCAATCATCCCCTTTTGTGAAAGTGTCCCTCCTATTTATAAGTCATAGAAAGACTTTGGTGAATTATATAATTGTCATCCATTTAATGGCATAGTCATTGCTATTTATGAATCATTACACTGTAACATAATCGCCACTAATAAAAGCATACTTTGACCCTCTAACAATTCCATGTTTGTAATCGTATTTGACATTGTTTCGCTTCTGTAACTATCTGATCTGATTGCCTAGTCCTCATTCGGTCGGTGGGGTGTATGGAAGACTCATCGTCTTCGGGAAGGATGGTTCCATCAAGCAGAGGGTATATACAGTAATATGATAGGCAGTCTCACTTCATTCTACTAGCTTATGTAAAAGCAATCTGCTTGGGAGGCTATTGATCTTATTAATACCAAACATTGGCTGAATTATTATCAACACATGCGGGCAACGTTTCTTGGTTCGATAATATGTTTGTTTGATCAGCCTAAAATTTGACCGACTGGTGCAATGATGAATGTTCGAGCTTCTACTATTTTTCTCGTGCGACCCACAGGATCTCGCAGGATTTGTGCATCCACATTAAGGATATATATAGGAAATTTTATTGATATCAAAAAAGGATACACTGGTCGGCTGGAGGTTCCAGATAAACCCAAAAAAGAAAAACTATGGATCTTCCGGCGAGAGCTACAACAAGCGTAAAAACAATAGAAACAACTATATATATATATATATNTATATTTATATACTTCAAGGTATTACAAAATATATTCGAGTGAACAGTACGAAGGCAAAGTAACAATTTTATAACTATTGCTTAAACCAATAGGAATCAAAATAGGTATAAAACAACTAAATGCCCAAAAATATTTGTAGTCCCCAGATTTTATATGTTACAATTTCTTGTCTTCGAAAAATTAAAAAGAACGAGATTAAAATGCATGATATAAATTTTACAAAACATTAAGAAAAAAAAAATAATCATTGCGAACATAAGTTGTCATCACTCCCCACAAATCTCATCCACTGTTTTCATGAAAAACTCAATCTTGCAAGGGATTCTCAGTACGCCTTCTTGCCTGTAACCAAACTCCTCAGCTGCCATCTCTAGGAGTTCGATGATGCAAGGATCATTCAGCAGTTTTACATGGACAAAAAACCTCTCTGTATCTTCGTCATTATCATAGTCTCCAACAAGAACCGGTACATAGCCTCGTGGAGGAGATGAGCGCCCCTCACTGCTTAAAACCTGCTCCTTTCTCTCTGTTGCAGTCATGATCTCCTCAAAAAATGAAGGTATTTGAGAAATGAACTATTTAGCCTTACTGATGCTACGAAGGCGACGAAGAGCGGTTATATATAAGTATATACATCGATGAGGAATGGTTGAGTTTTTCATACTGCAAAGTTCATTGTTTTATTTATTCGGGCATGCAAGCGATGAGATACGCAAAATTAAAAATTCTTGGTCAATGTTCATATCTTGGGATGCTTGGGTAAAATTTGCCAGCGACATATATCTTACGCAACTGACGAGGTACACAGTTTTTAAAAGAATTAATTTTTAGATTTGAAGCTACATGGCAGTTGACCGGGGATCGAAAATCATAGCAGCAAGATAATTTGGTGCTCTAAATTATCTTTTTGTTATACGTCAAAAATATTTCAGTATGAATCTTTAGAAAATTTAATTGGTCAAAAGAAGCATGGTCAAAAAGGACCCGCTAATGATCAAAGTTCACAGCAAAGAAGCCTGTGATACACCAATATCATGTGCTATTCTAAGTTTACACTTTATGCTTTTTTTTTTATGATATTGCACTTTAAAGAAGAGTATTTTCGTGTTTTTGTTGCAGTTATATCAATTTTAGGCATTTGAGCAAAAGTAACAAAAAAGACGAAATTTGTAGTCAAAATAGCAAATTTTGTGAATCTGGCACTTGAAGTGCCACTATACATAGAGTTGGCATCTGAAGCGCCAAAATGGATGGATGATGCGCCATTTTACATAAAAGCGGCGACTGAAACGCCAGAATCGACGTCTGAAGCGCTATAATCTAAACAGCGCGGACTTAAGCAACCTGGCACCTGAAGCTCTTGAATCAGTGCCACAGAAGATTTTTTATGAATTAAAGCGGTTCAGAACAAATTTTGCATGAATTTTAAAAGGTCCACATGTTATAAGAGCCCCACAGAATGATTCAGTGCATCTAGACACTTTGGAAGGTTCTTTGATGAAGGGATACATTTCTTAAATCAATAGACATGTCTTTTGGAATTCAAAAGGTTTGACTTTTGGATATAATTTTGAAGGGAATTTAAAATTCTTTTTGGAGGGAGAGAGCAGCTAGTATAAGAGAGGGAAGTCTAGGGCAAAAAGAGAGTTCGAAGGGGAGGCGTGCAAGGTTTGGTGAGAGAGAGAAATTAGAGAGAGAACGTCAAGGACTTGGAAATTTTCTTCAAGGGTTGTAAGAGGAGTGGGAAAGTGAGAGATTTCTTCTTCATTACATTTTCAAGAGAGAACTGTGAGTGCATATAAAGAGGGAAAGTTCTTGAAGAGAACTTCTAGGGATTTGCTTGGGAAGGATTGTGAGATAAGTTATCTTTTATTTTTTTATTCTATAAACTTGTTTTAATATATGAAGTCCATGTTTTGTCGTATCATTCCCATGAATTCTGAGTAGCATTCTTTATCCTTCTTCCTACTATGAGATATGGTTTTATGAAGAATTGATTTTATTTTATATAATTTTAAATGTCAAAAATTTTTTATGATTTGAACTCTGATATTCATTTACTTTTTTATCTAGCCAATTGAAATGTTAAAGTGTGTTCAGAAATATATGATCCAAGAGTGCTGTGATTTCTATAGCATGGTGAGAGTCACATTCGATTCCATGTGTGAGGATGTTATTTATGGGGTTGAGTGCAAATAAATAAAGAAATATACTTTGTTGGATGCAGAATTAGAGATCTTAAGATGACATATTAAAATCCTTAATTTGGTTTAGTTGATTGGAAACTAATGTGAGATTGTTAGCCCTCAGGTGAGGGAGTAGTGGGAGCTCTGGAGTGGCAGCCGGTATCCTCCCAACCTAACCACGTAATTAAGAATAAAACTCTTGATTAGTAAATGTTCTTTACGCACTTGAAAGAGGTTTTTTTGGTTCGTTCTTCTCTCTTTTATTTTAAAAGGAGTCTTCAGTCTATTGATCGTCGTATACTTCCATTTCCCGAATAAGTCTCTCTTTGGGGTCATATGAACGACCCAAAGAAAAGAGGAACCAAAATGGAGGTACATACAACAAAGCGACAATCAAGCGAAAACACAAAACGTGGAGAGCCTATGTGCGGTAAACCTTACAAGGATGGGTTAAGAGTGTCTGCCCAAACAAAATCAGGCGAAACCACCTTAAACTAATGTCCATGAAAGAATGCCTACGTAAAGTACCCAAAACCTTAGACTCAGGTGTAGGTGTCTGTTATGGGGTCAAGAGCACTCCTAAGGGGATGTATCCCACTTGGTTAATTACATCTTGGAGGGTACCCGAGAAAACTCTCGATAAAAGAAGTTTCGCTTGGATTATCGTGAACCTGGGAAAATAGGTACTCAAAGGAAGGTGATAATGTGGGAACAGTCCCAATGCTTCAAAACTCGAGCTAAGCCATCGGGCAAAGAGTAAGTCTCTCACATCTCGAATGGGCAGCAGGTCATCGGTATACGAAGATCATGGATTAACCTAAATCATATTGACGGGGATATCTCAACACGTCAAAGCACATCCGGGCCATAAGGGTTGATGACAAATGGTCGTATCCCAAATGCGCGACAGCTCATCGACATCGGGCCATCAAAATTATATCAACAAAGTCAAGGAGCGATAGGGCTCAAAGGGGCTCAACAATAGGAAGGTAGAGTACTCCTAAAAAGGTAGAGGTAACTGTGTCAGGGTACCACTGACCCTTCATACATAACTACTAGGACGCTAAGTTTACCTAGTCGTGAAGGTAGTCGACCCAACGCATCCTGAGATCCCCGGTCAACAATCCATGAATTGCGTTGTCCACGGGAACCTCGGTAGCCCTAAAGTTAAAGGAAGGAAACTCTTTTATATGGTTATAAGCTGAAGCTTCAAAAGGTGGGACTTATACCTGCCGAAGTCGCAAGGATGCCTCAGGAAAGAAAAGAAAGTGGAGGTTCAGCTACAAAGCCATAAACGCTCCAAACAAATGGACTTACACCCCTTCTAGGTCGGGGAGCCTTCTAACACTCTAGGCACACTGGATAACCACCTATATAATGGTATGTTGGGCCAGTCATGTTGGAGAAGCACGGGGACTCCTCCTTGAGACATGCAAATATGAATGCAGCTATCCATAACGGTCCTTAATTATTGTAGAGACCCTATTAATATAAGCAAGAAAGTAAGATTGTAGCTTTTAAATCCTAAATATTTTAATCATAAATTTTGATTATCTTGAATAATTTATTCAGGATTTTGTAGAAAATTAGAAATTTAAGTCTTAAAGAGCGTATATTTCATCGTGAAATTCCAGATGAACCATAGAAAGAAATAAGGAAAACACATGCAAGTGTAGACATGCAACATGATGCAAAAAGCAAAAGAAGTCAAATCAAAATAATAAACAGGCCGGTGTTCCTAGGTTAGCAACATATCCATAAAAATAAAAAGACGGTCGGACTCCCCATATACATGCCATGTCCTAAATATATAACTCAATATAAAATGCAAAATTAAGATACCGGGCACAAGCATCTGCACCCGATCCCCTCCACATGGTTCCCATGCTAAACACCTCGTAACCCGTGTTCGTATCTTATTTCTACTACAGGACCCTCCTAGACTCTATAAAGTACATAGGAAAAAGAAAAAGACTCAATCCTGCATGAAAACAAGTGCAATGGGAAAGCTCACATGCAAATAACATATCATAAGTCACGCCTTAAAAGTGGGGGAGCTAAATTGCACCTGCAAGCAAAAGGGTCAAAAATCATCACATGCTGCCCCATATAAGTATTTGTGTGTTTGCAGAAATAGGCATGACTCCCTGCAGAAAAATGCCCTAACACACTACCACACAAATGGAGCATGCAGTTAAACCACAAGCATAATGCAGAAGAAAGATGTATGGCTAAGGCAACCAATCCAACAAAGAATAATAGTCATACATCAAAAAGACTGCCTAGCACCCTAAATCCTAGCCTAGCACACCATCTAATGAAAATAAAGTCAACTTAGTATGTAAGTGCAGGGTAAATCAGGGTATAGTATGACTTTGACGGGGTCACCATACCAGCCCCATCCTAAAGATCTGAATGATCTAAATGGTGTCACGAAGAGCGGTGACACAAGTTAGATATATTAGATCTTTAGCACATTCATACTCGTGTCAATCCTGATGACTTAACTCACATTGCTCACCAAGGTCGACCCAGTAAGCAATGCTCATTAAGGCATCGCAACTGACACGAGATCACTCTCCTAATGAGTCTGACTCGCTATACATGGGAATCATGTGGAGGGGATCAGGTGTACCGTGGGACAATGACTTAAGAAAAGATGGGCATGTTGTAGAGACAGCGGCCCAAACAAATGGGTGTACTGCTGATCCCTAAAATTATAATTGTGTAAAATTAATAAAGTTGACTCCGCTTTGCATCTATGCCAAAAACTTGGTTCCTTATTTTATGAATAAGAAATTGAAGTAATTTATGTTGGGATTCTACACAAGTATACATATCGTTATCAAGTAATACATGACTTTCTGTTTAAGCCCTAAATATCGATCTCACGAGGAAGGTTTAAATTTGAAATGAAATTTAAATTAGAAAATTCACAACAATAAAGAAAATCTACTACACTAATTTTGAATATTTAAGGTGCTATCATAATTAAATTATCAACTACTAGGAAAACTGTAAAGCAAAGCTAAACAATAACTATCAAACTATGTTTTTCTGATGATGTTATTTAATATGAGAAATCAACTTTCCCACTACAATGCGTTTTTGGTTAAATGAGAGAGATAAATGGTTTAAATTTGTATTTTGTCAAATATGAGTAATTTTAATTCTCTAGCCTTAGTCAAGTATTATAGAAAATTGTTGGCTAATCTCAGATTTAGTCTCAAAATCTGTGGTTAGGCTAGGAGGATACTGGTTCTCACTCCAGAGCTCCCACTTCCCTTCTCGTGAAGGCTAACTCTTGCTTTAGTTCTTAAACACTGAGACCAAATTGAGGATTTTAGTCTGTCACCCTAGAATCTCCACTTCTTCACCAAATAATATATATTTCCCTATTTTTTTGCACCCAATTTCATGAATGAAACACTCTTTCATGGAATTGAATGTGATTCTCACTTTGTTGTAAACTCATACTCCATTTTCCAAATAATATGTTTGAAAACAGATGTTAACATTTCAATTAGCCAAATCGAAAAGTAAATTAAGAACAGAGTAAAAAATCATCATAATTTATTTTATATTTTAAAATTGGCACATCCAAATTATCTCTTCATTTCACCATATTATAGAGCATGGAGAAAGATAAAGAAAACTACTCAGACCTCATGAGGAAAATACGACAAAATATGAATTTCATAAATAAAAGAAAGTTTATACAACAATAATGAACAATCACTAATTATCTTTAACTCTTCCTCAAAGCAAATCCCTTGTAGCCTCTCTTAGACTCTTTCTCTCTTTACAAGACTCTNGTTATACGTCGAAAATATTTCACTATGAATCTTTAGAAAATTTAATTGGTCAAAAGAAGCATGGTCAAAACGGACCCGTTAATGATCAAAGTTCACAGCACAGGAGCATGTGATACACCAATATCATGTGTTATTTTAAGTTTACACTTTATGCTTTTTTTTTATGATATTGCACTTTAAAAAAGAGTATTTTCGTGTTTTTGTTGCAGTTATATCGATTTTAGGCATTTGAGCAAAAGTAACAAAAAAGACGAAATTTGTAGTCAAAATAGCAAATTTTGTGAATCTGGCACTTGAAGTGCCACTTTACATAGAGTTGGCATCTGAAGCGCCAAAATTGATGGATGATGCACCAATTTACATAGAAGCGGCGACTGAAACGCCAGAATCGACATCTGAAGCGCTATAATCCAAACAACGCGGACTCCTGGCACCTGAAGCTCTTGAATCAGTGCCACAGAAGACTTTTTATGAATTAAGGCGGTTCAGAACAAATTTTGCATGAATTTTAAAAGGTCCACATGTTATAAAAGCCCCACAGAATGATTCAGTGCATCTAGACACTTTGGAAGGTTCTTTGATGAAGGGATACATTTCTTAAATCAATAGACATGTCTTTTGGAATTCAAAAGGTTTGACTTTTGGATATAATTTTGAAGGGAATTTAAAATTCTTTTTGGAGGGCGGGAGCAGCTAATATAAGAGATGGAAGTCTAGGGCAAAAAGAGAGTTCGAAGGGGAGGCGTGCAAGGTTTGGCGAGAGAGAGAAGTTAGAGAGAGAACGTCAAGGGCTTGGAAATTTTCTTCAAGGGTTGTAAGAGGAGTGGGAAAGTGAGAGATTTCTTCTTCATTACATTTTCACGAGAGAATTGTGAGTGCTTATAAAGAGGGAAAGTACTTGAAGAGAACTTCTAGGGATTTGCTTTGGAAGGATTGTGAGATAAGTTATCTTTTATTTTTTTTATTTTATAAACTTGTTTTAATATATGAAGTTCGTGTTTTGTCGTATCATTCTCATGAATTCTGAGTAGTATTCTTTATCCTTCTTCCTACTATGAGATATGGTTTTATGAAGAATTGATTTTGTTTTATATAATTTTAAATGTCAAAAATTTTTTATGATTTGAACTTTGATCTTCATTTACTTTTTGATCTAGGCAATTGAAATGTTAAAATGCGTTCAGAAATATATGATCCAAAAGTGTTGTGATTTCTATAGCATGGTGAGAGTCACATTCGATTCCATGGGTGAGGATGTTATCTATGGGGTTGAGTGCAAATAAATAGAGAAATATACTTTGTTGGATGCAAAATTAAAGATCTTAAGATGAAATATTAAAATCCTTAATTTGGTTTAGTTGATTGGAAACTAATGTGAGATTGTTAGCCCTCAGGTGAGGGAGTAGTGGGAGCTCTGGAGTGGCAGCCGGTATCCTCCCAACCTAACCACGAAATTAAGAATAAAACTCTTGATTAGTAAATGTTATTTACGCACTTGAAAGAGGTTTTTTTGGTTTGTTCTTCTCTGTTTTATTTTAAAAGGAGTCACCAGTCTATCGATCGTCGTATACTTCCATTTCCCGAATAAGTCTCTCTTTGGAGTCATATGAACGACCCAAAGAAGAGAGAAACCAAAATGGAGGAACATACAACAAAGCGAAAATCAAGAGAAAACACAAAACTTGGAGAGCCTATGTGCGGTAAACCTTACAAGGATAGGTTAAGAGTGTCTGCCCAAACAAAATCAGGCGAAACCACCTTAAACTAATGTCCATGAAAGAATGCCTACGTAAAGTACCCAAAACCTTAGACTCAGGTGTAGGTGTCTGTTATGGGGTCAAGAGCACTCCTAAGGGGATGTATCCCACTTGGTTAATTACATCTTGGAGGGTACCCAAGAAAACTCTCGATAAAAGAAGATTCGCTTGGATTATCGTGAACCTGGGAAAATAGGTACTCAAAGGAAGGTTATAATGTGGGAACAGTCCCAATGCCTCAAAGCTCGAGCTAAGCCATCAGGCAGAGAGTGAGTCTCTCACATCTCGAATGGGCAGCAGCTCATCGGTATACGGAGCCCACAGAATAACCTAAATCATATTGACGGGGGTATCCCAACACGTCAAAGCACGTTCGGGCCATAAGGGTTGATGACAAATGGTCGTATCCCAAATGTGCGACAGCTCATCGACATCAGGCCATCAAAATTATATCAACGAAGTCAAGGAGCGATAGGGCTCAAAGGGGCTCAACAATAGGAAGGTAGAGTAATCCTAAAAAGGTAGAGGTAACTGTGTCAGGGTACCACTAGATTACTAGGACGCTAAGTTTACCTAGTCGTGAAGGTAGTTGACCCAACGCATCCTGAGATCCCCGGTCAGCAATCCATGAATTGCGTCGTCCACGGGAACCTCGGTAGCCCTAAAGTTAAAGGAAGGAAACTCTATCCTATGAGTATAAGCTGAAGCTTCAAAAGGTGGGACTTATACCTGCCGAAGTGGCAAGGATGCCTCAGAAAAGAAAAGAAAGTGGAGGTTCAGCTACAATGCCATAAACTCTCCAAACAAATGGACTTACACTCTATCTGGGTCAGGGAGCCTTCTAACACTCTAGACACACTAGACAACCACCTATATAATGGTATGTTGGGCCAGTCATGTTGGAGAAGCACGAGGACTCTTCCTTAAGACATGCAAATATGAATGCAGCTATCCATAACGGTCCTTAAGTATTGTAGAGACCCTATTAATATAAGCAAGAAAGTAAGATAGTAGCTTTTAAATCCTAAATATTTTAATCATAAATTTTGATTATCTTGAATATTTTATTTAGGATTTTGTAGAAAATTAGAAATTTAAGTCTTAAAGAGCGTATATTTCATCGTGAAATTCCAGATGAACCATAGAAAGAAATAAGGAAAACACATGCAAGTGCAGACATACAACATGATGCAAAAAGCAAAAGAAGCCAAATCAAAGTGTAAGGGAGTTCTCAAAAAACGCTAAGACATCTTGGGTTGAATGTTTCATCTTTTTTCAGTATGTGTAGTCCCTTCACTTTCCTCTTTTCTTTTTTTTCGCCTTCTAATTTCTTTATTGGCTTCGTGTCTTCTTCTTTGTTCTTTCATTTTAGGATCAAACTTCAGCCTGTTTGCACAACATAATTTTATACTGGGACCGCCTTACTAGCCATAAAAAAAAAGACGGTCAGACTCCCCATATACATGCCATGTCCTAAATATATACCTCAATATAAAATGCAAAATTAAGATACCGGGCACAAGCATCTGCACCTGATCCCCTCCACATGGTTCCCATGCTAAACACCTCGTAACCCGTGTCCGTATCTTATTTCTACTATAGGACTCTCCTAGACTCTATAAAGTACATAGGAAAAAGAAAAAGACTCAATCCTGCATGAAAACAAGTGCAATGGGAAAGCTCACATGCAAATAACATATCATGAGTCACGCTTTAAAAGTGGGGGAGCTAAATAGCACCTGCAAGCAAAAGAGTCAGAAATCATCACATGCTGCCCCATATAAGTATTTGTGTGTTTGCATAAATAGGCATGACTCCCTGCAGAAAAACGCCCTAACACACTACCACACAAATGGAGCATGCAGTTAAACCACAAGCATAGTGCAAAAGAAAGATGTATGGCTAAGGCAACCAATCCAACAAAGAATAATAGACATACATCAAAAAGACTGCCTAGCACCCTAAATCCTAGCCTAGCACACCATCTAATGAAAATAAAGTCAACTTAGTATGTAAGTGCGGGGTAAATCAGGGTATAGTATGACTTTGACGGGGTCACCATACCAGCCCCATCCTAAAGACCTGAATGATCTAAATGGTGTCACGAAGAGTGGTGACACAATTTAGATATATTAGATCTTTAGCACATTCATACTCGTGTCAATCCCGATGACTTAACTCACATTGCTCACCGAGATCGACCCAGCAAGCAATGCTCATTAAGGCATCGCGACTGACACGAGATCACTCTCCTAATGAGTCTGACTTGCTATACATGGGAATCATGTGGAGGGGTTCAGGTGTACCGTGGGATAATGACTTAAGAAAAGATGGGCATGTTGTAGAGACAACGACCCAAACAAATGGGTGTACTGCTACTCCCTAAAATTATAATTGTGTAAAATTAATAAAGTTGACTCCGCTTTGCATATATGCCAAAAAATTGGTTCCTTATTTTATGAATAAGAAATTGAAGTAATTTATGTTGGGATTCTACACAATTATACATATCGTTATCAAGTAATACATGACTTTCTGTTTAAACCCTAAATATCGATCTCACGAGGAAGGTTTAAATTCGAAATGAAATTTAAATTAGAAAATTCACAACAATAAAGAAAATCTACTACACTAATTTTGAATATTTAAGGTGCTATCATAATTAAATTATCAACTACTAGGAAAACTGTAAAGCAAAGCTAAACAATAACTATCAAACTATGTTTTTCTGATGATGTTATCTAATATGAGAAATCATCTTTCCCACTACAATGAGTTTTTGGTTAAATGAGAGAGATAAATGGTTTAAATTTTTATTTTGCCAAATATGAGTAATTTTAATTCTCTACCCTTAGTCAAGTATTATAGAGAATCATTGGCTAATCTCAGATTTAGTCTCAAAATCTGTGGTTAGGCTAGGAGGATACTAGTTCTCACTCCAGAGCTCTCACTTCCCTTCTCGTGAAGGTTAACTCTTGCTTTAGTTCTTAAACACTGAGACCAAATTGAGGATTTTAGTCAGTCACCCTAGAATCTCCACTTTTTCACCAAATAATATATATTTCCCTATTTATTTGCACCCAATTTCATGAATGAAACACTCTTTCATGGAATCGACTGTGATTCTCACTTTGTTGTAAACTCATACTCCATTTTCTAAATAGTATGTTTGACAACAGATGTTAACATTTCAATTAGCCAAATCGAAAAGTAAATTAAGAACAGAGTAAAAAATCATCATAATTTATTTTATATTTTAAAATTGACACATTCAAATTTTCTCTTCATTTCACCATATTATAGAGCATGGAGAAAGATAAAGAAAACTACTCAGACCTCATAAGGAAAATACGACAAAATATGAATTTCATAAATAAAAGAAAGTTTATACAACAATAATGAGCAATCACTAATTATCTTTAACTCTTCCTCAAAGAAAATCCCTTGTAGCCTCTCTTGGACTCTTTCTCTCTTTACAAGACTCTTGATTCTCTCTTCAAAGATGTAGGGACAAAGAAATCTCTCACTTCTCTCCCTCTCTAACAACTCTTAGGAGAAATCACATATAGACTCACCACACTAAACAATACACACAGTAGAACACTCAAGAAAACTCAATGACACACTAGCCCCCCTTTTTCTGATCAATTTTCACTCTAAATAAAGCATAATGTCAGTTTTCCAAGAGGTGTATTCACAAACTCTTCAAAAAGCATCCAAATTCATCGAATCTTCTAGAAATTTGCCTAGCACCGACATTGGCGNTCCCCTTTTTCTGTTCAATTTTCACTCTAAATAAAGCATAATGTCAGTTTTCCAAGAGGTGCATTCACAAACTCTTCAAAAAGCATCCAAATTCATCGAATCTTCTAGAAATTTGCCTAGCACCGACATTGGCGTTGTTGGCGCCCGTGGTCCAATTTATTTCTTGTGTTCTCTGTCAAATGGCATCGTCAGTACCCTCACTGTTCCGGACTCCTCCTTCATGCTGGCACTGTTGACGTTGAGTTTTCTTCCAAAATGCCATTTTGACTCCAAATTCCATCTTTTTTGCTTCAAGTGCTAAAAATCATCAACCTACAATAAAATATGAAAAATATATTCCTTTAAAGCACAATTTCATAAAAAATGAGTATAACATATAGGTCTAAAAATACATATATTTTTGGTGCATCAAAATTCCCCAAAATTAAATATTACTTGTCCTCAAGTAACTCTTTTACTATATAAAAATATGACTTATAGTAAAAAATTTAACTTTTAGATTTCCATAGTTTGGTCTACTAAATATCATAGCATAACTTAAGAAAAATTTATAAATAACTCAAGCTATTACTAGAGGTACAAGAATATCAAACAGTCAAGTCTAAGATTTCTGATTTTCTATTCTTTTCAAGGAAAACTGCAAATTGTCATATTAAACCCACTTAGNTCGTGGTCCAATTTATTTGTTCTCTGTCAAATGGCACCGTCGGTACCCCCACTGTTCCGGACTCCTCCTTCATGCTGGCACTGTTGGCGTTGAGTTTTCTTCCAAAATGCCATTTTGACTCCAAGTTCCATCTTTTTTGCTTCAAGTGCCAAAAATCATCAACCTACAATAAAACATGAAAAATATCTTCCTTTAAAACACAATTTCATCAAAAATGAGTATAAAATATAGGTCTAAAAATACATATATTTTTTGTGCATCAAAATCCCCCAAACTTAAATATTACTTATCCTCAAGTAACTCTTTTACTATATAAAAATATAAATTATAGTAAAAAATTTAACTTATAGATTTCCATAGTTTGGTCTACTAAATATCATATCATAACTTAAGAAAAATTTAAAAATAACTCATGCTATTACTAGAGGTACAAGAATATCTAACGGTCAAGTCTAAGATTTCTGATTTTCTATTCTTTTCAAGGAAAACTGCAAATTGTCATATTAAACCCACTTAGAATATCCATATGAAAAAGAACAACATGAAAACTTTATTAGTGAATATGCTAATACTTAAGTACAAGTTTAGAGAATTTTGCCAAGCCTTCTTCCTTATGTTGATTTAAGTGAAGCCAATTATTGATTATGCATCTCCTCAAGCTTCTCCTCACATATTTTTATTTTCTTTTCCTTTTTTCTTTTTCTTTCTCTTTTCTTTCAGGATCATTTTCAACCCTCTCTTTTTTTTTCTTTTTCATCTGAGGATTACTATATCTGGATAGCCTTTAGTGATTTTGAACTTCACTATCCTCTTCCTAAAGTTGAAAACTTTTAACATTCCTCCACTTTATAAATTTATATTAGCTTTGAAGATTTTTCATAAAGTTTCATTATTTTTTTCTTACATGAAACTCTAAGATTCTTAATACTTCAAAAAAAATACAATTTCATTTACTTTAAATAGAAAAAGCGTAATCTTATCCTTTTGTACCAAACATCTTAACTCTAGAATTAACTTTCATTATTGAAAACTTTTACTTAAGTCAACTATATATTTAGAAACACAGATATAGTTATCTAAAGTTAGGTTGTACCACCACAGGTCATTTTAAATTAAAAGTTTTAAAATATGACTCATTGAGGACAAACAAAATTAAGTTTCTTTCTTTAAAAAATGAATTTTTATTCACCCCAAACTTAAATTTTTAAAAGATTAAGGATGAAAAACTAAAATTACAAGGTGAAAGAAAACAATTAATGCATAAAGAAAAGACTTACCTTTTAAAGGTTCTGATTTTGAAACTTAACTCTGAAATATTGCATATGCTAATATGAAAAAAAACATAACTTGAAAAATTAAATAGCATATAATATATATAAGTATATTTGCTGAGAAAGAGTTAACTAAAAAAAATACAATAAAGTACTAAAATAAATTTTAACTCAACAACATTTCTACATATTATACTTCACAACACAACATTCAATACAAATNGGTGCTAATACGAAAAAAGACATAACTTGAAAAATTAAATAGCATATAATATATATAAATATATTTGCTGAGAAAGAGTTAACTAAAAAAAATACAATAAAGTACTAAAAACAAATAATAGTACTAAAATAAATTTTAACTCAACAACATTTCTACATATTATACTTCACAACACAACATTCAATACAAATCAAAGTTTGACATTTAACAACCTAAAAAATAACAACAACAACAAAATGCAACAAACAATAAACTAAATTAAAGATTAGAACTATGACTAAGCAGACATATTCACTCATCTTCTTCTTCTTCTTCTTCTTCTTCTTCTTCTTCTTCTTCTTCTTCTTCTTCTTCTTCCTGCTTCCTATATCAAACTTTTGTTGTTGAGAAGGGTTAAAGATAGGGTGACTAAGAAACTGTACTAAGTGGTCACCCTTCATGTATCTTACCATAGCATCATCATATGCACAATCATATTCAAACTTTTGCTTTGTTAAATAATCATTATGTGCATTTATGGCCTCCAAATTTTTAATCCTGCTTTCCATCCTTAAAATATCTTCTTGCTGGATCATCATTTGTTCCATAAGTTCCTGGAGAGTAGGGGTGTTAGAAGTAGAAGGAATATCCCTACTCCTACTTCCCGTTCTCCAACTAACATGAGATTCATAAGTTTTAATGTTTACTGACTCAATAGGTTTAAGAGGCTCAATCCTTTCCTCTTCAGATGTAAAATCAACTATTGACTGCTCACATAATGTNATCATCATCATCATCTTCTTCTTCTTCTTCTTCTTCTTCTTCTTTTTCTTTTTCTTCTATATCAAAGTTTTGTTGCTGATAAGGGTTAAAGATAGGGTGACTAGGAAACTGTACTAAGTGGTCACCCTTCATGTATCTTACCATAGCATCATCATATGCACAATCATATTCAAACTTTTTCTTTGTTAAATAATCATTATGTGCATTTCTGGCCTCCAAATTTTTAATCATGCTTTCCATCCTAAAAATATCTTCTTGCTGGATCATCATATGTTCCATAAGTTCCTGGAGAGTAGGGGTGTTAGAAGTAGAAGGAATATCCCTACTCCTACTTCTCGTTCTCCAACTAACATGAGATTCATAAGTTTTAATGTTTACTGGCTCAATAGGTTTAAGAGGCTCAATCCTTTCCTCTTCAGATGTAAAATCAACTATTGACTGCTCACATAATGTGAAAATCAGGGCAGGAAGTGCTAATCCACCAGTCGTCTCACTCATAGCAATAAAACGAATGTTCTTATAGATTATAGATCCAACATGTAGACTGCCTATCTGTTGGATACATAAGCTTAGGATAGCTCTATCCTTAGTAACTTCACTATAGTGATTCGTAGGTATCATTATGGCAGACATAAAGTAATGTCAGGCCTTGAATATTGCATTTAACATAAAAGCAAGGAAGTTTACCTTAACATTATTCTTCACTTTCCAAGCTCCTCTTCCATCAATAAGAAATGAAATAACTTCATCCTAAGCCTCGTTTATAGCAGAGAATGTGTTGTATAAACATAAAAATGCTTCCCGCAACTGATAAAATTCATTAATCCTCCTCGGGGTGAACTCAACCATTTTACCACGAACATAGACGCGGTCATCATAAGTCTCCTAAAAATTGGCATAGAACTCCATGACTATACCAATAAAAACCTCGGTAGTAAAGTATTATAAATTCTCCCACTACCGAGCAACAATTAATCTCTCGACTTCACCACCTAGATTTTTTAATGCACGATCCAGAATTATTTTCTTTGTATTCAGTAGAATATTGAAAAGAATGTTATCTTTGTAGTTGATGAATTTTTGGTCATCAAATTCCAATTTCCTTTTTCTTTTGCTCATCCATGGTGCCATTATAATCTTTGAAAGAAAGAAGAAAAATTAAAAAAAAATCCAAATAAATTCATAAAATTTTGAAAATCACAATGTGGAACATTCTAAACTTAAATCCACTACGAGTTCTTCACCAAAGGATTTTCTTAAAATCTCCTTAAAANTTCGTAATTATCATTATGGCAGACATAAAGTAATGTCAGGCCTTGAATATTACATTTAACATAAAAGCAAGAAAGTTTACCTTAACGTTATTCTTCACTTTCCAAGCTCCTCTTCCATCAATAAGAAATGAAATAACTTCATCCTAAGCCTCGTTTATAGCAGAGAATGTGTTGTATATACATAAAAATGCTTCCCGCAACTGATAAAATTCATTAATCCTCCTCGGGGTAAATTCAACCATTTTACCACGAACATAGACATGGTCATCATAAGTCTCCTTAAAATTGGCATAGAACTCCATGACTATACCAATAACAACCTCGGTAGTAAAGTATTAGAAATTCTCCCACTGCCGAGCAACAATTAATCTCTCGACTTCACCACCCATATTTTTGAATGCACGATCCAGAATTATTTTCTTTGTATTCAGTAGAATATTGAAAATAATTTTATCTTTGTAGTTGATGAATTTTAGGTCATCAAATTTCAATTTCCTTTTTCTTTTGCTCATCCATGGTGCCATTGTAATCTTTGAAAGAAAGAAGAAAAATTAATAAAATCCAAATAAATTCATAAAATTTTGAAAATCATAATGTGGAACATTCTAAACTTAAATCCACTACGAGTTCTTCACCAAAGGATTTTCTTAAAATCTCCTTAAAAATTTTAAAATTTTGGATCTCGGCAATGTAGGAGAAATCCTTGGTGGAAATAAAAGATTTTTAGTTCCAACTGGAGCTCTTACCGAGAGAAGATAAAATCCAAACTCCTTATGTCTTCTAATGTTTTTAAATCCAAGCATTTGCAAGCCCTAGGGGTGTAAACCAAANCTCCTTAAAAATTTTAAAATTTTGGATCTCGGCAATGTAGGAGAAATCCTTGGTGGAAATAAAAGATTTTTAGCTCAAACTAGAGCTCTTACCGAGAGAAGATGAAATCCAAACTCCTTATGTCTTCTAATGTTTTTAAATCCAAGCATTTGCAAGCCCTAGGGGTGTAAACCAAAGGGGTAAAAATGGTGTTTCACCAAAATTACAAGGTGTTTGGGGATTTTTGGGTCTCGGGCGCTGTCGGCGCTAGTGCCCAAAAAAAAATTAACATAATTTTCGCACATCATTTATTTCAAATTCCCTTCAACGTCTAATTAGTCTTTTTAAACAATAATATTCATTCTTAAATATTCTACAAACAAATGTTTTTAGAAACAAAACAAAACAAAACCAACTTTTATATATGAAATTTCAAATTTTTACAAACACGGATTTTTAATCACACTCATACATACATAAATAAAATCACACCATAATTTAGAATCGAAATCAAGTCACGACACTAGAACGCTGAAACTTAAACTATACATAAAATTAAAGATATAGGAGTTTTAAAGCTAAGCAAATCCAACACAATTACATTAGAAACATAATTAATTTCATACAATGGAAAGTCCAACTTCTTCAATTGCTCCTCTTTATCTTTAGTACAGTCTCCTCCTCTAATTTCTCCCATAGACTGGTAATGTATGTACAAATTGTAGAATGGTCTGTACGGGAATTGATCAGTCAAATTTTCATCGATCCATTCATTCTTCTTGAGCATCTGCACTAAACCCGCTTCAATCGTCCCGTATGATCAAAGTGTTCCTTCATCCTCTAATCTAAGTAATCAAAAAGGTAAGTAAGGTTTCCTATTGCATCCATGATATTCTGAAGTTCTCTTTCTATTTTATTTATTTTCTTCTCCAAAACTTGTGAACTTCCAACAGTACAGGGCATTAACAGTATCAAAGCATGTTATGATTGATCCAAGGTAATATCCAATGCTTCATTTCCATTCTCAATATAGTTTTCATCAATAGGATCCATGAACTCCAAGAGTAGTAAAACTTTCTCCCAACTTTCATATGGTCCTTTAGATTGACGGCGAAGTAAGAAGATCACAGAAAAATGCCCCAGTCCATATATAGGCCCATTCATTATAATACTTAAAATAAATNATTTGGGGATTTTTGGGTCTCGGGCGCTGTCGGCGCTAGTGCCCAAAAAAAAAATTAACCTAATTTTTGCACATCATTTATTTCAAATTCCCTTCAATGTCTAATTAGTCTTTTTAAACAATAATACTCATTATTAAATATTCTACAAACAAATGTTTTTAGAAACAAAACAAAACCAACTTTTATATATAAAATTTCAAATTTTTACAAACACAGATTTTTAATCACACTCATACATACATAACGAAATTCACACCATAATTTAGAATCGAAATCAAGTCACAACACTAGAACGCTGAAACCTAAACTATACATAAAATTAAAGATATAGGAGTTTTAAAGCTAAGCAAATCCAACAAAATTACATTAGAAACATAATTAATTTCAAACAATGGAAAGTCCAACTTCTTCAATTACTCCTCTTTATCTTTAGTACAGTCTCCTCCTCTAATATCTCCCATAGACTGGTAATGTATGTACAAATTGTAGAATGGTCTGTACAAGAATTGATCAGTCAAATTTTCATCTATCCATTCATTCTTCTTGAGCATCTGCACTAAACCCACTTCAATCGTCCCGTATGATCAAATTGTTCCTTCATCCTCTAATCTAAGTAGTCAAAAAGGTAAGTAATATTTCCTATTGCATCCATGATATTCTGAAGTTCTCTTTCTATTTTATTTATTTTCTTCTCCAAAACTTGTGAACTTCCAACTGTACAGGGCATTAACAGTGTCAAAGCATGTTATGATTGATCCAAGGTAACATCCAATGCTTCATTTCCATTCTCAATATAGTTTTCATCAATAGGATCCATGAGCTTCCAGGGAAGTAAAACTTTCTCCCAACTTTCATATGGTCCTTTAGATTGACGACGAAGTAAGAAGATCACAGAAAAATGCCCCAGTCCATATATAGGCCCATTCATTATAATACTTAAAATAAATTTAAAAATAATTGATCCCACATTAATTTGAATGCAATGGTTTAAAATTGTACTTTCTTTTGTAACTTTACTAATTTTCATCGTAGGGAGTATTTTTTGCGGAGATGAAGAAATGTCATTGTTTAGATATCAAATTTAGCAGTGAAGCGGAGAAACTAACGTACCCCTGATTCCCAATTATCACTTTCATCCGTAAAAAAGAGGTATACATTGTGCGTCAAATCCTTCATTGGTATAAAGTTTGTATAATGACAGATCGACACGCTTTCTATCATAAACATATCATTAATTCAAGATGGAGTAAATGGTAAGCTTTTACCTCGAATGAAAACAACTCCTTGGTTAATTCCATGTAGATTAGCATAGAATTCTTTTACCACTCGAACAACTACTGTAACGATAGTGTAGCATAGAACTTTCCAACGTCTCTGTACTATGATTTTTTCAATCTGCAAACTTGGATTACTCAATCCATGGTTAACAAAGCCTCTCTCCTTGATAAGTCTCTTCTTAGTGATGACTTTGTCGTATAATTTCTGCGCGTAAAAAATGATGAACTTTCTTCGATTGAAAATACCAAATCTTGAAGTGTTTATGGAATTGGAAACCATTGATTTCAAATCTGGAAGTATCTGATCATCCAAAATGGTTTTCATGCCTTTAAAAAGACCTTTAGGTAGTTATTTTGAAGTGAAATCCCACCTTAGTCTGCCAAATTCTTCATGAACTGTCGAAACAGCACTGGGCACTGTCGGTACCATGGCTCTCTAAAANATGATCCCACATCAATTTGAATGCAATAGTTTAAAATTGCACTTTCTTTTGTAACTTTACTAATTTTCATTGTAGGGAGTAGTTTTGCATAGATGAAGAAATGTCATTGTTTAGATATCAAATTTAGCAGTGAAGCGGAGAAACTAACGTACCCCTGATTCCCAATTATCACTTTCATCCGTAAAAAATAGGTATACATCATGCATCAAATCCTTCATTGGTATAAAGTTTGTATAATGACAGATCGACATGCTTTCTATCATAAACATATCATTAATTCAAGATAGAGTAAATGGTAAGCCCTTACCTCGAATGAAAACGACTCCTTGGTTAATTCCATGTAGATTAGCATAGAATTCTGTTACCACTCGAACAACTACTGTAGCGATAGTGTACCATAGAACTTCCCAACGTCTTTGTACTATGATTTTTTCAATCTGCAAACTTGGATTACTCAATCCATGGTTGACAAAGCCTCTCTCCTTGATAAGTCTCTTCTTAGTGATGACTTTGTCGTATAATTTCTGCGCGTAAAAAATGATGAACTTTCTTCGATTGAAAATACCAAATCTTCAAGTGTTTCTGGAATTGGAAACCATGGATTTCAAATCTGGAAGTATCTGGTCATCCAAAATGGTTTTCATGCCTTTAAAAAGACCTTCAGGTAGTTATTTTGAAGTGAAATCCCGCCTTAGTCTGCCAAATTCTTCATGAACTGTCGAAACAGCACTGGGCACTGTCGGTACCATGGCTCTCTAAAAGGGTGTTGTTGGCGCCAAAGCCATAGTTGCGTAAGTTTCATCTTTGGTTCAAATCATTTTCAAATTTTCATCCATTACCAATATTTGTCTTGATTTATGATATATAAGATTGTGTAGGATTCTAAGGTATTATTGTATCCTAATACTTAGAACAATTATTAAACAAAATACTAAGATATATATATATATATATATATGGGTTGCCTCCCACAAAGCGGTTAGTTTAACATCGTCAACCCGACGTACCACCGTTTGTTAAAGATTACTCATCAAAATTTCTTTAAATTGTGGCCTGTGCCTTTCCTAATAATGTTTGAATCAATGCCCATTAACTTTAAATATATTTCCAGTTTTTGGATCTTTAATAACAATAGTTTCATAATGTTAGACTTTGATCACATTGAATGATCCGAACCATCTAGATTTTAGTTTTCCTGGAAATAATCTCGATCTAGTATTTTATAATAGCACATCTTGACCAGGTTAAAATTTCTTATTTATAATCCTCCGATCATACCATATTTTCATTTTCTCTTTATAAATTTTTGCATTATCGTATGCTTCATTTCTAATCTCCTCAAGTTCATTGAGTTGCAATAATCTTTTTTCACCAGCATTCTTTATGTTAAAATTAAATTTCTTAATAGCCCAAAATAGTTTATGTTCCAACTCTACTAGTAAGTAGCATGTTTTACCAAAGATAAGTCTATATGGGGACATTCCAATAGAAGTATTATAGGTAGTTCTGTATGCCCATAGTGCAATATTTAATCTAGTAGACTAATCCAATTTATAGGGATTTACTGTTTTTTCTAAAATTCACTTTATTTCACGATTTGATATCTCTGCTAGACCGCTAGTTTAAGGATGATAAGCAGTAGAGAATCTATGCATAATATTATATTTTCTAATCAATTTCTTGATCCTCTTATTCCTAAAATAGGATCCTACATCCATAATAATCAATCTCGGCATTCCATATCTTGTAAAAATATTTTTATTTAAAAATTTTGAAACACTTTGAGAATCACATTAAGGTGTAGCAATAGCTTCAATCCATTTGGACATACATTCAACAACAAGCAATATATATAAATTTCCAAATGAAAGCATAAGCGGTCCCATAAAATTGAATCCACACACATCAAAAATTTCAACTTCCAATGTGTAACTCAGAGGCATTTCATTTCTTCTAGAAATATTTCCTACTCGCTGACATCGATCACATGTTTTAATATATTCATTAATATCTCTAAAAAGAGTAGACCAATAAAATCCAGCTTGCATAGTTTTATGTGCAGTTCTACTAGTTCCAAAGTGTCCTCCAAATTCAGAATCATGACATCGTTCAATTATTTGTTTAGTTTCTTTGTAAGGCACACACCTTCTAATGATCAAATATTTACGCTGTTTATATAAATGCGGGTCATCCAAAAAATAGAATTTAGAATCATGATTAAATTTCTTTAATTGTCGATTCTTTACATCTAGTGGTAGAATATCACTCACAATATAATCTACTATATTTACAGACCATGGTATATTTTCTATATCAATATTATACAATTGTTCATCAGGGAAAGTTTCCAAAATTTCATTTGCAAAATCAGTTAATATTTCTTGTTCAAATCTAGACAAATGATCAGCTATTTTATTGTCATTTCCCTTTCTACCTACTACCACAAAATCAAACTCTTGCAGCAGAAGTATCCATCAAATTATTCTTGGTTTAGCATCCTTCTTTTGCATCAAATAGTTGATAACAGCATGGTTTGTATGCACTACACATTTAGCTCCAATTAAGTAAGGTCTAAACTTATCAAAGGCATAGACAATATCTAATAACTCTCTTTCAATAGTGGTGTAATTAATTTGAGAATCATTTAGAGTTTTACTAGCATAATATAATACTTTAAAAACTTTATTATAACTTTGTCCTAAAATAGCTCTAATAGCAAGATCACTAACATCACACATTATTTCAAACGGTTTCTCCTAATTAGGTGGAACTATTATAGGACCAGTGATTAATTTTTCTTTCAATAGTTCAAATGCTTTTATGCATTCCTCATTAAAATTAAAGTTTGTATCCTTCTCTAAAAGTTGGCATAATGGCTTAGTAATTTTTTAAATTTTTTTTATATAACGCTTTTAGAAATTAGCATGGCCTAGAAAACTTCTTACCCCTCTAACCGTAGTAGGAGGCGGTATTTTCACAAAAACTTTAATTTTTGTTGAATCTACTTCCATGCCATTTTCAGAAATTTTATGCCCAAGTACAATTCCTTCTACAACCATAATTGATTTTTTTCCCAATTTAGTACTAAGTTGATTTTTTCACATTATTCCAGAACTTTTTTTAAATTATTTAAACATAATTCAAATGAAGTTCCAAATACAAAAAAATCATCCATAAATACTTCCTTTCCACGTTCAATTAAATCACAAAAGATTGTCATCATATGTCTTTGAAATGTCGTAGGTGCGTTACATAGTTCAAAAGACATTCTACAAAAAGAAAATGTTCCATAAGGGCTTGTAAATGTTGTTTTCTCTTGATCCTTAGGAGCAATTAAAATTTGATGATACCCGGTATATCCATCTAGAAAGGCGTAATATTTTTTTCCAGCCAATCTATCTAACATTTGGTCTAGAAATGGTAAAGGAAAATGATCTTTCCTGGTGGTCATATTTAATTTTCTGTAGTCTATACACATTCACCAGCCAGTAACTTGGCTTATTGAAATTAATTCATTTTTCTCATTTACTACAACTCTCACTCCTCTTTTCTTTGAAACACAGTGAATCGGGCTTACCCAAGCTTTGTCTGAAATAGGATATATAATTTCAGCATATACTATTTTAAGATTTCTTTTTTAAAAATTTCATCCATTATCGGGTTTAATCTTCTCTGAGGACCAGCTTAGGTTCGTATTGTTCATCTAATAGAATTCCATGCGTACAAATTGAAGGACTGATTCCTTTAATATTTGCTAAAGTCTATCCAAAGGCCTTCTTATATCTTTTCAACATTTATATTAATTTTTTTTTTAATTTTAGTTGAATCAGAAGATATAATAACAGGCAATGTAGATGAATTAAAAACACATATTTTAAGTGGGTAGGTAAAACTTTAAGTTCAACTTCAGGTGGTTTACTACTTGAAGGAATAAGATTTTTATTATCATTTTTCAAAAGGTCTAAAATTTGAAATTTGTCATGAACATTATCTAAATTTTCTTCTTTTATTTCATTCTCATTCACAAAATGCTCTTCTTGCCTTAATTTTCTTCAAACATTTCCTTAAATTGCTCATTACTTAGAAAATCATTAACTTCCATTCCAAAGCATTCATTATTTTTTTCTATCACAGGATATTTCATAGGTTTTGCTATATTAAATCTTACTTCTTAATCATTGGCTCTCATTATTAATTCTAATTTTTGCACATCTATCACAGCTCTCTCTATTGCAAGAAATGGTTTCCCGAAAATAATAGGAATTTTTTTATTTTCCTTCAGATCTAAAGTCTATAGGAAAAATAAATTTATCCACTTTCACTAATACATCTTCTATAACTCCTTTAGGATAAGTTATTGATCGATCATCTAACTGAAGAGTTACAGTAATAGGGCAAATCTCTCCTAAATCTAAAAGTTTAAAAATTGATAAAGACATAAGATTAATATTAGCTCCAAAATAACATAAGGCTTTTCCAAATAATTTTTCACCAATAGCACAAGGTATAGTAAAACTACCAAGATCTTTTAACTTTTCAGGAAGCTTTTTCTAAATAATTGCGCTACACTCTTCACTGAGTCTAACAGTCTCGTGATCTGCAAACCTCCTTTTCTTGTTTAGTATATCATTCATATATTTCACATAGTTTGCATTTGTTCCAAAGCCTCAATGCAAGAAATATTTATCTTTAACTTTTTAAAGATTTTCAAAAATTCTGTAAATTTTTTATCTTTATTCTTCTGTTTCAATCGTTTAAAAAATTTGTATTGGTTTATTTTCATCATTGTTGCTTTCAATTTTTACCTTCTCCTTCTCAACTTCAGTTTCTCTTTGGATTCTTGTTTCTACTTCTTTTCCACTTTGTAATTGAATAGCTTTAATTTGCTCCTTATTCTGATCTTTTAGATTAACTTCAACAGTGTTAGAAGAATTCCAGAAGGTCTGTTTCTAAGTGCAGTAGCAATATGTCCTAATTGATTTCCAATATTCCTAATTACAACCCCTTGATTTTGTATTTAATTTCCCATGTTCAACATTACTTCTTCCATAGTCAACTTCTTCTCCCTAACTTGTGAGTTATTATTAAATCCAGAAGGATAATAAGGTCTACAGTTAGGATTCCCTTGGTTTTTTTGAATTTCTTGAGGGGTTTGCTGAATTGTTAAAATTATGCCAACTAAAATTAGGGTGAATTTTCCATCCAGGATTGTAATAATTAGAATAAGGATTATTATTTCTATTATTTATAACATTCATAGTTTCATAAGATGATTGAGTATCAATTATCTGTCCTAGTGAATTTTCCTCTAACACTGGTGGTATTTGAGAATAGTACTTCAATTTGATCAATCTTCTTTGATATAGTGGCAATTTGAGATGCCAAAATAGACATTACATCAGAATTATGAAAAATAGCAACTCTCTTTGGATTTATCTGTTCAGAGGACCATTGAAAATTATTAGTAGCCATTTCCTTTGTTAAACAATACGCTTCATAACAAAATTTTGACATTAATGATCCACCTGCAGTAGTGATCCCTACTGTTTATATGCAACAGTATAACAAGGCATTAGATTATATTTTTCACTTATCTTTCCTTACTTTGCAACAGTACCAAAAAGTTGATCCTAGAGAAAATAAGAATTTAACTTTTTAACTTAATATATATTGGGATACTACGTAAGTATACTTATCATTATCAAGTAATATAGGACTTTTTGATTAAGCCCCGAATATCAAACCCATAGGAATTGTTCACAGTATGCGATAATTAAAGTAACAAACTTTCTACTTAAAAAGACAGATACTTAAACTATAGTTTTTATCACATGAATAAAATTTAAACTCTTTTTGGTATTTTTAATGTTTGAAAATGACATAAAAACTTAATAAAGATAACTTGAGTTTATATTAAAGAAAAGCACTGATACAAAATATTGTTCTCCTTTTCATGAATCAACAATAAGTGTAGGAAATATGTTGTGAAGTATTCAAATTGTATTGTGTCAAATAGGAGCAATAATATTTTTCACCCTTACTAGAGATGTTATAAAGAACATTGACAAATTTAAAGTTTGAATAGTTCTGAAGATAGGTTAAGCAGGGAAGATACTAGCTCTTATTCTATAGTTCCCTCCACCTGGGGGCTAACATCTCGTATCAAAACCTAAAACAGTAAACCAAGTTTGGGGCTTTAGTCTGTCACTCTAAAGTCCTCGAACTCTACACCCTTTAAAGATTATTTTCTTATTTATATGCACTCAATCATATGAACTACATTCTCATGCATGCAATCTCACGTGATTCTTTCCAATTTTTGGCTGAGACAATATCAGCCCGGTTCATACATGTTCTCACAATAAATTTTAACATCTAGAGGGGTCAGATCAAGAAGTAAATGAAGTGCATGGAATTAGATAATCACAACTTCTTCCAACATTAAAGATTAATACTCTCCACAACTTCCATCCAACACTTTAATTACTTATNCTTAAAAGTAGAAATCATTGTCAAACCAACAAAAAGACTCAATTAAAACCAAAAGTAGTTTAAAACAAAGATAAAAACTTATCTCAAATCCTCCACCAAACACTTGAAGTTCCTTTGAATCTCACCTATCTTATAACACTCTTAACTCTTAAAATAAA
The DNA here is from genome assembly GCA_002079205.1 of Phalaenopsis hybrid cultivar. Taxonomy (NCBI): domain Eukaryota; kingdom Viridiplantae; phylum Streptophyta; class Magnoliopsida; order Asparagales; family Orchidaceae; genus Phalaenopsis; species Phalaenopsis hybrid cultivar. The sequence goes on from JXCR01148433.1 coordinate 344,939, forward strand.
ACTATAGATAAAAGGAAAAAGAAATTTGTGGTGCCTGAAATTTTCTCCAACAACTTCTCCAAGAACTTCTTCAAGAACTCTTAAGATCACTTCATGAATCTTTTTCAGGACTCTTCTAAAAGTCTTAACTTACTTCTTTTATAATTTTTCAAGAGGTGTCTTGGTATCTCTTCAAAATGTGTCCTGATTTGATGCATTTACCAAGGGATGCCTCCTTTCACAAGCTATTCAATTATATTTTCTTCCTTGGTGGTTAAAACCACTCATTTTAGCCAATAGGAGACTCAAATGTCCCTTCAAAATTTGTCAAAATGAATTNAAACCAACAAAAAGTCTCAATTAAAACCAAAAGTAGTTTAAAACAAAGATAAAAACTTATCTCAGATCCTCCACCAAACTCTTGAAGTTTCTTTGAATTTCACCTATCTTACAACACTCTTAACTCTTAAAATAAAACTATAAATAAAAGGAAAAAGAAATTTGTGGCGCCTGAAATTTTCTCCAACAACTTCTCCAAGAACTTCTTCAAGAACTCTTAAGAACACTTCATGAATCTTTTTCAGGACTCTTCTAAAAGTCTTAATTTACTTCTTTTATAATTTTTCAAGAGGTGCCTTGGTATCTCTTCAAAATGTGTCCTGATTTGATGCATTTACTAAGGGATGCCTCCTTTCACAAGTCAATTATATTTTCTTCTTTGGTGGTTAAAACCACTCATTTTAGCCAATAGGAGACTCAAATGTCCCTTCAAAATTTGTCAAAATGAATTAACCGGTCAAGTAACTATCATTGGCGCTTAAGCACGTGGCCTATAGCACTTAGGTGTGGCACTCTCTGTTTCACCGATGCTTAAGTGCCGGTTATGGCGCTTAGGCGCCAAAATACTTTTGCATCATTTTTACATTTTTGCTCCAAATTTGATCCTTTTTCACTCCTTTTAGCATTTTTCATTTTTTTACTTATAACTGAAAGAAAAACACACAAGTACCTTCCATTAAAGTGCAATATCTCAANCTAGCACTTAGGTGGCATTCTCTATTTCACTGATGCTTAAGTGCCGATTATGGCGCTTAGGCGCCAAAATACTTTTGCACCATTTTTACATTTTTGCTCCAAATTTGATTCTTTTTCACTCCTTTTAACATTTTTCATTTTTTTACTTATAACTGAAAGAAAAACACACAAGTACCTTCCATTAAAGTGCAATATCTCAAAAATAGGGATAAAAAAGTGTCTAAAAACACTATATATTTTAGGTGGATCAAAATCCCTCAAACTTAAAATGCTACTTGTCGTCAAGTGACTTTTCAATCTTTAAAAACCAAATAAGTATGATTATGTATATGTGTTTGTTTAAGAGTTTCTAAAATTTTGTTCTAGAAATATAGTAGTCCAATTTAGAAAAAATTCTAGTGAACGAGACCAACTTAAAGTTTAGAAACCCTTAAAGTGAAGAAGTATGAAAAATATGAGTTCCTATCNCTCAAAAATAAGGATAAAAAAGTGTCTAAAAACACTATATATTTTAGGTGGATCAAAATCCCCCAAACTTAAGATGTTACTTGTCCTCAAGTGACTTTTCAATCTTTAAAAACTAAATAAGTATGATTATGTATATGTGTTTGTGTAAGAGTTTCTAAAATTTTGTTCTACAAATATAGTAGTCCAATTTAGAAAAAATTCTAGTGAATTAGACCAACTTAAAGTTTAGAAACCCTTAAAGTGAAGAAGTATGAAAAATATGAGTTCCTATCAAATTCAGAAATACTTGTAGATTTTCCAAACATAGAACTTAGGCATTTTATTTCATTCACTTAAAAACTTTTATTAAATATAATTTTACTTTAAGAGTTTCTCAAGTCTTGTACTTTNACTTAGGCCTTTTATTTCATTCACTTAAAAACTTTTATTAAATATAATTTTACTTTAAGAGTTTCTCAAGTCTTGTACTTTAAGAAGATCAAATGTGGAACCAATTTTTTATTAGTCTCTAATCTTCAAGCTTCTCGTCCCTTTTTCAACTTTTCTTTTCTTTTTCTTTTTCTTTTTCTTTTTCTTTTCTTTTCTTTTTCTTTTTATTTTCTTTTTCTTTTTCTTTTCTTTTTCTTTTTTAGGCAAACATTATTATATCTGGATAGGCCTTTAATGATTTTGAATTTCACTCTTCCTTTCCCAAAGCAAAGTGTTGATAANAAAGATCAAATGTGAAACCAATTTTCTATAAGTCTCTAATCCTCAAGCTTCTCGTCCCTTTTTCAACTTTTCTTTTATTTTTCTTTTTCTTTTTCTTTTCTTTTCTTTTTTTCTTTTTATTTTCTTTTTCTTTTTCTTTTCTTTTTCTTTTTAGGCAAAGATTATTATATCTGGATAGGCCTTTAATGATTTTGAATTTCACTCTTCCTTTCCCAAAGCAAAGTGTTGATAATTTTATTTTACTTATAAACATAATGATAGTTTTGAAAATTAATTTCAATAAAAGAAATTTAAGTATGAAAAATAAAAGTCTAACATTTTAAAATTTTCAAAAATACAATTTCTCCTACTAAAGATAGTTTCACTATATTTATCATTTCTACATTTAAGAANATTTTTAAAATTTTTAAAAATACAATTTCTCCTACTAAAGATAGTTTCACTATATTTATCATCTCTACATTTAAGAACTATTAACATTAAATTTTTTTATGTCACTTATAAAATTTTAACTAAATTTTCTTCCTCATTTTTATGAATCAAAATTCTATTTCCCTAATATAACTTCATATACATGATCATTTTCTTTTTAAATCAAATTCACTTGTAGCTCATTTGATAACAAATAAAATTCAAGTTTTGAAAGTATTTTTCATTCCCCCTAAACTTAAATTTTTAACAAGATTCAATAGTTTAGCAGCAAATATTTATAAATAGGAATAAAAACTGAAATAACATGCTTACAGGAATTTTTATACCCTAATTATACAAGTACAAAACTAAAAGCAGAGAACAAATAAAATTCAAGTTTTGAAAATATTTTTCATTCCCCCCCAAACTTAAATTTTTAACAAGATTCAATAGTTTAGCAGGAAATATATATAAATAGGAATAAAAATTAAAATAACATGCTCACAGGAATTTTTATACCCTAATTATACAAATACAAAACTAAAAATAGGAGTTAAATAAATTTTTGATCAAATTTCTTACTTTTTAACATATAGAGATTCATTAGACTTCTAAGTATAGGGTACAGACATAAAGCAAACAAACACACTAACAAGTTAAAAGAAAATACAGGGTAGCAAATTTAAAATTAAAGTTTAAAATTAAAGCTAGCAAGATTTTCAACTTTCATAAGACAGAAAAAAGTTCTTTCTTGGCTAACTAAAAAATATTGCACAACACACAACAACAATTACTACCCTAGAATTTAAAATGCAATACTAACAAAACACAAATATTACAATAATAATTAAACAAAAAGTCTAACACATCACATAGTCCAACAAGTATACAAACTCAAATGTAACAAGTTCACACCACAAAGTACATCACATATTACAAACATAAAACAACCTTAGTCCTTCTCCTCATCATCATCATTAGTGTCACCACTATCCCAAAAAGTTGTAGAATCATAATTAGGATATTTTGGATATGAAGGGAATTCCACTCCTCGGTTACCCCTAATGAGGTTCTCTAAAGATGAGTGACCTTTCTCTTCATAATCACTATGTCTTCTAACATATCCATCAATATGATCTACAAAATGCTCTAGATTTTGGACCTTATCTGCGGTAAAATTAATATTATACATCATCCTCTGCTATAATTGATCCTGAGTTTCAGTAGACTCACCTCTAGAAGTAGATGCTCTTGAGGTAGATGGTTTCGATGTAGAAGCAACGGAGGTTGATGCAGCAGATGATGACATTCCATAACTTCTAAAAAATTCTCCTCTCCAACCAAAAATAGAGTGTTCAAAATATGATTTCACATTTACACTTGTAATCGGTTTTAGAGGCAGTAGTACTTCTTTCCAGCTATCATGTATTACACCAGCTTGCTCACACCAAGAAATGATCAAGGAAGCAAATCACAGACCTACAGTAGCGACAGTGGCAGAACTGATGATAGTCTGATAAATCAAAGCTCCAATGTTGATAGACTTGCACTGCTGAATGAAATAATTCAATGTTGCTCTTTCCCTTGTAGCTTCACTAAGATGATTCATCGGTAACAGACGAGCTGAAATAAAGTAGTCTCATGCCTTCGATGGTGCACTTAACTTTGAAGGGGAAAAGTTGATTCTCCTCTCATTTGAAATTTTCCAGAGTCCCCTTCCAATAAATAAAACTAATATAATCTCATCCAGTTTTGTCTTAGTAGGACTACAGTTAGAATAAAACACAGAGCATCAGGCGGTAAATGGTAGAAAATGTTAATTACCTCTAGTGAAAAAGGTACCAATTTGTTTGTGACCATGACTCAATCCTCTTCCGCCTCAGGGAGGTTTGCATAGAATTCCCGCACTATAGAAATCACAATCACAATGGAAAAACAACAGAATCGTTCCCATTATCGACAAACGATCAAATCCTCCACAGATCCACCTGGATTTTTAAAAACACCTCTCAGGAATTAATTTTCGTTACTGTAGAGCGTCACTATATATGTCCCGAGCTTTCGAACTAACAAACTTGCTCGAATCAAAGTGGGTCTTTCCCTTGCACCTCTTCATTCTTGGGGCCATTCAAAAAATTTCACAAAATTCCACAATAATTTCAAATATAAATTCTAATCTACTAATCTTAACTCTTATAAGCTTAAACTACTTTTTCTATGCAATTTTGTATAAATTTTCTCAAGTTTTTCATCATGAATAGTAAATTTTGGGTACCTCCACAATGTGCTCAAAATACATGGTGAAAATAAAAATTTTTTACATGGAAGTGAAGATCTTACCTCAAGAAATCCAAATCTAGCAAAATTGGCTTGAATGCACCAAAAAAATTCCATCAAAAGGTTTGCCCTAAACTCAAAATCGTAAACTCAAAAGGAAGAAGACAATGACAGGAGAAAAAATGGCATTTTTTGGGGTTAATTTTTACTTTTAACTGTTCACGAACCGGTGCATAAGCGCAGATATGTGGCGTTTTCCTCTCAGGTTGCCTCGCACTTAAGTGGAGGGTTGTGGCGCTTTGGCGCTAGTGCACAATTTTTGAATTTTTGAACTTTAGTAAAATGCACTATTAGCCTAAGTAAACTAACCCTAAATGGCCTTATAACACTTAAATGACTATTTTCCTGTCCTTTAACTCCCTTCTCTCTCAAAACTCTCCAATATAACTATTTTGATTCGAGGCTAAAATAACAAAAAAATTTTACAAACAAACACATGTATTCATTCAAGAACTATTACAAACAACATTCAACACATAATTCTCATTCCAAAGAGCCTTCGATAAGAAAATTTTTCTAAATGCAAACATTAAACAAACTTACACAATAAAACACATAATCACATGAACACTAAAAACAGGACCTAACACTAATACATAAAACAACTCTTAACAAGAAAATCTTAACATAAAACTTAATTCCATTCTTCATTTACTGGAACAAATTCCTGTCTCTCATCAGTATCTCCTTGGGCATTTGGAATATAGAGTTGATAAAATGGATAGTGGTGATGAGCTTTGATACAATCTACTTCAATCCATTTTTTCTTAATATACATCTCCTAATCCATTTCCTTTATATAACTAGTATGGCTAAATTACATTTTTAATGGCCATCCAATATTCTCTAGATGAGTATTAACTTCATTTACTTTTGCCTCAATTGAAGCCACGTCAGCCTCAATTTTGTTGATCTTTTCCGCTATTCCTTCGATACTAACGACTAAGAAACTATTATACATCTCTTGTGGACTCTAATTAATGAATTTATTTCTCATGGCTTCTTCTTTCTTCTTCAAATCCATCTCCCATGAAGACATTTCTCCAAATCTCTCTTTCTCTTAGACTTTAGGGCTACAAATGATTCTAGGGTGAAATTCCATCACAAAACACTTCTATTTATAGCCTAAATTCTTCCAAAAACTTTTAGGCACGCACTAAAACTTCCATGACACGTTTAAGTTGACCAATTGGTGGTTAAAACTTCTAGAAATTGCATTTTTGCACATGATTTTTAATGTTTGTGCTTAAGCGCCAAATATTGGCGCTTAAGTTCTAGTACTTGTTTTAGTTCCAAGCAACTTAAAGTCTAAATACGCATGTTAACATGTCTAAGTCACTTAATAAAGTCTTAAAACCATTACTTACACAAATAGTTCAAAAATACTACCCCAAATTTTCTTAATCACACACAAAAAACATTTAAAACAAAAGCACACCGATAACTATGGGTTGCCTCCCATAGAGAGCTTGGTTTTACATCATCAGCTCAACATCATTCGATTGTTAAATTTAAGTTGATCCCCTATAAAATTGGGTTTCAGTCTATGACCATTCACTTTAAATATTTTCTAAATTTTAGGATATTTAATATCCACAGCATCATAAGGATAAACTTTCATCATAACAAATGGGCCCATCCACCTGTACTTAAGTTTGCCTAGAAATAATCTTAAACTTGCATTATATAGTAAAACATGTAAAACTTTTAGTAAGAATCCTTTGATCATGCCACAACTTCATCTTTTCTTTGTAAATCCTAGCACTTTCATAAGTCTTATTCCTTATTTCTTTAAGCTTATTTAATTGGATATATTTTTTTCTCAGCAGCGACTTTCAAATTAAAATTGAACTCTTTAATTGCCCAACATGCTTTATTCTCAAGTTCAACTGGTAAGTGACAAGCATTCTCAAATATTAGCCTATATGGGGACATCCCTATAGGAGTTCTATATGCAGTCCTATAAGCCCACAAAGCATAGTCAAGTTTGACTGACCAATCCATTTTTGTTGGATTTATAGATTTTTCCATAAATATTTTAATTTCAAGATTGAATAATTCAGCCAAAGCACTTGTCTGAGGATGTAAGCAGTAGTAATCCTATGTTTATATGATATTTCTTTAACAATTTCTCCATTATGGCATGTTTGAAATGACTTCCCCCATCAATTATGATAACTCTCAACATCTCAAATCTACAAAATATGTTCATTTTTAGAAACTTTGCAACACTTAGAGCATCACATCGAGGTAAATCAAAAGCTTCTATCCATTTGGATACTAAATCCAAAGCTAATAATATATATAAATTTTTGAAAGTTGGTATAAATGGTCCTATGAAATCTAATCCCCAAACATTAAATATTACATCTTCTAGCATATAATTGAGGGTCATCTTATTTCTTCTAAATATTGCCTACACGTTGACATCTATCACAAGTTTTGAAATAAGCATCTCTAAAGATAGTAGGCCAAAAAAAACCAGATTCTAAAATNATTATGAACTCTTGGCATCCCAAATCTACAAAATATGTTTGTTTTAAAAAACTTTACAATACTTTGAGCATCACATCAAGGTAAAGTAACAGCTTCTATCCATTTGGATACATAGTGCACTGTTAACAATATATATAAATTTCTAAAAGATTGTATAAATGGTCCCAGGAAATCAAATCCCCATAAATCAAATATTTCAACTTCTAGAATATAATTGAGGGGCATCTCACTTCTTCTAGAAATATTGCCGACTCGTTGACATCTATCACAAGTTTTGATATAAGCATTAACATCTCTAAAAATAGTAGGTTAATAGAATCCAGATTTTAAAATTGTGTACGATATTTTATTAATACCAAAATGTCCCCCAATATCAGAATTATGACATTTTTGGATAATTTCATAAGTTTCTTTTAATGGTACACATCTTCAAATAATCAGATCCTTTCCTTGTTTATATAAAAAAGGGTTATTCCAAAAATAAGTCTTAGCTTCATAAATAAATTTCCTCTTCTGTTGGTATGTCATTCCATAAGGTATAATATCAATAACAAGAAAGTTCACAATGTCAGCATACCATAGAACACGCCACTCAATAATATTGAATAATTTTTCATCTGAAAAATATTCATTAATTTTTTTTTCAAAATAGATGGTTTTTCTAACTCAAGTGTGGACAAATGATCAGCAATTTGATTTTCAGTTCCCTTTCGATCTACTATTTCAAAATCAAATTCTTGGAAAAGAAGAATCCATCTTATAAGTCTAGGTTTAGCATCCTTCTTTTTCATTAGGTACATAATAGCAAAATGATCTGTATGCACTACAAAATGAGTTCCAATTAAATATGATCTAAATTTATCAAAGGCATATACTATTGTTAATAACTCTTTTTCAGTAGTGGTATAATTAATTTGAGTTTCATTAAGAGTTTTACTAGCATAGTAAATTACTTTGAAAATTTTTTATAATTAATTTGAGTTTCATTAAGAGTTTTACTAGCATAGTAAATAACTTTGAAAATTTTAAATATTTTTGTCCTAAAAAAGCTCTAATAGCATAATCACTAGCATCACACATCAATTAAAAAGGTTTTCCCTAATCTGGTGAAATTATATGTGGTGTAGTGATTAATTTTTCTTTTAATAACTTAAAAGTTTTTAAGCACTCTTCATCAAAATTTAAAATTGCATCTTTCTCTAGTAAATGCAATAAAGGCTTAGCAATTTTTGAAAAGTCTTTAATAGATCGTATGTAGAATCCAGCATGTCCTAAAAAACTCCTAATTTCCCTGACATTCATTGGATAAGGTAAATTAGCGATTACTTGAATTTTAGTAGGATCTACTTCCATACCGTTTTCTGATATTTGATGTCCTAATACAATTTCTCATGCTATCATAAATTGACATTTTTCCTAATTAAGGACTAAATTTGTTTCTTCATAGTGCTTAAGAACTTTTGATAAATGTTCTAAACATGAGTCAAATGAAAAAACATTGAAAAATCATCCATAAATACTTTAATCCTTTTTTCAATTAAATCACAAAAAATTGCCATCGTACATATTTGAAATGTAGCAAGGCATTACATAAACCAAAGGGCATTCTTCTAAAACCAAAAGTACCATAAAGACTGGTAAAAGTTATTTTCTCTTGATCCTCAGGAGTTATTTGTATTTGGTGATAACCAGTATATCCATCTAGAAAATAAAAGTATTTATGTCAGCTAGTTTATCCAGCATTTGATCTAAAAAGGGTAGTGGAAAATGATCTTTCCTAGTGGTAAGATTTAATTTTTTATAATCAATGCATATTCGCCACCCTGTAACTTGTTTAGTAGGTATTAACTCATTATGTTCATTCACAGTCATAGTTACTCCTCCTTTCTTAGGAATGCAGTGAATTAGACTAACTCATGCATCATCTGAAATAGGGTAGATAATTTCAGCATCCAACCACTTTAAAATTTCTTTCTTTACAACTTCTTTCATAACAGGATTCAATCTCCTTTGAGGATCAGCCCTAGATTTACAGTTCTCTTCTATATGAATTCTATGCATACAAATTGAAGGACTGATTCCTTTAATATCAGCAATTGTCCATTGAAAGGCTTTCTTAAAATTTTTCAGAATTTTCATCAATCGTTCCTCTTCTTTCATCGTTAATTTTGAGGAAATTATAACAGGTAAAATAGAGGAATCTCTTAAAAAGGCATATTTTAAATGATCAAGAAGTAACTTCAACTCAATTTCTGGAGGTTTTTTAATTGATGGATAAAATGACTTACCTTTGTCTATCGTGTCCAAAATTTCAAAACTTTCTCGAACATAGCTTGAATCTTCGTTAAAAAGATATTCACATTGATCTAATTCCTCTTCTTGCTCGTGTTCTAAATCTTGTACTTCAAATTTTTCTTCATATTTAGTTATGAAATGGCATTCACTCAGATATTTTATAACATCAATTCTATAACATTCATCATCTTTAACTTTTGTAGGATATTTCATTAATCTTGAAATGTTAAAAGTAACAGTTTGATCATTGACGTGCATTATTAATTCCCCTATTGTCACATCTATCATTGCTCTTCTTGTGGCTAGGAATGATCTCCCCAAAATGATAGGTATCTCTTTATCTTCCTCCTTATATAGTATAATGAAATCAACAGGAAAGATAAATTGATCTTCTTTCACTAGGATATCTTCTATAACTCCTTTAGGGTATGTAATCAAACGATCTGTTGACTACAGAGTTACAGTAGTATGGGTTATTTCTGCTAATTCTAATCTTTTTAATATTGATAATGGGATAAATTTAATGCTTGCACCTAAATCACATAAAGCTTTCCCATAAAATCTGTCTCCTATTGCACGAAGAATTGTAAAGCTACCAGGATCTTTAAGTTTTCAGGAAGCTTCTTTTGAATTATAGCACTGTACTCCTCACTTAGTACAAAAATCTCATTATCTTCAAACTTCCTTTTCCTCTTGAGAATATCCTTCATAAATTTTACATAGCTTGGCATTTATTTTAAGGCTTTAGCAAATGGAATATTAATTATAAGCTTCTTAAAAATTTCCAAAAATTTTGAAAATTGCTTATCCAACTTCTACTGACAAAGTCTCTGAGGAAATGGAGGTCGTGGTTTTTCTAAGTTAACTTTAAGTGGAGAAATAGGTCTTTCAGAATCTTTTGGAGCATCATCTTTTAATTCTTCAATTTCTTCTCTCTCTACTTCAGTTTCTTTTTTAATCCTACCTTCCAAATCTCTTCCGCTTCTAAGTTGAACGGCTTTTACTTGCTCTTTATTCTGTTCTTTCAGATTTATTTCAGTATTGCTAGGAAGTATTCCTTGGGATCAATTACTTAATTAATTTGCAATTTGTCCAAGTTGATTCTTAATATTTCTAATTGTAGCTCCTTCACTTTGTAACTGATTTCTCATTTGTAACACCACTTCTTCTCCTTAAATTATGTATTACTATTGAAACCTGAAGGATAAGTAGATCTATAATTATTAGTCCCTTGGTTCTTCTGGTTTCCCAATGGGTTTCCTTGATTGTTCCCCCATTGCTGATTATTACCACACGTAGTTTTATTCCAATTAAAGTTGGGATGGTTCTTCCAACCTAGGTAATAATAATTTGAATATGGGTTATTCTACTTGTTATTTATGGCATTAAAAGTTTCTAATGATGCTTGAGAATCTACCATTTGGTCTAATAAATTCTCTTCAATCATGGAAATTAGTTGAGAAAAATTCATTTCAAATTGGTCTAACTTCCTTTAAATTACAGCAACTTGATTTGCTAACATAGTAAATGCATCAGATTCATGAATATTGGCTACTTTATTTGGATTCACCCTCTCAGAAGGCCATTGAAAATTATTAGTATTCATTTCTCAACTAAAGCATAAGCGTCATGAAATGGTTTTAACATCAATAAACCACCAGCAGCGGCATCGATAATAGATCTAAGTAATCCAATTAATCCATTAAAAAAAGTTTGAATTATTAACCAATCTAGTATAACATGGTGTGGACACTTTCTTAAGAGTTCCTTAAATCATTTCCATGCTTCATAAATATATTCCCCTTTAAACTGATTAAAATGTGTAATGTCATTTCTAAGCTTCGCAGTTTTTTAAGGTGGAAAATATTTAGCTAGAAATTTTTGTGCTAAATCACCCCAAGTTATGATAGATCCAGGTGTAAATGAATTTAACCACATCTTAGCTTTATCCCTCTGTGAGAAAGGAAATAACCTAAGCCTTATGGCATCATCTGATACACCATCATATTTAAATGCAGCGCATAATTCTAGAAAATTGGCAAGATGTAAATTTAGATCTTAAGTTGGTGATCCCCAAACTAATTATTTGATACAATTTTGATAATAGCAGGTTTAAGTTCAAATGAATTAGCTACTACTGTAGGTTTTTGAATACTACAATGAAGTTTATCTACCGTAGGATTGGCATAATCTCGCAAAGGTCTAAATTCTTGATGAATTTCAGCATTTTGATCATTTTGGTTTGCCATCTCTGTAAGTTTTTTAGATTTTTCAATATTTTTTATTTTTTATTTTTTATTTTTCTGATTTTTTTAACAGTTCTTTCTAATTCAGAATTGTAGGGCACTAGTCCTTTAGAACCGGAACTACACATACACTAATATAAAATAAAATACAATAAAACATGCACAAAAAAAGATAAAATAATTTTTAAAGTTTAAATAAGACTTTCTAAAAATAGATATTTGCTTTTAAATTAATCTTATTAATTAAAATTTCCCCGACAACGGTGCAAAAAACTTGATCCCGACTGTCTATATGCAACAGTATAGCAATGACTTTAATTATTGTTTTCACTTATATTTCCTTACTTTACAACAATACCAAAAACTTAATCCTGAAGAAAATAAGAATTTAAAATTTTAATTTATATATATTGGGATAATACGTAAGTATACGTATCCTTATCAAGTAATATAGGACTTTTTTTATTAAAACCTGAATATCGAACCCACAAGAAACTTATGCAATATGCACTTTTGAACATCAAACTTTCTATTCTTAAAAGACAATTACTTAAACTACAAATATTTTAGCAGTATTAAAATTCAAATCTTTTTGGTATTTTTGATATTTTGACAGAATAGTAATAATTTAAAAAAGATAACTTGAGTTTATATAAAAGAAAAACACTAAATTTGAAAAATATGTTTCTCCTTATCAGGAATCAGTAATAAGTATAAGAATTTTATTGTGGAAGTATGCAAATTGTATTATGCCAAATAGGAGTAATTATATTATTTACCCTTACTAGAGATACTATAAAGAACATTGGCTAATTTAAAGTTTGAATAATTCTGAAGACTAGCTTGGCAGGGAAGATACCAGCTCTCACTCTATAGTTCCCTCGATTCCCTCCACTTGAGGGCTAACATCTCATATTAGAACCTAAAATAATAAACCAAGTTGGGGGCTTTAACCTGTCACTTTAAAGTCCTCTAACTCGTATCAAAACCTAAAACAATAAACCAAGTTGGGGGCTTTAACCTATCACTTTAAAGTCCTCTAACTCTAACACTTCAAAAATTATTTCCCTATTTATTTGCACTAAATCATATGAATTACATTCTCATTCATATAAACCAATAAACCAAGTTGGGGGCTTTAACCTATCACTTTAAAGTCCTCTAACTCTACACCCTTCAAAATTATTTCTCTATTTATTTTCACTTAATCATATGAATTACATTCTCATTTATACAACCTCATGTGATTCTTCTATTTCCCTATTTATTTGCACTCAATCATATGAACTACATTCTTACTCATACAACCTCATGTGATTCTGCACTCAATCATATGAACTACATTCTCATTCATACAATCTCGTGTGATTCTTTCCAATTGTTGACTGAGACAATACCAGCCACTAAATCATATGAATTACATTCTCATTCATACAACCTCATGTGATTCTTTCTAATTGTTTACTGTCAATCATATGAACTACATTCTCATTCATACAACCTCATGTGATTCTTTCCAATTTTTAATTGAGCAATAAACTAAGTTGGGGGCTTTAACTTGTCACTTTAAAGTCCTCTAACTCTACACCCTTCAATGAATATTTTCCTATTTATTTGCACTAAATTATATGAACTACATTCTCATTCATACAACCTCATGGGATTCTTTCCAATTGTTGACTGACATAAGAATTACATTTTCATTCATACAACCTCATGTGATTCTTTCCAATTATTGACTGAGACAATACGTAGTCATACAACCTCATCTGATTCTTTCCAATTTAGACTGAGATAATACTAGCCCAGTTCTTGATCTCACAGTAAATTTTAACATCTAGATAGGCAAATCATGAAGTAAATGAAGTTCATGGATTTAAATCCTCACAACTTCTTCTAACATTAAAGATCAATACTCTCCACAACTTCCACCCAAACTTTAATTACTTTTCATTTTAAGGAGAAAGATAAAGAAAACTACTCAGAATCCATGGAGAAAATAAAAACACACTTTAGTTTAAAAGTAGAAATTATTGTTAACCTAACAAAAAGCCTCGATTAAAACCAAAAGTATTTTAAAAAGAAAGATAAAAACTTATCTCAAATCCTCCACCTAAAGTTTCTTTGAATCTCTTCTCTTTTACAACACTCTCAAAATAAACTAAAAATAAAAAGGATAAAGTAAATTTGTGCGGTGCCTCAAAAACCTCTCCAAAACTCTCTCCTTTCCAACAGTTTGTACAACTTCCAAGCACTCTCTCCCTCTTCAAGCACCCACCTCAAATGTAAAAACTTCCTTTCTTTATAAATCTCCAAGAGGTTCCTTGATAACTCTTTAAAATGCGTCCAAATTTGATTTATTCTCCAAATTATGCCTCTTTTCACAAGACTTTTATTAATATTTTTATTCCTAGTGGTCATAACCACCCTCTTTAGACAATAGGTGCCTCAAATACCTCTTCAAAATTTGGCTAAATGAAGAAAACCACCAAATAACTGCCTCTAGTGCTTAAGCGCGAGGCCTCTGGTGCTTAGGCGTGGCCTTTTCTGTTTAACTCGTGCTTAAGCGCAGGATCTGACGCTTAGGTGCCAAAACATTTTAGCATATTTTTCACCTCTTAGTTCCAAATTTGATTCTTTTTCACTCTTTTTAGCATTTTTCACCTTTTTACTTGTACCTGAAAGAAAAACACATAAATATCTTCCATTAAAGAAAAATATCTGAAAAATAAGTATAAAAATGTGTCTAAAAACACTATATATTTTAGGTGTATCAACAAGCCTAAAAGTTACCTACTTTTTCATATATATTTGATGCTCATTTTTAATGATATTACGCTTTAAAGGAAGACATTTTACATATCTTTTTCTTCAAGTACAAGAAATGGAGTTTTTTTGTGAAAATGAAGGGAAAATGGTGCAATTTTGAGTAAAAATAATCAAGAAAGAAAATTCTGACTTGGCATATTTCAATGTCTTTCTATGCTTAATTGCCTTTACATTTCTAACAAGTTTTTGAAATGAAAATACACTTTAAAGAAATGTTGTTTTCATGCTTATCTTGTAGGTATATCTGTTAGGAGCGAAACACAACCTAAATAGAGTGAAATGGAGCCGAACGGGGCAAAACGGTGGAGTTACTGCAGGGTGGTGCCAGTGGTGCCAAAATTGGCGCCAGAGGTACCATAATTCAGAGAAAAGGTGATAGAGGTACAAAAATTTGAGCCAGAGGTGCCATAAACCAATGTTGGAGGCGCCTGAGACAGTTATGGATAGATTTTTGGCAATTTTTGATTATTTTGATGTTCTAGAAGGCTCTAAGTGAATTAAACGCCCCATGGAGTGATTCAATGAATTTAGATACTTAGGAACTTCTCTTGAATGAAGAGATATGTCTCTTGGATGAAGATATTTGTCTCTTGAAATGAAAAGATGTGTCTTTTAGGAAAAAGAAGAAATTTTGTGTTTCTTTAAAATAGAGGGGCTTGCGCCTCTCTTAGTTGGTTTTTTGTATGTGTCTATGGGTGTGTATGAGGCGAAACTCGAGAGAAATGTTTAGAGATCTTAGAATAGGAGTAGAAATGTAAGTTTCTACCTTTTTAGGAGAGATTGGAGAGAGAATTTTGAGAGAATTTGTAAGGAATTGTACTAGCATTGCATGGATCAACGGGAGACTTTGTGGGAGAGATCTTCATCTTTCTTATAAAGGGAAAAAGTTCAGTATTATGTTCTTCATTATCTTATAATTTTTTAAACACTTATCTAGTGGATTTACTTTGATGTAATGAAGTTTTCCATTATGTTTTCTTTGTGCTTTGTGAGTAGTTTTTCTTACTCTTTCTTCTTATTTGGAAATAGCTGCATGAGAAAACTATGCGAATGTTTTCATTTTACTTTTCTTTTGCAATGAGTAGGATTTATGTGTAGGAATTTGAGATGCATGTTAGTATGTTTTATAATTATAAATGTGATGATTTTTACTTGAACTTCATTTACATTGCAATTTAGGCCTATTTTAATGTTAAAATTTGTTGAGAAATATAAGATTTAAAAGGGCTATGCTTTCTACAAAAAAGTAGGAATCACATTCAATTTCATGGATGAGAATATAGTCCATGTGGTTGAGTGCAAATAAATAGGTAAATATACTTTCATGGGCGTAGAATTGTAGGGGTGACAGACTAAAATCACCAATTTGGTCCAATTGCTTGGAAACTAAAGTGAGAATGTTAGCCCATGGGTGAGGGAGAAGTGAGAGCGCTGGAGTGGCAGCCAGTATCCTCTCAACCTAACCAAAAATTTAGGGACTACACTCTATTTAGTCAACATTTTTTATGCACTCTCAAAGGGTAAAGAATAGGATTGCTCCTATTTGGCACATACAATATTTAATGTACCTCATTCTTATACATATCCAACTTGGTACATAAGAATATTACTTTTTAACATTTTAAAATTCTCTAAACCAATTCATCCAGAAAGAGTTATCTTTAAAATTAATATATTCATTTAGGAGTAGTTGTTTGTTATTTTAAACTTAAGACTTACCTTTAGGAGTACTTGTTAGAAAAACCACTTAAATCAACCTTCCAAACTAAGGAGTGATAGTAGTAGACTGGAATTAGCTTAAGGAATTTCTTAACTCACTTCTCCGTGAGATATATACTTGGGTTTTTAAGGAAATTATATTACTTGAAGTGATACGTGCACTTGCGTAGAACCATTAGTGTGTGAACTATTTTCTAAATTTTATAACATACAATCTTTAATGTATCTTATTCTTATACATTATCCAATTCACTACATAAGAATAATACTTTTAAACATCTCAAAATTCTCCAAACCAATTCATCCAGAAAGGGTTATCTTTAAAATTAGTATTTTCATTTAGTAGTTGTTTGATATTTTAAACCTAAGACTTACCTTAGGAGTACTTGCTAGAAAAACCACTTAAATTGACCTTCCAAACTAAGGACTGATAGTAGTAGACTAGAATTAGTCTAAGGGATTTCTTACCTTGCTTCTCTATGGGATATTGATCCTGACAATATGGTAGTGTAAAAATTATACAGTTGACTCTGCTATGTAACAGTGCCAAAAGCTTGATGCAATATTTTATGAATAAGAAATTTAAGCAATTAATGTTGGGATTCTACGCAAGTATATATATCTTTATCATGTAATAAAGAACTTTGTATTTAAACCCCAAATATCGATCCCACGGAAAAGTTTAAATTTGAAATGATAAATTTACTAGGAAAATTTGCATAAAGTAAAAAAAAAATTACTTTCACTAATTTCAAACGTTGAGATGTTATCAAAACTAAATTATTTAACTAATAACAAAAACTGAAATACAAAGTTTAAACAGTAAGGACTAAACTATTAAACTATATTTATGTGATGAAGATTTGTTATGTAAAAAAGCATATTTCCCACTACAATGAGGTTTTGGTGCAATGAGATGAGATAAATGGTTCTAAAATGCATTGTGTCAAATAGGAGCAATTTTAATTCCCTACCTTGATACAGTGTTATAAAAAATTATTGGTTAATCCCATGTTTAGTCCCTAAATCTGTGGCTAGGCTAGGAGGATACTAGCTCCCACTCCAAAGCTCCCATTTTCCTTTGCCTGAAGGCTAACTCTCACTTTAGTTTGACCGAATTGGGGATTTTAGTCTCTCACCCTAAATATTTTCCAATTCTACACCCAACAAAGTATATTTTCTTATTTATTTGCACTTAATTCCATGAACGAAATTCTCCTTCATGGAATCAAATGTGATCCTCACTATTTTGTAGAACTCATACTCCGTTTCCCGGATCACATGTTTCACAACACATTTAACAATTCAATTGGTCAGATCGAAAAGTAAATTAAGTTCAGAGTTGAAAAATTATCACAATTTATTTTANGAATTTTTCATCAAATTTAAAAATTGCATCTTTCTCTTGTAAATGGTATAAAGGCTTAGCAATTTTTGAAAGTTTTTAATATATTGCCTATAGAATCCAGCATGTACTAAAAACTCTTAATTTCCCTTACATTGGTTAGATAAGGTAAATTAGCGATCACTTGAATTTTAGTGAGATCTACTTCCATACAATTTTCTAATATTTGATGTCCTAATGCAATTCCTCCAATACCATAAACTGGCATTTTTCCCAATTAAGGACTAAATTTATTTCTTCACAGCGATTAAGAGCTTTAGATAAATGCTCTAGGCATGAGTCAAATGAAGTTCCAAACACTAAAAAATCATCCATAAAGACTTCAATCCTAGTTTCAATTAAATCACAAAAAATTGCCATCATATATCTTTAAAATGTAGCAGAGGCATTACATAAACCGAAGGGCATTCTTCTAAAAGCAAATGTACCATAAGGACTAGTAAACGTTGTTTTCTCTTGATCCTCATGAGTTATTTGTATTTGGTGATAACTAGTATATCCATCTAGAAAATAAAAGTATTTATGCCCAGCTAGTCTATCCAGCATTTGATTTAGAAAGGGTGGTGGAAAATTTTCTTTCTTTGTGGCGAGATATATTTTTCTATAATCAATGCATATTCGCGACCCTGTGACTTGTCTTGTAAGTATTAATTCATTATGTTCATTTACAGTCACAATTATTCCTCCATTCTTAGAAACGTAAGGAACTGAACTAACCCATGCACTATTTAAGATAGGGTAGATACTTATAGCATCAAAACACTTTAAAATTTCATTCTTAACAATTTCTTTCATAATAGGATTCAATCTTCTTTGAGGATCAGCCATGGATTTGTAGTTCTTTTCTATATGAATTCTATGCATACAAATTGAAGGACTGATTCATTTAATATCAGCTATTGTCCATCCCAAGGCTTTCTTAAAATTCTTAAAAAATTTTATCAAACTTTCTTCTTCTTCTATCATTAACTTTAAGGAAATTATAACTGGTAATGTAGAGGAATCACATAAAAATCCATACTTCAAATGTTTAGGAAGTAACTTCAACTCAAGTTCATGGGTTTTTTCTATTGATGGACAAAATGATTTATCTTTTTCTATGGTGTCTAAAATTTTGAAACTGTCCCAAACATAGTTTGAATCTTCCTTATAAAGATCTTCTAGTTGATCTAGTTCCTCTTCTTGCTCGTGTTACAAATCTTTTACTTCAGATTTCTCTTCATAAGCTGTTTTGAAATGGCTCTTACTCAGATATCTTATAACATCCATTCTATAACATTCATCATCTTTACCTTTTGCAGAATATTTCATTTGTCTTGAAATATTGAAAGTAATTGTTTGATCATTGACACACATTGTTAATTCCCCCTTCTACAGATCTACCATTGCTCTTCCTATGGCTAGGAATGGTCCCCCCAAAATGATAGGTATCTATTAATCTTCCTCCATATCAAACATAATTAAATCAACAGGAAAGATAAATTGATCCACTTTCACTAAGACATCTTCTATAACTCCTTTAGGGTATCGTTATCAAACGATCTGCTAACTGCAAAGTTACAGTTGTAGGGGTTATATCTCCTACTCCCAATCTCTTAAATATTGATAATGGAAAAAGGTTAATTCTTGTACCTAAATCACATAAGGCTTTCCCATAAAATCTGTTTTGTATTGCACATGGAATAGTAAAGCTACCAGGATCATTAAGCTTTTTAGGAAGCTTTTTGTAAATTATAGCACTTCACTACTCACTAAGTGCAACAGTCTCATTTTCTTCAAACTTCCTTTTCCTCTTAAGAATATTCTTCATAAACTTTACATATCCTGGAATTTGTTCTAAGACTTCAGTAAATAGAATATTAATTGTAAGCTTCTTAAAAATTTCCATAAATTTTAAAAATTGCTTATCCAACTTCTGTTGACAAAGCCTCTGAGGAAATGGAAGTGGTGGTCTTTCCAAATCAAGTTTATGCAGAGAAATGGGTCTTTCTAAACCTTTAGGAGCATCTTGTTTTTGTTCTTCAACTTTTCTCTCTCTACTACAATTTCTATTTGAACCCTGCCTCCTACTCTCTTTCACTTCTAAGTTAAACTGCTTCTACTTGCTCTTTATTCTGGTCTTTTGGATTTTTTTAGTATTACTAGGAAGTGTTCCTTGGGATCTATTACTTAATGAATTTGTTATTTTTCCAAGTTTATTCTAAATAATTTTAATTGTAGCTCCTTGACTTTGTAACTAATTTCTCATTTGTAATACTACTTCTTCTATAGATAACTTATTCTCCTTAAATTATGGATTACTGTTAAAACCTGGAGGATGGATAGATCTACTATTATTATTCCCTTATTTGTTCCAGTTTCCTAATGGGTTTACTTGGTTGTTCTTCCATTGTTGTTTATTACCACCTGAAGTATTGTTCCAGTTAAAATTAGGACGGTTCCTCCAACCTATGTTATAATAACTTGAATATGAGTTATTCTGTTTGTTATTTATGGCATTCAAAGTTTCTAATAATGCTTGAGAATCTGCCATTTGACCTAAAAAATTCTCTTAAATCATGGAAATTGATTGAGAAAAATTCATTCCAAATTGGTCTAATTTCTTTGAAATTGCAGCTGCTTGATTTGCTAACATAGTAAATGCATCAAATTCTTGAATATTGGCTAATTTTTTTATATTTACACACTCAAAAGGCCATTGAAAATTATTGGTATCCATTTTTTAAATTAAAGCATAAGCGTCATGAAATGGTTTTGACATCAATGAACCACTAGCAGCGACATCGATAATAGATCTAAGAGTTCATTACAAAAAGTTTGAATTATTAACCAATCTGGTGTAGCATGGTGTGGACACTTTTTAAAGAGATCTTTAAATCATTCCCAAGCTTCATAAATTGATCCCCCCTCAAACTAATTAAAAGATGTAATATTATTTCTAAGCTTAGTAGTTTTTTTATGGTGGAAAATATTTAGCAGGAAATTTTTGTGCTAAATCACTCCAACCTCTGATAGATCCAGGTGCTAATAAATGCAACCAAACCTTAACTTTATCCCTCAGTGAGAAAGGAAATAATCTAAGTCTTATGGCATAATCTAATACACCATCATATTTAAATGTAGCGCAGAATTCTAGAAAATTATCAAGATGTAAATTTGGATCTTCAGTTGGTGATCTCCCAAACTGATTTTTTGATACCATTTGGATAATAGAAGGTTTAAGCTCAAATGAATTAGCCACTACAGTAGGTTTTTGAATACTACAATGAAGTTCATCTACCGTAGGGTTGGCATTATCTCTTAATGTTCTAAATTCTTAATGCATTTCAGCATTTTGATTATTTTGATTTACCACTTCTTTATTTTTTTAGATTTTTCAAAATTTTTAATTTTTTTACTTTTTCTGATTTTCTTAACTGTTCTTTCTAATTCAGAATCATAGGTCATTAGTCCATCAGAATCTGAACTATGCATACACTAAAAATAAAATAAAATAAAATAAAACAAACAAAAATACTTTATAATTAAAATAATATAATAAGATATTCCTACAATAAATCTTAAAGTTTAAATAAGACTTTCTAAAATAAATTTTTTTTTTCAATCAATCCCCGGCAACGACGCTAAAAACTTGATCCCGACTGTGTATATGCAACAATATAACAATGTATTTGATTATATTTTTCTCTTATCTTTTCTTACTTTGTACAAGACCAAAAACTAGATCCTGAAGAAAATAAGAATTTAACTTTGTAACTTAATATATATTGGGATACAACACAAGTACATGTATCGTTACCAAGTAATATAGAACTTTTTTATTAAGCCTCGAATATCAAACCCATAGGGATTGTTCATAGTATGTGATAATTAAACTAACAAACTTTCTACTTTAAAAAGACAAATACTTAAACTATAGTTTTTATCACAGGAATAAAATTTATACTCTTTTTGGTATTTTTAATGTTTGAAAAAGACATAAAAACTTACTAAAGATAACTTAAGTATATGTAAAAGAAAAGCACTGAATACATAATATATTTCTCCTTATCATGAATCACTAATAAGTATATGAATTTTGTTATGGAAGTATTCAAATTGTACTGTGCCAAATAGGAGCAATAATATTCCTCACCCTTACTAGAGATGATGATATAAAGAACATTGACTAATTTAAAGTTTGAATAGTTCTGAAGACTGGTTAGGCATGTAAGATACTAGCTCTCTCTCTAGAGTTCCCTTGGTTCCCTTCACCTACGGACTAACATCTTGTATCAAAACCTAAAATTATAAACAAGTTGGGGGCTTTAGCCTGTCACTATAAAGTCCTCTAACTCTAAACCCTTCAAAGATTATTTGCCTATTTATTTGCACTCAATCATATGAACTACATTCTTATTCATACAATCTCATGTGATTCTTTCCAATTATTAACTGAGACAATACCAGCCCAGTTCTTACATGTTCTCATAATAAATGTTAACATCTAGATGGGTTAGATCAAGAAGTAAAGGAAGTGCATCGAATTAAATCATCACAACTTATTCCAACATTAAAGATTAATACTCTCCACAACTTCCATCTAACACTTTAATTACTTATCATTAGGAGAAAATAAAGAAAACTTCTCAGAATCCATGAATAAAACAAAATCACACTTTGTTTAAAAGTAGAAATCATTGTCAAACTAACAAGAAGTCTCGATTAAAATCAAAAGTAGTCAAAAACAAGATAAAACTTATCTCAAATTCTCCCCCAAACTCTTGAAGTTCCTTTGAATCTCTTCTCTCTTACAACACTCTTAACTCTTAAAATAAAACTAAAAACAAAAGGAAAAATAAATTTAAGGTGCCTAAATTTTTTTCCAAAAGCTTCTCTACGAACGTCTTCAAGAACTTTTTAGAACGCTTCAAGACTCTTTTTCAGGACTCTTCTAAAATTCTCAACTTCCTTCTTTTATAATTTTCCAAAAGGTGCTTTGGTATCTCTTCAAAATGTGTCGTGATTTGATGTATTTACCAAGGGACGCCTCTTTTCATAATCACTTTAATTATATATTTCATCCATAGCAGTTTAAACCACTCATTTTAGCCAACAGGTGCCTCAAATGTCCCTTCAAAATTCATCAAAATGAATTAACCCATCAAGTAACTGTCACAGGCACTTAAGCACAGGGCCTATGACGCTTAGGGGTGGTCTTCTCTGTTTCACTTGCGCTTATGCGCCGGTCCTGACACTTAGGTGCCAAAATTTTTTTTGACCATTTTACATTTTTTTTCCCAAATTTGATCCTTTTTACTCCTTTTAGCGTTTTCACCTTTTTAATTATACTTGAAAGAAAAACACACAAATAGCTTCCATTAAAGCGCAATATCTCAAAAATAGGTATAAAAATGTGTCTAAAAATACTATATATTTTAGGTGTATCAACAACATATATAATAGATCTAAGTGATCCTACTAATCTATTGTAAAAATTTTAAATTATTAACCAATTTGGTAAAGCATAGTGTGGACATCTCATAAGGAGATCATTAAATCTTTCCCAAGCTTCATAAATTGATTCCTCTTCGAACTGACAAAAAGATGTAATATCGTTTATAAGCTTAGCAGTTTTCGAGGGTAGAAAATATTTAGCTAAAAATTTTTATGATAGTTCTCCCCAAATTCTGATAGATCCAGGTGCTAATAAATTTAACCAAACTTTAGTTTTATCCCTTAATGAAAAAGGAAAAAGTCTAAGCTTAACAGCATCATTAGACACTTCATCATATTTAAAAGTAGCACATATTTCAAGAAAACTAGCAAGATGGTTTAAAAGTAGCACAAATTTCAAGAAAACTAGCAAGATGTAAGTTAGGATCTTCAGTAGGTGTCCTCCAAACTGATTATTTTGCAACATTTGGATAATAGCAAGTTTAAGCTTAATGAATTAGCAATAACATCAGGATTTTGAATAGTCAAGTGAAGTTCATGTGTTGTAGGATTAGCATAATCTTTTAAAGGTCTT
Source organism: Phalaenopsis hybrid cultivar (assembly GCA_002079205.1). Taxonomy (NCBI): domain Eukaryota; kingdom Viridiplantae; phylum Streptophyta; class Magnoliopsida; order Asparagales; family Orchidaceae; genus Phalaenopsis; species Phalaenopsis hybrid cultivar. The sequence goes on from JXCR01148433.1 coordinate 368,880, forward strand.
TGTCGATTTTTGTTTATTTGATTGTCTAAATTATTCGCCATTTCATTCAAATGTCTAATTTCTTTTTAAGGTTTTTGAACTTTTCTAATTGTGCGTTCTAATTCTAAATTGTAAGGTACTAAACCTTCAGAACCAATACTACACATAAATAAATATAATAAGCAAAGAAAAATTTCTTAAAAGTTTTCTTAAATTTGAAAAAAATATACATTTAATTATATATTTTTTTAATTTTATTTTATCGCTAAACTTCCTAATTTACCAAATCTATTTAATTTATCGTTCCCTTCCTCGGCAACGGCGCCAAAAACTTGATCGCCAAAATTATAGTTGTGTAAAATTAATAAAACTGACTCTGCTTTGCAGCGATGTCAAAAACTTGGTTCATTATTTTATGAATAAGAAGTTGAAGCAATTTATGTAGGGATTCTTTGCAAGTATACATATCGTTATCAAGTAATACAAAACTTTCTATTTAATCTCCAAATATCAATCCCACGAGGAAGGTCTAAATTTGAAATGAAATTTAAATTAGGAAACTCACAATAATATAGAAAATCTACTACACTAATTTTGAATATTTAAGGTACTATCAAAACTAAATTATCAACTACTAGTAAAACTGTAAAGCAAAGCTAAACAATAACTACCAAACTATGTTTTTGTGATGAAGTTATCTAATATGAGAAATCATCTTTCCCACTGCCATGAGCTTTTGTTTAAATAAGAGAGATAAATGGTTTGAATTTGTATTGTGCCAAATAGGAGCAATTTTAATTCTCCATCCTTAGCCAAGTGTTATAGAGAATCATTGGCTAATCTCAGGTTTAGTCTCAAAATCCAAGGTTAGGCTAGGAGGATACTGACTCTCATTCCAGAGCTCCCACTTCCCTTACCAAGAAGGCTAACTCTCACTTTAGTTATTAAAAACTAAGACCAAATTGGGGATTTTAATCTGTCACCCTAGAATCTCCAATACCTTGCCCAATAATAAATAATTCCCTATTTATTTGCCCCCAATTCCATGAACGAAACACTCATTCAGGGAATAGAATGTGATTCTCACTTTGTTATAAAACTCATACTCCATTTCCCAGATAGTATGTTTCACAAGAGATGTTAACATTTCAATTGGCCAAATTAAAAAGTAAATTAAGAATGGAGTGAAAAATCATCACAGTTTATTTTATATTTTAAAATTGGTACATCCAAATTATCTCTTCATTTCACCATTTCTCAGAGTAGGGAAAAAGATAATGATCTTGCAAGCAAACACATACAAGATGCAACATGCAAGCAGACAAGCCTGCGATACATTGCAAAAGCAAACAAACATGCAAGTGATCGGTCGACCGACCTTGGTGTGCCGATCAAACCAAAGTGATCAGTTTACATGGCCGGAGCGGCTGACCGAACCAAAGTGAGATGCTCATTGGGCCGGGGCGACCGAACGAAGTGAAGTGAAATGCTCACCAGGTCGAGGTGGCCAGTCATAGAAAAGTAAGATGCTCACCAGGCCAGGGCGGTCAATTGGAGCGAAGTGAGCTGTTCACCAGGGTGGGACGGCAGGTTGAAGCGAAGTGAAATGCAACATGCATCAAGTAAAAAGGTAATGTGTAGCAAACTAACATGCAGATAGCAAACCGGGCTCGTGTTAATGACCTCACCTGGTAAAACTAAGGTTTTCAACTTATATATGCAACATCACCGCTACTTGCTCTTGTGAAGAAATTTGAGGAGTTTCTCCCCGGATCTCCGAGGGGGAAGCTTTCCACGGCGTTGAGAAATGGGCTAGCTAAAAAGCTTTTACCATATATTGAACTCCTCCAAACCTTGCAAAGCGAGCTAGCTGTAAAGCTTCTCTTGCTTTGCCAAGTACGACATCCTAGCGTCTTCAATTAAAGCTATGGAACCCAAAGCAAGGGGAGTGAGGGACTCCGACCCATCGGGACTTGTGCTAAGGCTCACAACAAAGGAGAGACACTCGGCTCTACAGGGGGTGTTTGGCCATGCACAAGAAGTCCAAACCTAAAGGCTGGCTCTAGGAAAACCAACGATCCATCACGTACGCACGTCGTCACGCCGGCCCACGCTGGCGCACGCACTCCGTGTGGGTGATCAAACCCACATGCTTAGACTCCACTATTCCTAAGGTTGGCTAAGAGGTAGGGGATCTCACCACTGTGATGCTTGCAGATGCGTTCTCTTTATGCTGAAGGAGAGCCTGCAAATTGAGTCACCAGTGCCCGATCCATACACCAGTGTACCTCACATATTATGCACAGGACAACAAAAAGGGACAATGAGGGCATGAGTTAGTGAGGCATCCAAACTATTTGAAAATAAACATCAAATCATATGAAAGTATTATCTTACGTACCTTCAAGAAGGGGTTGGACGGAATATGCACCGCAAAGCCGTTGTCGAGATGTTGTCTTCGATGCTTCAGTGACTCGGGATGCTGGACGCAAGAGAGCATGACGATGAAGAGGAGTGTGACTCACGTGCATAACAACCAGAAAAATAGGTCGGCTTGGGCATCATAAAATCCAGGATGGGAGACCCATTACGCTGCTGTCTCAGGATAGAAGGAAGCAGCAACCAATGAGGAAGAGAGCCTGTGAGGATTAGGCATGCGACAAGGTTTCAATCACCGAACTACTGGAGTGTGGCAGCGAGAGAGAGATAGAGACTGAACTAGTGGATGTTCCAGACAGACTGTAAGTTATCCCAAGTCATGCAGGTCAACACCCTACACTGGTGACATCAAAAATTAATGCCAGCAAAGGACCCCTAATAATTGTGTTACATAGTCAAGGCACAGTGCACATGTTGGAAGCTGCTCAATTCTTGATCAAGTCCAAGCCAGTAATGAAGCTACGTAGCCTAAGCAACCAAAAAGAGTCAAGTACCCTAGGAAGGAAAAGCCATGAGAGACATATCCACTTTTAGAGGGATGGGGAGGAATGCACACGAAACTTATATCCACTCTGACAACGATTTTAGAGGTCGTAGAGGCACGACCATGCCCAGTAGGTTCAGGGGTCGTAGAGGCATGACTAAGAAAAGTGGTTCAGAGGCTGTAGAGGCATGACCACGCCTGGTAGGTTCAGGGGCCGTAGAGGCATGACTCAGAAAAGTGGTTCAGAGGTCGTAGAGGTGTGACCAAGCTCGATAAGTTTATGGGTCATAAAGGCATGTCCTACGAATGAGTTCAAGGGCCGTAGAGGCATGACCATGCCCGGTAGGTTCAAAGGTCGTAGAGGCATGACCTACGAATGAGTTCAGGGGCAGTAAAGACATGACTCATAAAAGTGGTTCAAAAGCCATAAAGACGTGACCTAGGAATGAGTTTAGAGGTCATAAAGAAGTGATTCAACTTGGTGGTTCAAGGGCCGCAGGGGCATGACCACAAAACACTGAGGGGTTAAAGCCTCAAATGCCTGCACATCATTAATGAGGACCATAGAGCTACTTGTCGTACATGAGCAGAAGGTTGGTTTTCTTGGGAGTCTCTTGCTACTTTAATGAGGAGTGTCAGGCTTCACATCTCACATTAAGTGGTAGCAGGTTGACTAGATCGAGATGGAATGACAGAGAAGAACTTAATTTTCATCAAGGACTAGTCTGCATTGATCAACTAGGAAGGAGGGCCAAGAGTCTCTGATCCCTCTTGCAAAGAGATCGAGGTTCGTACCTCAACACCCGCACTATGTCAGTGATGAAAGCTAAGAGTCTTATATCTTCATTCGAGAGGTAGTGAAGGTTAGCTTGGGAGCTAAGCAATAAAGCTATTAGGTTCAAGAGCTGTAGAAACATGACCCGTCCTGGTGGATAAAGGGCCGTAGACGGATGACCAAGTCATGCGATGGATTAAATCCTCAAATATCTACATTACGCTGGTGAGGACTGCCAATGGGTCTTATGTCAGTCTTTATGAGGTAGGTTGGTTGGCTAAAGAGCCGAGCAATAAAGCTGAAATGACGAACAATGAGATATTCTCATAAAAGCACCGACTAGAGTGTCATGTGGTTTGAGAAGCATAAGAGTATGTGGCTATAAAGCCAAAGATGCCAAAAGGCAAGATGTCCTCATAAGAGAGCAGACTCTAATGTTGTAGAGCTTGAGGCACATCATGGTAGATGGCTATGAAGCCAATAGGGTCGTCATGAGATGAAACACCCTCATAAAAGAACTGACTAGAACGTCATAAGATTTGAGAAGCATCATATGCTAGATGGACAAAGCAGTCTAGCAATCTGAGACGGGTCGGTAAGGCCAAGCGAAGCGGTCCTCTCCGTATGCAACATCATGGTAAAGTTAGATATGAGAATATCACAACCGAACATGGATCAGTCAACAATCTGAAGTAGTTTAAACCAATTCAGTGTGCTCCTTGATAAGGTGATGAAAATCAACCAAGTTGAGCACGGTGCCAAAGGTGGTCGGATAAACAAATCGATCCAACCTCATAATACCTTGCAGATCTGATCCAACCGAATACCCGACTTAAGCATCAACTAATCAGACTAACATAGAGTTAGGATTAATACTACATGCAACCTGACATGGTGAATATAATCAACCATGTTGAATATCGAATAGGTCAAGAGGAAAGAATCCTGCCTATGCATGTAAAACTGTACAGGAGGTATGTATCCTGACCCTGCATCAAGCAAGTAAGTAAATGATTGAATAGTCTTAAGTAACATGCTCGGAGTGTAGTCAAACATATAAGTGTTTCCAACGAAATATGGATTGGTGGTAAAGCCGATACAACATGTTGTTCAATGGCTTGGACAAAACCAACCAAAACGATCGAGACAAAGACATGGTCACATGACCAGGATGGCCTAACCATAAGAGTGCTTCTGCGAGCACGAGCAAAGAAAAATTCCTTGGGTATCCATGGATCAGTCATTACACCAATACGACATGGAACTCAACCTGGTGATAGAGCCAACCGAGGTAGTTGAGAAAAATAACAGGGTTATATGACCTAGAACGGTCTAACCATCAGGGTGCATCATGGGCACTAGCGATATAACTCTCGCTGGAGATTTTTGCGGGTGTGAGAATACCTGACTTAAGCATGGACTAACCAAGCTAGCATAGGACTCAGATCAATATAAAATGTGACTAGACATGGTGAGTAAGATCAACCAAGTCGAAGGAATCACTGAAGAGGCGATCTCAAAATGTAACCAAGGGAAGACTCATTGAGGATACCTTCAAGGTTCCACCAATGCATCGTGGGGATTTTAGCATCACATTCTGACATAGTGAACAAACTCAAACCAATCAAAAGAGGCATAAAAAAAAGGTGTTGGATGCATTGAGCAATACAACCTCGTAACACTTATGCATGATCTCAGCAAAGTGACCATCAATGGAGATTTTAGGTTATCCCACTTTAGGAATTCCATATGGCCCTTGCTGGGGATTCTTTTTCTGCGGGCATAAAGATACCCATTCTATGCATGGACTAATTGATGCAATATAGTGCTCGAATTAGAGTGACATGCACTTTGAAATTCAAGCAAAGTCGAACAAATCGATCAAAATACCATAGAGTTATCGAGGTAAGTTGGATGCATAACTACCAAACCTCGGGGTCTTTTGTAATAAGCTACAGCTGAGCATAGGCCCTCCTAGGGATTTCTTCCAGAACAAGAAAATTAGTCTTTGTCAAGGAAAACGTAACAATCTAATCGGGCATTGAGGACCCCGATTAGGCACAGTTTAGCTATATGAGTGAGCATTCTGACTAATATAACATGATCACTGGAGAAGCAACAAATTACTCAAGTCAGGTGGACTGAGTGGTCCAACCAGCATGAGATATCTTATCTAGGAGTCTGTTAAGCGAGACTCTCATTAGGGACTCCTTGAAATTGATAGGGCAGTTCCTATCAGCAGGGTAGCACAAAGTAATTGAACCCAGTAATTTGATGAACACAATGGCTCATCTCAGAAAAGCGTCCCCCAATGGAAATTCCTCAAAAGCTTGTAGAGTAACTCTTACATGAGGGAAACAAAGGTAGCACAACTTGTAGAAGGGGCCCCCCGTCAAACACCTAACGAGGTGATCCAATTGGGGATTTTTAGTGCTAGTATGAAAGTACTCCTCTTAGGCAGAACCAGCTACGTGAGCTACTTGTTTTAGCCAATGCAACATGCCTCTTCCCATCATGGCGATAAGGAGCACTCACACTGTGGGGAAGTAGAGATGGGGGGGTTAGACTATGACAATAGTCTACCCATAAAAATGTATAGCTTTAAGCTAAACCACATCAATAAAAGGATATCATCCGCATTCGTCCAAAGCAAGAGGGACAAGCACGTACTACACATTCATAAAAATGAATAAGTCATGTATATCAGCCATACTCGCGACGAGTGGGAGTAGTAGTCTTCGAACCCTGCGTAGAGCAGATCAATGAAAGATAAGGTAAGAGAAAGGCAAGGCTTCTCTTATAGAGATTGGTGATCACACAAGGTATAAGCCGCCCGTAGGACTTCCACTTTGTCTGAAATTGGAGCGGACAATCAAATTAAGAGAAAAACAAGATTTCTCCTACATGAAACTATTGTGAAATTTGGGTGATATTTTGAAAAATGCAAGGTGATCACCATAAGAAGTTCACACAACGAAGAGATTGCAAAAATTCATATTATTTAATGCTTCGAAAACTAGATTACAAAAGGCATGTGCTTCATAATACATTTTCCTCATAAAGTAGAATGAGTACATGAAAAAGAGGATAAGCCAAATATATGTTCAAGTATTGCCCATTTATAGGGGCGTTGGATAAGATCTATTTGTAACAATTAATATTGAAGGGTAACTCAAATTTTAGATGATGGGCTACTAGACCCTAAAGGTCAACTCGTAGAGTGTAAAGGTAGTGGGTGGAGAGCCCACAAGTTGGCAAGCCTTCCTTCCAAAAGAAGGGTCGACGCCTAGAGCGTGTAGGTGAGTGGGTGAAGAGCCCACAAGAAGGCAAGTCTTTCTTCCAAAGGAAGGGCCGCTAGATCTAGAGGCCTGACTCATGAAGCGTGAAAAGGTAGTGGATGAAGAGCCCACAAGAAGGCAAGCATTTCTTCCAAAGGAAGGGCTACCGGACCCAGAAGGTCGACTCATAAAGCGTAACAGGAGTGGGTGAAGGGCCTACGAGAAGGCAAGCCTTTCTTCCAAAGAAAGGGCCACCATACCTAGAGGGTTGACGCATGAAGCATGAAAAGTTAGTGGGTCAAGAGCCCACAAGAAGGTAAGCCTTTCTTTCAAAGGAAGGGTCGCCGGACCCAAAGGGTCGATGCATGAAGCGTGAGAAGGTAGTGGGTGAAGAGCCCACAAAGCTTCTAGGAGTCTTTCATGCCATTCATATATTTTTCTATTGTCATTCAGATTTTTTTTTATAAAGCATATCAGAATCTCCTTTTTTTATATCTCGAGCTAAACCGCTGCCGAGAATGATTTGGCGTGACATACAAAATTGAACTGGTATGAGGAGCTCTCATGTAGGCATTCTAGAGTGATGACCAGATATACCATGAAAAATATGAGATTTTGTAAAATTTAAGTCCAGGTGGGATTTTTCTTAACTACTTTTCTTTAGCCCTTTTCCTTTAATTCCTTTCACCCTTAGCCTGAGTAGGCCTCGTCATTCTTATCCAAGTGTCAAGAAAATACTTTCATTTTGAAGATGTCTTTAAATCCATTACTGATTTATCAACCATCCCAATATAACTTAAACAATTCTCTTAACATAATATCCTAAGGATCTTATCAGAAGAATTTTGATATCAACAAGTTCTTTATATTAAGGTTTCCGATTTTTCCACTCACCTCAAGCTTCTTCTCAAGTGTGACGAGTGATTTTTTTTATTTTTTTTATTTTGAAGCCTTTCACATTTTTTTTTTCTTGAGAATGACTATTTTTTGTGAGCTTCTTTTTCTTATAAAGCAAGTTCTTCTGGCTCAAAAATCTCTTAAATAAAGATTCTTAGGATTTTATGACTCATTACTAGTTAAGCTTCCATCGGTTTAATTGAATGCAAAAGTAAGAGATTTAAATAGTCTATGAAACTACTCACATATCAATGACACCCATCTAGTCATTCTGAGGTGTTCTTAGGACTTAGGTGAAAGTTCATTAAAGAAAAAGATTCAGTCATCAAGACATAGTTTGAATCCCCCAAACCATGAGGATTTGCAAATCCTGAGAAGGTGCATACATGGTCTGGTCCATGCTCATCCTCAGGATCTATCCTAGATTCAAACTCAAGAATCATCAAAGACAAACCCAAGCAAGAACAACTGAGGGGTGTGGTTCCTTTCAAAACCATATCAACGGTCTCTAGAAATTAGAGTCAGAGCATCAAGAGATGCAGATATATCTCAATTTGATAAGTAGAGAGGTCTAATCGATAGTGTCGAACATCAATGTATCACAACGAGTCATGGACTGATTTATAGAGACAAAGCATTCTAATCAGTTGAACATGACTATCTACATGGTGATAAAAATTAACCAATTCAAACAAAGCTTATCCATGAGGTTGGATATGGAAGAAGGGATCAATCTTATAGTGATGCTCTATCATCAAGAACGGACTAAAAGATCAATAAAGTTCTAGATAGGTGAGGCACCAAATTCGAGTCAGGTTCAGAGTAGACTGACTAAAACAAATGTTAAACAAAGGTGGTCTTAGCAACGAAATGCTCCCATCTAGAGTATAGCAAAAAAGCAAACAAGAACAGCTTGGGAGATGTGTATCCCAGCTAAACATGGATCGATCAAGACTAACAAGGTGGTCTAATCAATACAACATGTTGTCAATAGGAGGATTTTGCGGGTGTTCCCCCTATCAGAGTATAAATCATCCATAATATCCTTGATTAATAGGTGAAAAGAGGTAGGATAAAGCAAGCTTCAAAAGCAAAGGTAAGTAAATCCCTCGCCGTAAAATGTAGAAAGTCATTCTATATGCATCATGGGGATATCAAGAAACATGATGGTAGGAATTTACCTAATCCACAGGGTATTTGCCAAACTAGTGCCATCAACATCTGTCCTAAAAGAAAGGTAAGAATCAATGAGGGTGCACCCCAGATCTCTATTTATCAACATAGGACATATTCTTCTAGCAAGATGAAGAGGAAGCCACAACATTTTCCTTATAGCGTATGAAAAGAGTGGGCATATCAAACATGGGCAAAACTGCTACAACAAGATCATCAATGATACCTGACACAACATCTGGTATAGTGGCACTAAGTACCACATTAAGGGTCCCATGGAACACCTCGGCGGGTCTCATGGCTTGCCCGACAGAAAGCAAATATCCCGACCTTGTAATGGATTGACAGGTGAACCTCGGTCTCCTACTATGAGAACCTATATGATAAGAAGAATAAAGAAATTTTTTTGGACATATGAAGGATTTGGATAACAACTTCTTTCATGGAAGAGGGCCTCGTTCTTGTAGAGGGGAAATTGGAATCCCAACAGGTATAGAGACCTGTGGCTGAGTCAGCTGCCATAGTTGTAGCGGTCTGCTCCTATTCCTCTGGACGCCCTTGCCCAATTTAGGGACAGGAAAGACCTCAAAGAAACCCAAAATGATGGGGGTTGGGACAGTCGTAAAAATTAGTAGAAACATTTCCTCTTAAAGAGGAAGCTGCTCCTATGATCTTCTCGGTCAAAGAACTCGTGGCAATAACAAAAACATAGACTGCAATGTGAGAACGACCTGCATCCTGAGGAGGAAAGAAACAAGAACTTCCTAGAACCAAAATGTGTGATGGAGAGGACCCGGTCCACACCACCAAAGGAAAAAAAAGGTGATTCTCAACTGATGGAATTTAAACATCGATGTCGGGCCAGAACCAAAACAAGTCGTAGCAGGGACCCAGTCCACATCGTCAGAGGACAAAGAGAGTTATTCTCAGCCAAAAAGATACAAGCATGATCCTGGACTAGAATCAAAGAGGGTCATGGTGGAGACATACCCCACGACCAAAGGATAGTACCATAGAAAGGTAACTGTAGCACTCTTAAAAAATGCAACATCCGCGAGGATGGAAATCCCCAAAACATGGAAGGACTACAAGAGAGGCTAGCCAGCATGTAAGAGCATTGCAGCGCATCACTATCTGATACTAGCCTCTTCCTTGAGGGAAAAGTAGCACCAATACGAGCTGCTACAAAGAAACGAGTGATACATGCACAAATCTTTTTTGAAAGAGGATATGTAGCAAACATCCAACTGAAATGTGGTCCGCACAACTAGGGATGGTAGCAAAATGACTCAAAATTCAGGGGCCAAAGGCACCTCCTGAATTGGAGTCGAGACAAGTATAGAAACCTGAAGCAGAACATGCTGCTAAATTTGCAGCAATATATTTCTATTCCTCCTAATCTTTCTGCCTAATCGAGGGATAGGTGGATCCTTAAGGAAACTGGAATAGAAAGAGAGCCGAGACAGAAGTCGTACCAATGACAGCAGTGACAAACCTACTGCTAGCAAAAGACTGACCCACCATGGCAGAGAGATTCATGAGAACATGGAGGGATGGGTCTAGAGAAGACCGTCAGGTGCTGCGGTGCGTCACTATTGGGCGTCGAACTCTTTTTGCAAAAGAAGCGGGTAGGACGCGATCCACTACATCAAAAACCAGCTTGATATGCACATCTCCCAATTTATGAGGGAAGGCACATAACAAATGCCTCGAAAGGCATAAGAGCAGCTCAATATGCACATCTCCTCTGTTAAGGGCTAAGGCACAGATCAAAATGCCTCAGATGGCGTAGGAACAGCTCAATATGCATCTCTCCCCTTTTAAAGGGAAGGGCACCGAGTGAATGCCTAAGAGGGCGTAGGATCACGTAAGGTAATCCCACAAAAGTGCTCGAAGGAATTGAAAGGTGTGACAGCTTCAGGACCACAGAAAATACTCCGGGAGAAGAGAAAGGGTACCCCCGGAGGTAGCGATCATGTTCATCTTCCTGCTCTTTCGCATCGCGGGGCAAAATAAGACAACGATCAGAAATAAAAAAAGGTCATGAAACCAATCATAAAGTACAATGACATCGATGATGCGATAATGCAGCAACCAAACTGTCGAGGGTGAGAGAGAGGACAAAATGCATTGAGTTTCTACCCTTAGCAACCTAGATCTAATAAGAAGCTTAACTGTGACTTGAAGAAAGAGAACCAGGCTACGATAATATGAGCGAAACTCCTAGAGTACAAAGAGGCTATAACCCCAGAAGCGAAACTCCAAGAATGGAGAGAGAGACTCATTCCCAGCGGAGTCACCATTCTATTTGCATTTGTTTTTCTCTCTTTTATTTTAAAAGGATTCGCCAGTCTATCGATCATCGTATACTTGATACACCTAAAATATATAGTGTTTTTAGAAATAATTTTATATCTATTTTTAAGATATTGCACTTTAATGGAAGGTATTTTGTGTTTTTCTTGCAAATACAGGTAAAAAGAGTAAAAAATGCTCGAAGGAGTGAAAAGGGATCAAATTTGAAAAAAAAGGTGAAAAATATGCAAATGAGTTTTGGCGCATAAGCTCCAGATCCGGCGCTTAAGCGCCAGTTAAACAGAGAAGGTCGAGCCTAAGCTCCAAAGGCCCCACACTTAAGCGCCAGTGGCAGTTATTAGATGAGTAAATTTAGTTTCTGCGAATTTTAAAGAGGCTTTTGAGGCACCCATTAGCTTAATAGGTGGTTACAACCACCATGGATGAAAATTTTCACGTAAGGACGCATCTCTTTGAGAAATACATCGAACCTACAGATTTTGAAGAGAAACTAAAGCACTTTTTGGAAAATTATAAAAGAAAGAAGAGAGGACTTTAAAAGGAGTCCTGAAAGTATTGGAATGTTTTAAAAGTTCTCATTTGGGGAGTTAGTTCAGAGAGAATTTCAGGCACCACTTTTATTTTTATTTTATCCTTTTTTTTATTTTGTTTTAAGTGATTGTAAAGAGAAAAGATTCAAAGAAACTTCAAGTGCTTGGTGGAGAACTTGAGATATATTTTTATCTTTTTATTTTGAGACTTATTTGGTTTTAATTGAAACTTATTGTTGGTTTGATAATGATTTCTTCTTATAAACTAAAGTGTGATTTTGTTTTCTCCATGGATTCTGAGTAGTTTTCTTTATCTTTCTTCTTAAAATGATAAGTAATTAAGTTTTGGATGGAAGTTGTGAAAAGTATTGATCTTCAATGATGGAAGAAGTGTTGATGATTTAAATCCATGCACTTCATTTACTTCTTGATTTGGCCAATACAGATGTTAAAATTTGTTGTGAGAACATGTAAGAACCAGGCTGGTATTGTCTCAGTCAACAAATTAGAAAGAATCACATGAGGTTGTATGAATGAGAATGTAGTTCATATGATTGATTGAAAATAAATAAAAAAATCACATTAGGTTGTATGAATGAGAATGAGTTCATATGATTGAGTGCAATAATTAGGGAAATCTTCATTGAAGGGTGTAGAGTTAGAGGACTTTAAAGTGACAAGATAAATCCTGCAACTTGGTTTATTGTTTTAGGTTCTGATAAGAGATGTTAGCCCTCAGGTAGAAGGAATTGAGGGAACTCTAGAGTGAGAGCTAGTATCTTCCCTGCCTAGCTAGTCTTCAAAACTATTCAAATTTTAAATTAGCCAATATTTTTCATAACATCTCTAATAAGGGTAAAGAATATTATTGCTCATATTTGGCACAACACAATTTGTATACTTCCACAACAGAATTTCTATTCTTATTACTGATTCATAATAAGAAGAAAGATATTTTCATATTTAGTGCTTTTCTTCTACAAAAACTCTAGTTATCTTTTTAAATTGTTATTGTTCTATCAAAATATTGAAAATACAAAAAATATTTAAATTTTTATTACTGAAAAAATAATCTTTAGTTCAGATAATTATTATTGTATTAAAAATAGAAATTTTGTTGTTCAATTGTCCATATTGTGTATTCTCCCTATGGGTTCGATATTCAGGTTTTAATCAAAAAGTCCTATATTACTTGATAACAATATGTATACTTGCGTATTATCCCAATATATATAAATTAAAAGCTAAATTTTTATTTTTTTTCAGGATCAAGTTTTTGGTTTTATTGCAAAGTATGGAAATATAAGTAAAATATAATCTGAATTGTTGTTGTATTGTGCATATTAGCAGTATCCAAGGATCAAGTTTTTGGCACCGTTGCCGGGGAGAAATTGATTTTAAAAGCAAATTTCTATTTTTAGAAAGTCATATTTAAACTTTAAGTTATCTTAACTTTCCTTATTTTGTTTTGTTTATTTTATTTTATTTTATTATATGTTAGTGTATGCTTAGTTCAATTTCTGACGGACTAGTGTGCTACGATTGTGAATTAGAAAGAACTATTAGAAAAATTAGAAAAACCAAAAAAATTATAAATTTTGAAAAATCCAAAAAAATTATAGAAATGACAGACCAATATAATCAGAATACTGAAATTCATCAAGAGTTTAGACCTTTAAGAGATTATGCCAACCATACTGTAGATGAACTTCATTGTAGTATTAAAAAACCTACTGTAGTGGATAATTCATTTGAGCTTAAACTTGATATTATCCAAATGGTATTAAATAATCAGTTTGGGGGATCACCAACTGATGATCCAAATTTACATCTTGCCAATTTTCTAGAATTGTGCGCTACATTTAAATATGATGGTGTATCAATCATAAGACTTAGGTTATTTCTTTTCTCATTGAGGGATAAAGCTAAGATGTGGTTGAATTTGCCAAAAGACTTAGGTTATTTCCTTTCTCACTGAAGGATAAAACTAAGATGTGATTGAATTTGTTAGCACCTAGATCTATCATAACTTGGGGTGATTTAGCATAAAGATTTCTTGTTAGATATTTTCCACCATAAAAAATTGCAAAGCTTAGAAATGATATTACATCTTTTAATCAGTTTGAAGGGGAATCTATTTATGAAGCATGGGAAAGATTTAAAGAACTCTTAAGAAAGTGTCCTCACCATCCTATACCAGATTGGTTAATAATTCAAACTTTTTATAATGGATTATTTGGATTTCTTAGATCAATTATCGATGCCGCTGCTGGTGGTTCATTGATGTCAAAACCACTCCATGACGCTTATGTTTTATATGAAGAAATGACCATCAATAATTTTCAATGGACTTATTAGAGGGTAAATTCTAAGAAAGTAGCCAATATTCATTAAACTGATGCATTTACCATGTTAGCAAATCAAGTTGCTGCAATTTCGAGAAAGTTAGACAAATTTGGAATGAATTTTTCTCAACCAATTTCCATGATTGAAGAGAATTCCTTAGGCAAAATGGTTGATTCTCAAGCATCATTAGAAACTTTGAATATTATAAATAATAAGCAGAATAACCCATATTCAAATTATTATTACCCATGTTGGAAGAACCATCCAAACTTTAACTAGAATAATAATTCAGGTAGTAATAATCAGCAATGGGGGAACAACCAAGGAAACCCATTGGGAAACTGGAACAACCAAGGGAATAATAATTATAGATCTACTTATCCTCTACGTAATAATACACAGTTTAAGGAGAAGAAGTTGTGTTACAAATGGGAAATCAATTACAAAGTGAAGGAGCTACAATTAGAAATATTGAGAATCAACTTGGGTAAATAGCAAATTCAATAAATAATAGATCCCAAGGAACACTTCCTAGTAATATTGAATCAAATCCAAAAGATCAGAATAAGGAACAAGTAAAATCCATTCAACTTAGAAGCAGAAGTGAGTTGGAAGGTCGGGTTCAAAAATAAATTGAAGTAGAGAGAAGAAATTTAAGAATCAAAAGAGGATGCTCCAAAAGATTCTGAGAGACCTATTTCTCCACTAAAAATTGATTTAGAAAAACCACCACCTCTATTTCCTCAGAGACTTTGTCAGTAGAAGTTGGATAAATAATTTTCAAAATTTTTGGAAATATTCAAGAAGCTTACAATTAATATTCCATTTGCTGAAGCCTTAGAACTAATGTCGAGCTATGTAAAGTTTATGAAGGATATTCTCAACAGGAAAAGGAAGTTTGCACTTAGTGAGGAGTACAGTGCGATAATATAGAAGAAGCTTTCTGAAAAGCTTAAAGATCCTGGTATCATTATAATTCCATGTGCTATAGGAGACAGATTTTATCGGAAAGCTTTATGTGATTTAGGTGCAAGCATTAACCTTGTGTAATTATCAATATTTAAAAGATTGGGATTAGAAGAAATAACCCCGTCTATTGTAACTCTGCAGTTAGTAGATCGTTCGATAACATACCCTAAACGAGTTATAAAAGATGTTCTAGTCAAAGTGGATCAATTTAGCTTTCCTGTTGATTTCATTATGCTAGATATAGAGGAAGATAAAGGGATACCTATCATTTTGGGGATACCTTTCCTAGCCACAGGAATAGAAATGATAGATGTGTAGAAAGGGGAATTAACAATGCACGTCAATGATCAAACTATTACTTTTAACATTTCAAAATCAATAAAATACCCTGTAAAAGGTAAAGATAATGAATGTTATAGGATGGATGTTATAAGATGTCTAAGTGAATGCCTTTTTAGAACTACTTATGAAGAAAAATATGAAGAAAAATATTTAGAACACAAGCAAGAAGAGGAATTAAATCAATGTGAAGCTTTTTTTAAGGGAAATTCAAACTACGTTCGAGAAAGTTTTGAAGTTTTGGACACGATAGACAAAGATAAATCATTTTGTTCATCTATTGAAAAAACTTATAAATAGAGTTGAAGTTACTTCCTAATCATTTAAAATATGCCTTTTTAGGAGATTCCCTACTTTACCAGTTATAATTTCCTCAAAATTAATGATGGAAGAAGAAGAAAGGTTGATGAAAATTTTGAAAACTTTTAAGAAAGCATTTGGATGGACAATTGTTGATATTAAAGGAATCAGTCCTTCAATTTATATGCATAGAATTCATATGGAAGAGAACTGCAAACCCAGGGTTAATCCGCAAAGGAGATTGAATCCTGTAATGAAAGAAGTTTTAAAGAAATAAATTTTAAAGTGGTTAGATGCTGGAATTATCTACCCTATTTCAGATTGTGCATGAGTTAGTCCAATTCATTGCGTTTCTAAGAAAGGAGGAGTAATTGTAAGCGTAAATGAACATAATGAGTTAATACCTACTAGATAAGTTACAAGGTGGCGAATATGCATTGATTATAGAAAATTAAATTTTGTCACGAGGAAAGATCATTTTCTATTACCCTTTCTAGATCAAATGCTAGGTAGACTAGCAGGGCATAAATACTTTTATTTTCTTAATGGATATACTAGTTAACACCAAATTCAAATATCTCCTGAGGATCAAGAGAAAATAACATTTACTATTCCTTATGGTACTTTTGCTTTTAGAAGAATGTCCTTTGGTTTATGTAATGCCCCTGCTACATTTCAAAGATGTATGATGACAAATTTTTTGTGATTAATTAGAAAAGGGATTGAAGTATTTATGGATGAATTTTCAGTGATTTGGAAATCATTTGACTCATGTTTAGATCATTTATCTAAAGTTCTTAAGCGCTGTGAAGAAACAAATTTAGTTTTGACTCATGTTTAGAACATTTATCCAAATTTCTTAAGCGCTATGAAGAAACAAATTTGATGCTTAACTGAAAAAAATGTCAATTTATGGTAGCAAGAGGAATTGTATTAGGACATCAAATATCAGAAAATGGTACGGAAGTAGATTCTGCTAAAATTCAAGTGATAACTAATTTACCTCATCCAACAAATATAAGGGAAATTAGGAGTTTTTGAGGAATTACTAGTTTCTATAGACGATATATTAAATACTTTTCAAAGATTGCTAAGCCTTTATGCCATTTACTGGAGAAAGATGCAATTTTTAATTTTAATGAGCAATGCCTAAAAGCTTTTAAGTTATTAAAATAAAAACTAATCACTGCATCAATTATAGTTACACCAAACTGGGAAAAACCTTTTGAATTAATATGTGATGCTAGTGATTATGCTATTGGAGCTATTTTAGGACAAAGATATGATAAAATTTTCAAAGTAATTTATTATGCTAGTAAAAGTCTCTTATAAACTCAAATTAATTATACAACAACTAAAAAAGAGTTATTAGCAGCAATATATGCTTTTGATAAATTTAGATCATATTTAATTGGAACTCATTGTTTATTGCATACAAATCATTCTGCTATTTAGTATTTAATGAAAAAAAAGATGTTAAACCAAGACTTATAAGATGGATTCTTATTTTGCAAGAATTTGATTTTGTAATAGTAGATCGGAAGGGGATTGAAAATCAAATTGCTGATCATTTGTCCAGGCTTAAATTAAAAATATCACTCTATTTTGAAAATGAAATTAATGAACATTTTCCATATGAAAACTTGTTCATTATTACTGAGTGGCATGTTTTGTGGTATGCTAACATTGTGAACTTTTTTGTTAGTGATATTATACCCTCTAGAATGACATACCAACAGAAGAGGAAATTTATTTCTGAAGCTAAGACTTATTTTTGGGATGACCCATTTTTTTATAAACAAGAAAAGGATCTGATTATTCGAAGATGTGTACCATTAGAAGAAACTTATGAGATTATCCAAAAATATCATAATTCTTATTTTGGGGGACATTTTGATGTTGATAAAACAACATACAAAATTTTACAATCTGGATTTTATTGGCCTACAATTTTTAGAGATGTTAATGCTTATATCAAAAATTTTGATAGATGTCAAAGATTAGACAATATTTCTAGAAGAAATGAGATGCCCCTCAATTATAAGCTAGAGTTGAAATATTTTATGTTTGGGGATTAAATTTCATTGGACCATTTATACCATCTCTTAGAAATTTATATATTCTGTTAGCAGTGGACTATATATCCAAGTGGATAGAAGCTCTTGGTTTACCTCGATGTGATCCTCAAAGTGTTACAAAATTTTTGAAAACAAATATATTTTGTNATTTTAATAGATGTCAAAGATTAGACAATATTTCTAGAAGAAATCAGATGCCCCTCAATTATAAGCTAGAGTTGAAATATTTTATGTTTGGGGATTAGATTTCATGGGACCATTTATACAATCTTTTAGAAATTTATATATTCTGTTAGCAGTGCAATATATATCCAAGTGAATAGAAGCTGTTGGTTTACCTCGATGCGATCCTCAAAGTGTTACAAAATTTTTGAAAACGAATATATTTTGTAGATTTGGGATGCCAAGGGTTATCATTACTGATGAGGGAAGTCATTTCAAAAATGCCATGATGGAGAAATTATTAAAGAAATATCACATAAATCATAGGATTACTACTACTTATCATCCTCAGACTAGCGGTTTGGCTGAATAATCCTATCGGGAAAATAAAAGAATTATGGAAAAATCTGTAAATCCACAAAAATGGATTAGTTGGTCAAACTTGACTATGCTTTATGGGCTTATAGGACTGCATATTGAACTCCTATAGGAATGTCCCCATAGAGGCTAATATTTGGAAAAGCTTGTCACTTACCAGTTGAACTTGAGCAAAAGGAATATTGGGCGATTAAAGAGTTCAATTATAATTTAAAAGATGCTGGTGAGAAAATATTGTTACAAGTAAATGAGCTTGAAGAGATAAGGAATGAATCTTATGAAAGTGCCAAAATTTATAAAGAAAAGATGAAGATGTGACATCATCGAAGGATTCTTACTAAAAATTTTCAGCCAAGGCAACAAATTCTGCTATATAATTCAATGTTAAGATTATTTCCAGGCAAACTTAAGTCTAGGTGAATGGGTCCATTTATTATGACTAAAGTTTATCCTTTTGGAGTTGTGGATATTAAAGATCCTAAGTCTAACAAAATATTTAAAGTTAATGAACATAGACTGAAACCTTATTTTATAGGGGATCAACATAAGTTTAATGATGGAATGATGTTGGGTCAACCAGAGTAAGCACTGGTTACGTCAGACTGACGACGTAAAATCAAGCGCTTTGTGAGAGGCAACCCATAGTTATCAATGTGTTTTTATTTTTATTGTTGTTTTATGTGTGATTAAGAAAATTTAGGGTAGTATTTTTGAGACTATTATGTGTTAGTATTGATTTTAAGACTAATATTTAGTGATCTAAGACATGTTAAAATGAGAATTTGGATATTAAGTTGACTAGTGCAAAAATGTGCACTGGAGCTTAAGCGCTAAATCTGGCGCTTAAGTGCGGCAGTTTAAAAACAAGTGCAAAATTAATATTCTAGAAGGGAAAACTTTTTAGAAGTTTGCAAAAACGTGCCAAGTCAGTTTCTAAACTTGTCTAGGAGTTATTAGAAGGATTTAGGCCTATAAATAAAAGGGTTTAGTGAAGGAATTTCACCCCAGGTCATTTCTAGCCCTAAAGTCTAAGAGAAAGATTGATTTTAAGATGATGTCTTCATGGGAGATGCATTTGAAAAAGGAGGAGACCATGAGGAAGAAATTCATTAGTCAAAGTTTATAAGAGATGTATAATGGTTTCTTAGCTGTTAATATTGAAGGGATATCAGAGAAGATCAACAAAATTTAAAATACCATGTCTGTACTAGAGACTAAGGTATTGGAGATTCATGCACATCTTGAACATATTGGATGACAATTAAAAATGTAATTTAGCCGCACTAGTTATATAGATGAAGCGGATAAGGAGAAGTTTCTTAAGCAAAAGTGGATTGAAGAATATTGCATCAGAGCACGTCACCTCCGTCCGTCTTATCAACTTTATATTCTAGTTGCCCAGGAGAGACTAATGAAAGGCTTGAATTTGTTCCTTCTAATGAAGAATGGAATTAAGTTCTATGCATGAAGTTATGTTTTTTGGTGTTTAAAGTTGTTTTCGTTAAGTTTTTTAATGCTTAAGACTTGCTTTTAGTGTTTGTGTTACTTAGGTGTTTAATTGTGAAAGATTGTTAAGTGTTTGTATTTAANAAAAGAAATAAATTTTATATTTTTTTATTTATATTTTAATTATTGGAATTATTTTAGTGAAAAATTAAAGAAAATTCATTTTTAAGTCTTTAAAATTAATATCTTGATCTAGAAAATTAGGAAAATTGTTTTAATTGATTCCAAGTGATCAGAAAGTCAATGTAACATTTTATTGTATTTTTATAATCTTGTAATTTTTATGATTTTTAATTAATTTTTAATTATTTAAATGCCCAAAAAATAGCTCAAAAATGAAGTATTTATTTTAAACCAATTTTTATTTTCCTTAGGTTCCCCTAGTCATAATGAGCTTTAAAAGCCATTTTGGTAATTTTTAAAGTATTATTTTAATTATTATAATTATTTTAATGCCAAAAATGTAATTTCACTCGATTAATCCATTTGAATGATCAAATTTACTTCAATTGACTTGAAATTTTTATGGAGAGCTCCACTGACATTAAATTATAGTGGAAAATAATTTTTATGTCATTTATATTTGTAATTACTCCAAATTAATTTTAGTTCATTTTTTTAGGATTGGTGACAATTAGGATTATTTTTAATGAGTTAAACCAAATTTATATTTTTTCTAAGGTCCTCTGACCACAGTGAACCTACCAAAATAAATTTATATTTTTTTATGACATTTTAATTATTATAATTTTTCTACCAAAACAGAGACCATTAACTTGAAAATTAGATATCTTTGGTTACAGATGCCCCCTGACATTGGAAAAATTAGAGGAGACACCTAACAACAGATAAATCAAAAGCCCCATGATCCCATTCCATGGTAAAATGTCTAGGCAAATGGAAAATTCAAATAAAAAAAATACTATTTATTTAATTAAAAATAATACATGCATCAAACAAACATGAAACTATTTTATGAGCAAGAAAGTATTTTTATTTTATTTTTGTGGTTTTTCTACACAAAGATATGCATTTTTGAAGTTCTGGCTATTTAAATAAATAAGAAAATTCTTATTTTCCTACTTAAGTGACATGGCGCCATGCAATCCTCAAAGTCTCCAAACTTTCCACGTGGTGCGCTCCCATTCGATGTCGCCACCTGAGTCAGCTGCCACGCATTTCCACTATACAACTCGATCTTCTCTTCTGGCACAATTAGAGCCTTCCGTTCGATAAACGCACGATCCAATGGCTACGGGTCATCGTCCCCAAATCACTAGCCCGAGAACCGTCCACATCCAAACCTTAACATCTCTCTCGATACTCAACCAAATTAAGTGAGGTTTGTTTCTATCGACTTATCTTAACTAGGAGAACATATCCATACAGTTAATAAGCCTTAAATCAATTCTATGAGCATAAAGAATCAAATGAAGCTCGGTTTAGGGTTAGGTTTCAATACCTTTGCCCAAGTGGTGTGGCCTCAATTAGGTGTTTTTAAAAGCTTGCCTTGAGTCTAAAGAGCTCTTAGATGAAGCCTCAAGTCATGGTGAAATGCCTAGATATGAAATTGACCAAGGTCAATTTAGGGGTTCCATTAAAGTCTACCCTAGGGTGGTTTGGTGATGGGGCTTATATGGGGATCTTCTTCTCTCACTCAGGGGATGGTGAGGATTCAATTAATTTGGATTTGGTGGGGTCTAGAGGGATGTCCCATTTTGGGCTTGATTTTGAGCTCCAAAATTGAGCTTAGGAAGTGGGTTTGAGGACTTGAGGATGGTTGAATTGAACTTAGTGGGGGTTGAAGAAGCTCTAGGATCAATTTGGCAGAGTTTTCCCAAGGAATTTCAAGCTCTCCCCCCTTGGCCATGAAGGGTGATTTTAAATAGAGGGGCTTGGAGGCTACAATTAGGCCAACCATTGCGTGGCTCTGGTTGCTTATGTGGAGGGAAGAAATGTGAAAAACTCTAATTGGGATGAGGCAGCTTGGATGGGTTTAATTTTGGGTTTTAGCCAAGGAGGAACTTTTCGATTTGGATTTTCCGGCGACCAAAGTGGCCGGTCGGCCAGGCTCAGGTCACCATCTAACTCAGGGAGGTCAGGGCTTGAGTTTGGAAAAGTCAATTGGAGTTGGCCATGTGTAAAGGTCTTGGATCAAATAGGAATGGGGGAAGGTTCATTTTGGGTTAAATTGGGTCAAGTCATGGTTTGGGGCTGGGTTCACTCACGAAGGATGGTTTGGATGCTGATGGAAATCAGATGATTCAGCTTAATCATCATGGTGAGGTCTCTATACAAGTGATTTTTCATAAGCATGAGGTTTGGGTGTTTCATGAAGTGGGTTAAAAATGATCTTAAGGATATTTGAAAGTGGCTTAGCCTCTTTCCATTAATAGCTTGATGAGGTGGCAAGGCTCTCATGGCTCACCTATGGCTTGAGAGTGGCTTCATGGCTTCCCTTTGGATTGACTCTTTTGCATGAGAAAGGATTTTGAATTTTATGGGATATTTTGGTGGTGTTTGTCATGAGGCCTAATATGGAATGATTTGATCATGAATTTAAACTTAGGAAATGATTTTGATTAAATGGATGATGAAGAGAAAAGAAATTATCATCCGAACTTTGGATTTGTGCTTTTGGAATTAGATGTGGTGGGCTTGGAATTTTAAAATTAGGGGGGAATTTGGGCTAATTAAATGTTGAATTTGGTATAGTAAGATGTCATGAAGAGTTTGGAAGTGATTTGAATTGAATTTGAAGGCCAATTTGGTGGATTTAGTCATATGGTAAAAATTGGGGCATTTTTATTTAGGTAAAATTGGGCTTTCAATTGGGTCAAATTGGGCTTGAATTTTGTTTATATTAGGATTAGGTATACTGAATTTTGGTTTGGAATTGAAATTGGGCAAGATTGGGGTCAATTGGGCCAAGGTTGAGGGTAAATTGGGAAAATTTGGGCATTTAAAAGCAAATTGGGGTTTTTGGTCAAATTGAGTAAAATTTTGGTCAATTGGATCAATGTGATGATTAAAAATTAAAATTGGGAATATTTAGGATTATTTTGGAATTTTTGGAAATTTTTGAAATTTTTGGGTCATGAAGGGTATTTTGGTAATTTTTGGCAATTTTGGGGGTATTTTGAGAATTTGGTGATTTAGGTGAATTTTGGCCAATTTAGGTAGTGGTGAGTGGTTTGAGATGAATTTTGGGCAAATTTGGGTATTTTTGGTGATTTTGAGATTTTTGGCAAAAAATTAGGGTTGTAGGGGTATTTTGGTGATTTTGTGCTAGAATGGACAGGTAAGCCATGAAGCAATGCAAAACCAATAGAAGCCATATGAAGATTCATTTTAGATGCTCAATATACTTGTTCTAACCCTCTTAGCCAAAGACTAGGGGTATATGTTCATTCATATGAGCTTTCCAAAAGGAATCAATATATCAAATTAAAGGGGTCTTAAGGTTTGGGATATATGAGAAGGTGTGTCCAGGCTAGCCTAATCCAAGATTAGACTACCCAGGGTTAGTCCTAAGGCTTGACCATCCTATGGGGACTCTCTTTGAGCTCCTCCATACTGACCCACCTACTAAATGCTAGAGGCCAGGACCAACATGTGGAACTTCAAGTTGAACAGAGAAGAGTTTATAATTTCTAATGGTGAGGGTTCCTTTCTAGTTCTCTAAGAATAGTCAACAGGAAAGTCCTATGGCTAGAACCTAAGCTACTAAAGAGGAAAAACTAGACCTCAACCAAAAATGATGTTAACATGCCTCTATTGAGAATTTATCACAATGGATTGTCAACACCTAATAAATAGAGGAAAAGTTGTTGAGGTTATGATTCTCTTGTACGAATATTACAACTCCTATGTTGATCAAACTCCCTCCATGATATCAAATTATATCGATGAAAAATCGGTGGGTGATCTACTACAAGGACACCCCACACAGTTTGGTATCATGTTCTGTATGACAAAAGTTATATTTCTCGATCTACTCATTGAACTACACAGATGACATGGGCTGCATGGCTCCTTAAGAATGACAACAAGAGAATTGTTAGCAATAAAACTCTATATTTTAACCATAATGAATCAATAAGAGGAGTGATGGAGCGATTCTAGCATTCATAAAAAATAATCAGCGGGTATTTCTCGGTGGGGTTGAGATCGCTTATCAGTCGAGCAGCTAAGATCATTAAGCTAGAGGATCCAACATCCGGGGTAACTACAACAAATATTGCAAATGACTCGTTGTACATGCCATTTTTTAAGATAAATTTCCGTAACACATGATATTCAGACATCAAAAAAGGTTCCAAGACATACGCAGCTGTATAAAATTTGACAAGACAGCATTGGAGCACTTGACAGAACCCATGTGGATGCACTAGTACCCAACACTGAGAAGGTTGCATACATTGGGAGGTGTGGAGCTCCTACACAAAATGTGATGGTCATCTGTGACTTCCGACATGTGCTTCAGTTTTGTGATGGTTAATTGGGAAGGCCGCGCACATGAAGACCATATTTTCTCATTTACGACACAAGACCAACGACACGACTTCCTACACCAACCTCTAAGTTTTAAAGTATATCAATTAACATCATTTTTGTTAATTTCTTATTAAAATTCACAAAAAAGATAAACTTATCAACTTTTAAAAGTATATCTTCTATAACTCTCTTAGGATAAGTGATAGATCGATCAACTAACTGAAGGGTTACAGTAGTGGCAGGAATCTCTCCTAAGACTAATCTTCTGAATAAAGATACAGAAATGAGGTTAATGCTAGCTCCTAATCACATAAAGATTTTTCACAAAATCTGTCTCCAATCGCATAAGGTATAGTTAATATACCAGGTTCCTTGAGTTTTCGAGGAAGCATTTTCTGAATTAATGCACTGCATTGTTCATCTAATGCAAAAGTCTCTTTATCTTTAAACTTTCTCTTTTTTTATTTAAAATTTATTTCATAAATTTAGCATAACTTGGAATATGTTCCAAGGCTTCAACAAAAGGAATATTAATTATAAGCTTTTTAAATATCTCGAAAAACCTTGAAAATTACTGATCAAATTTTTGTTGTCTAAGTCTCTAAGAAAATGGCGGTGCTCTTTCTAAATTGATCTTAGTTGGAGAGACAGGTTTTCCTACCTCCTTAACAACAGTTTCTTCATGTTTTTCAGTTTCTTTATCCCTCCTCAACTGTAATCTCTTTTTGAATTCTAACATTT
Source organism: Phalaenopsis hybrid cultivar (assembly GCA_002079205.1). Lineage (NCBI taxonomy): Eukaryota > Viridiplantae > Streptophyta > Magnoliopsida > Asparagales > Orchidaceae > Phalaenopsis > Phalaenopsis hybrid cultivar. Next base: position 394,067 of record JXCR01148433.1, read on the forward strand.
AATTCTCTTCCACTTCTGAGCTGGACATCCTTAACTTGCTTTAGCTCTTTGTTCTTTATTGGCATCAATTTTTGATATCGCAAGTGTAGGATGTCCGCTCGAGCACTATGAAACCTTGCTTGATGCATATATTGATTCTAGTGGCACAAGACATCCATTCAAGACCTTTTGACAAGTGTTGAGGGGCATGCCATCAAGGTCGTTTTGCTAGACTCTGGCACTTACTTAGGCGAAGACTGGTCAACATGTCATTGATCTAATGGCTTTAATTGGTACAGTGAGTCTTATTTGTCTTGTTGCACGTGAAACTGGCTTAAATTGACCTGATCATCGACAGAGCTCTTCAGATGACCCTGAACGACGAAACGGACCACACGAATGCGTCCGGAACATTGATTTCATCATAGGGGGACGTCTGTTTTGCTATGGCTTCGTGAGTAGGCCAAAAATGTGTTAATTATCTTTTTGTGCCCGATCGTCAAAAAAGTGGTCCGAAACAATCACGAATGACAAAAAGGACCACACCAGTGAGCTGGGAATGTAGATTTCACCTAGAAAAGACGTTCATTTTGGTGCAAGGACGTGTTCGAGTGAATAATACGAGAATGATAATATATATATATATATATATATATATATATATATATATATANAAGGTTGTTTTGGTGTTTTAAAAACAGACACAAACATGTTTCTCTATTTTTAGTATTTTAAAAACAGAAGTGTTATTCTAAAAAATAAAAATAGATATAAAACAAAAAACAAATAAGCAAACCTTGTTTTTATGTTTGTTTTCTATTTTTCGTTTTCAAAAATAAAAATCAAAAAAAAAATTGGTCTCAAACAGTCTCTAAATTTATATATGTTTTAAAGTGCATTGAAATGCTATTTGGGTTAACTTTTATTTTTATTTTCTATATTTTATTTTGTTTTGTTTATGTTTTGATTTGAAAATATATATATATTTGACTAAAATATGATTATTTTTAAAAACACTAAAAAAGACCTAGTAGTTATTTTGAGTGTATTTAAANGTCATAAAATTTTTGTAATTGTTGATTTACAAAAAAAGGTCGGTCAAGTTTTTGGCGCCGTTGTCGGGGAGAATATTTTAGGAGTAACGGACATATTAGAATTATTAAAAAGTTTTTACATAAATTGCAAATTATCTATATATTTATATATTTATATTTATATTTATATTATTGAGTACTAATTTTAAATTGNTTTGGGATTCAAGAACAAGAACCTGCAAATAGTCTACAGCGGGGATCACTCGAGCACGCCTTAGCTCAACCGGCCACTGGTCCTGTGCTTCATATTCTTGATCAAGACCCTTCCGCTGCCACTTATCAAAATGTGACAATACTTCCACATCCATAGTGAAATTGAGGATGTGCTGCACTNTATCCCTTATCTCTCCCTCTCTTTCCCATATTCTTTTTTCTCTTTTCTTCACACGCACGCGACGTCTGCTCCCGGGATCCTCTGCATCGTGCGCCTGTTTTCTCCTCTAGAGCCACACGCGGACATAACCTCCCTCTCCAGAGCCTCATCGCCTGTCTCGCCACTGGCCTAGAGGGCAGCCCTCCCTTCTGCCGGTGATCAGATTTGCCCAACTACTACGTGAACTCCTTCTCCTGCTCGGTCTCGTGAAGCTTACCCGAGGCTCTCCGCGCCTCTCCGACCTCTCTTAGACGCTGAGAATCCTCCAGCCACCGAGTCGCTGTTTACACCTGTCCATCACCTATTTGGTTTCTTCTTTCTTCTTGACCGTCCACCTTGGGATTCTTCCTACTCACCGGCTTCCTTCCTTGCCGGAGTCGAATTCATACCGGAGAAAATCAAAGAGGAGAGCTTTAGATTTTGGGCTCTCCTTTGCATTTCCTTTGCTCCCGGTGCGTACGTCCAACCAGCTAACTCCTCCACCTCGCCGTTCTACCTTCCCAGCGACCAAATACTTTGTCGGAGATGTCGCTGGACAGTTAGCAGCGTCACTGTTCAAGGAGGTGCAAGCGTATTTTCCTTTGCGAGGGAAGCTTCCTCTCTTTCACCGCCATTGAGCGACCCTTCTCGAAGGTATCTTTTGATTATATTTTTATATGCCAAAATTATTATTTTGAGTACTTTGCATACCTCACTCATTGGGCCTTTTTATTGTCCTTTACACATTCTATGAGGCACACTGGATCATGGATCGGATGTCGACAAACTTAGAGTAAGCAAAGAGAACGCGTCTGCAACCATCACGGTGGTGAGATCCTCTAACTCCTAGCTGGACTTAGGTTTTAGTGTTGTCTAGACGTGTGGGTTCTCGCCCACACGGGGTACTTGTGCCGGGAGCCAACGCGATGACCTACCTATGTGATTGATAGTTGATTTATCTAAAGCTAGCCTTTAGGTTAGGATTGCCTATGCGTTGACCAAGTCTTATTCAAAGCCAAGTGATTCACTGTTATGAGCCTTATGACTTTAATCCCGCTGGGTTGGAATCCCAATTTCCCACAGTTTTGGCGCTCCTATCTCCCTTNCGAGGCACACTGGATCATGGATCAGACGTCGACAAGCTTAGAGTAAGCAAAGAGAACGCGTCTGCAACCGTCACGGTGGTGAGATCCTCTAACTCCTAGCTGAACTTAGGTTTTAGTGCTGTCTAGGCGTGTGGGTTCTCGCCCACACGGGGTACTTGCGCCGGGAGCCAACGCAACGACCTACCTATGTGATTGATTGTTGATTTATCTAGAGCTAGCCTTTAGGTTAGGATTGCCTATGCGTTGACCAAGTCTTATTCAAAGCCAACTGATTCACTGTTGTGAGCCTTATGACTTTAATCCCGCTGGGTTGGAATCCCAATTTCCCACAGTTTTGGCGCTCCTATCTCCCTTGGAGGGATTAGTTGAGTTCAATCTTAGAGGATGGAAAAAACCTAGTAGCTAGTCCATCCTTAAGATCATCGGCGTTCGTAGAGCGGAAAAAGCTTTGTAGCTAGTCCACCCTACGAACAGTGGAGAGTTTCCCCTATGAGAAATCAGATGGAGAAACCCTCCACATTGCCACGTCAAAGCTGGAGGTGGCGATGCCGNACGTTCGTAGAGCGGAAAAAGCTTTGTAGCTAGTCCACCCTACAAACAGTGGAAAGTTTCCCCTATGAGAAATCAGATGGAGAAACCCTCCACATTGCCACGTCAAAGCTGGAGGTGGCGATGCCGCAGATCCAAGCGCGTCAGCCCTAGGTACCTATGTGAGGTTATTATGATGAGTTTGATGTACCGTCGAGCGGTTGGGTTTCATTGCATGTGTATGAATCATTTGATGTATTTTGACACATTGATAATATTGCATTTCATATGCATGATCATTTGATCACTTTACTTCGACTGGCCACCCTCACCTGGTCAACCGACCACTTTGGTTTGATCGGCTGCCCCGACCTAGTCGACCTGCCGCTTTGGCTTGACCGGTCACCATGACCCGATTGATTGATCATTTGCATGTTATTTCAAGTTATTTCATGTTGTCCATGATCGTATTGCATGTTTGTGTGTATAAGTCTGCTTGTTCATTTGCATGGGCGTCATCACTTATTTGCATTGCACTTTTGTTTGGACCGCTGCCGTCACAGCATGCCCACCTTCAGGTCACTACTTTCTTAGCATACTCATTTGCTCGGGCTGCCACAGTCATGACATGCCCACCTTTGGGTCATTGTCTCCTCGACATACCCATTTGTGTGGGTTGTTGCCGTCACGGAATGCTCATCTCTAGGTCACTGCCTCCTTGGTATACTCATCTTTTGAGTCGCTGCTTCTACGACATGCCCGTCCTTTCCAAGTCACTATCATCATGACATACTCGCCTTCACCATTTTGGTGCACTTATCATATGTCTGTTGCATATCCTGCATGTTTGCATGNCCTCCTCGACATACCCATTTGTGTGGGTTGTTGTCGTCACAGAATGCTCATCTCTAGGTCACTGCCTCCTTGACATATTCATCTTTTGAGTCACTGCTTCTACGACATGCCCGTCCTTTTTGAGTCACTATCGTCATGACATACTCGCCTTCACCATTTTGGTGCACTTATCATATGTCTGTTGCATATCCTGCATGTTTGCATGCGTGCTCAGTGAGTGCCTCTTCGATAAGGTGTAATTCTTCTTTATAGGTATCCTTTTACTCGATGCAAACTCACTTGTAGCTAGTGTCTGTTTGTTGCATGGCACCCCGGGTGCCCGGACAGGTGTAATTCCTCTTTATAGGTAACCTATTTTACCGATACATCCCGTTTGTGTGTGGCATATTGCATGTAGCATCCTTGCATTCATTTGTATGATGTGTGTTCACCCTTTTGGGTGCCAGTTGTGATTGCCCGTACTTTGGTCGAGCAGTCACAATGTGGGCTTTTTACATGACCGTTTGTTTTGTCCATTCCTCGATGACTTGTCCTACTTGTTAGGAGAGTGACCTCATGTTGGTTGTGATGCCTTAACGAGTATTGCTTGCTGGGTTGATCCCGACGAGCAATGAGAGTTAAGTCATCGGGATTGACACGAGTATGACTGTGCTAAAGATCTAATAGATCTAACTTGTGTCACCATGCTTCGTGACACCCTTTAGATCCTTTGAATCTTCAGGATGTGGCCGGTATGACGAATGATACACCTATAATATATAGTGTTTTCAGATATATTTTTATACCTGTTTTTGAGATATTGCGCTTTAATGGAAGGTATTTTTGTGTTTTTATTTCAGGTACAAGTGAAAAATGCTTAAAGGAGTGAAGAATGATCACATTTGGAGAAAATAGGTGAAAATTGTGCTAAAGTGTTTTGGCACTTAAGCGCCAAATCCGACGCATAAGCGCCAGTTAAACAGAGAAGGCTGCGCTTAAGCGCCAGAGGCCTCGCGCTTAAGCGCCAGTGGCAGTAAATTGATGAGTAAATTCGATTTTACAAATTTTAAAGAGGTGTTTGAGGCACCTTTTGGCATAAATAGGTGGTTACAACCACCAAGGGCAAAAATACTTATGAAATGAGACATCTCTTGAGGAAATACATCGAATCAAGACATATTTTGAAGAGATACCAAGGCACCTATTGGAAAATTATAAAAGAAGGAAGATTGAAACTTTGAGTGTGTGTGTGCTTGAAAAGAGAAAGTTTTGAAAGTTCTTAAAGAAATTGGGGAGTTAATTTAGAGAGATTTTCATGAACCACACCAAATATTTACTTTGTCATTTTTTTTTAGTTTTATATTGAGAGTGTTGTTAAAGAGAAGAGATTCAAAGGGACTTCAAGAGTTTGGTGGAGGATTTGAGATAAGTTTTATCTTTTATCTTAGACTACTTTTGGTTTTAATTGAGACTTATTGTTGGTTTGACAAAGATTACTACTTTTAAAATAAATTGTGGTTTTGTTTTCTCCATAGATTCTGAGTAGTTTTCTTTATCTTTCTTCTTAAAATGATAAGTAATTAAGTGTTGGTTGGAAGTTGTGGAAAGTATTAATCTTTAATGTTGGAAGAAGTTATGTTGATTTAAATCCATGTACTTCATTTACTTCTTGATTTGACCAATCGAGATGTTAAAATTTGTTGTGAGAATATGTAAGA